>CM034532.1:33811707-34411707 GCA_020002185.1 Paraescarpia echinospica | reverse complement strand
TCCAAACATATTCTTAGGCTCCCATCTTTCTTCTTTGCATATGCCAGGCTTGAGACCCAATCTGTTGGCTTATTCTCGTGCACTTTGCGTATGACGTCATTTTCCACCATGGAGTCAAGACTGCTTTTGATAGCATCTTTTAGCACAATTGGTGTCTTTCTTGGAGGATTCACGCGAGGAGGAACTGCGGGATCCACCACCAACTTCACTTCACCAGGAAAACAGCCGATTCTGTCAAACTGTTCTGGATACATTCTAGTGAGGTCATCAAAGCTGTTTATAGAGGCTGTGCTCGTGACAGCTGATTGTCCCGTAGCAGGTCTATCTTCTGTTGAGGAGTGCGTCTTGATGGTGCAATGTAGAGTCACCAGCTTCAACTTTTCACACGACTGAAGACCAATCACTGCAGGGCCGGTTACATCAACGATGTAGAATCGAGTGTCACCCCATGCCGACTTGTTGTAGCTGCATGAAATGTTAACCACGCCATGTGATGTGATGGATGTGCCATTGTACGTCGTCAATCGTGCGCCTCTTGCTGCTGCGACGATGTTATCAACGGGGAACCCCTCAGCATTTAACTTGTCCGGATACATGCGTCGAAATGTTCGCAGTGGAAGTGTATTGCCTTGTGCGCCTATGTCCACTTTCAGGCTCAAATTGTGGATGCCAGGACGATTGCTCAGTTTAATATGCACCTGCGCATAGGCTTCGTCGCGATTATATTGCCCGAGACACATTGCTGACACCTTCACATCATGAAAACTGAGTGCATCAAATGACTGTTCAAGTGTGTCAGTGTTCTGTGCATTGGAACGCATTTGATGAATTGACTTCTCGTTTGCATACGAATGTTGTCGTTGCCGATGCTCGTTCCTGTTCCTGGATTTCGAACGTCCGCGCTGATGTGGCATGATGTTGTTGGCATGCTGTTTTTTCTTAGTCAGACAACATTTCACCCAGTGGTTCATTCTGCCGCACGCTCTGCACTTGACTCCAAACGCTGGACAACTTTCACGCGGTTTGAATGGGTGTTGTTGACCACAGTTGCGACATTTGGCGGATGAGTTTGCACCACGTCTGAAGCTATGCACCGCAGTTGTCGCCACTGTTCCCATGTCACGAATCTGCTGGACGTGGGAGGCACTCGCTTCATACACTCTGAATTGCTTCGTCCAGTGTGTAGTTCTTGTTTTTCCCAAGCAATTCCTTCTGGTAATCAGGAATTGGCGTACCAGCTATGATCAGTTCAATGAGTCGCTCATTCAATTCGTTATCTTGAAACTCGCATTTCAGAGCTAGCAACTTGCATCTGTTTATGAAACAATCTAAGTTTTCTTCTGGCCTTTGACAGTAGTGCATAAGTCGTAACCGGCTGATGCGATAGTTCTCACACGGCTCAAGTTGTTCAACGAATTTGGCGAATATCTTGGTAGGATCTTTCCTTTCCTCTTCTGTGAGGCTCCAAGAGTTGTATCGGCGTAGTCCTTCATCACCGACTTGTAGTAGAATGTGTACTACTTGTTCTCCTTCCTCAATTCGCTTTGCTTTGAAGTATAATTCAAGTCGTTTAAATAACTTGAATGTTTCTGCTTGATTTTCCACTGACCAATCCATTCTTGGTACGTGATCCATGTTCGCTGTTGTTGTTAGCCAATTCGCGCCTACTAGTAGCATGTTAGCTGTGTGTCTTATAAATTGTGTAGCTTAAAACTACCAGCCAGGCTGCTTTAATGAGCCCCGGTCAGTTATAATTATGGCAATATGGGTTATATGCCTAGCTATAACAACAGACTGCAACAGTGTTCAATTGCTAGCCAGCTAGACCGCTTTTATGAGTCCCGGCAAAAATTACAGAAGGCTGAATGTCTCTGTTGTTTACACGTAGCTGTCCATTTGCATGTGATGTGACCTTTGATCCCGATGCGGCTGTCGAGTGACGTCATTCATGTTCCGCGTGATTCTTTTGAACAAATTTCAGGCACGGCGTATAAAGACATATTTTTCACTCATCAGTTGATTCAAAGTTCACGATTTCAGTGTCAATACGTTACTGCCGCCCTTAGTTTGTTCTCGTCGCTGCCACCATGTTGTTGTGTTGTTTGGATGTACTGATAATAGCCATTATATGACAGTTTACTACAAGACACGTTAGAAGGAATGGATGTTTAATCAAAGCCGAACTCGTGAACAACTGAACTCTAACCTCTAGTATAATGAGGTCATACTAAAGCGCGTAATACTACGACAACTAGTAATAAATAACAACTGCGCAAATGGGAGATCTACAAATGGCTGCTTTATTGACCTTTGACCTGGTCTGCCACAAACGAAGTGGTAAACTGCAGAAAGCTGCTACATGACAGTACCAGCTTGCTGACCTCCTGTTGTAGTGTCTGTATCTGTGTGTTAATTTCCTGTGTGCTGTTCTCTAAATCCTTTTTTGTTGCTTTTTCTTTGAGTGACGTTTCTACTTGGATGATGTGTTTTGTTATTTGTGACATGTATTCTGCACAGCGGTCTTCTATTTCTTTGTCTGTATGTATAGCGTTAAGTGCCTTTGGTTTACATTTGTTGCAGAACCAACTGACATCATACTGTTTCAGAATAAGTAGATGAGCTGTGTCCATCTGCTGGCATTTCGCACACAGTATTTCTAGGCATCTTTCACATTTTAGCACTTCCTGTTTATGTTGCTTGCACTGGCCACACTTTGGCGACGTCTCTGGTTTGTTTGACTGTACCTGTGATCTATCAAATGTCAGACTGTCTTGATCACTATATGCAGATTGTGGACCAACAGCATAGTTTATTTTGCATGGCAAATTTCTTTGAGATGGGACTTCATTTATTGTGACAGTCACCGGGCTGGTACCGGAGACGGAGTCGGGCCTGAAGATGGCGGGTGTGGTCGCCGACAACGGCGATGTTGCCGCCGGTGTCGGATTACTGGCACATTGTCTTTGAGAATTGCAATTGGATTGAACACACTGACCTTTAGGTTTCGTTGAGGAAGGGGTGTGATGATGCTCTAACAATTCTTCAATTTCCATGTCACTTTCCTGGTATTCGTTCAGTTCTGTAGATGTGTTGTCGTCGGGACTGGTTTGCCGTGACCCCGGCCTTGAGCTGTTAGCCGATGTTTTGCCTGTTGCGCTGGGCAACCGATCTCTGCCAGGGCGGCCGTTTGCTTCATGATCAAACTCTATATTTTTGGTGTGGTTTTACTGTTCTTCCGCTTCGTGTATATTCTGTACCAGTTCCCCCTTCCGCCATGGTGATCTTACTTGCTAATTGCTAGTAAATTTGAATGAATTTTGTATTTTATGCCGAAGTCAATCGAGCCCAACTGGTGAAACTGGAACTCTTCTAAAAGAACTATAGTATTCAAGTATAGTACCTGTTACACATGCTTCATTGAAGATAAAATATAAATTGTTAGCATCTTCTTGCAAACAATTCTCACCAAGCCAACTGTCACAGAAAAACATCTAAAGATATATTGATTAGTGTGGACTATTGGCACTCCTGAATCACTCGGGGATTATTCTGCTCGACTGGAACTAGAATGTTTGTGTCATGGCATTTGTGCTTCAGTTGACCTGCTCATAGTTCACAAGTCCAGGCTTGTTGTTTGCCACATATATACTGCTTTCCATGCCATCTATTAGCTTTGATTCATCATGGAATATATATGTGATTAGGTCTGTATAGACGTAGCTGTCCATTTGCATGTGACGTGACCTTTGATCCCGATGCGGCTGTCGAGTGACGTCATTCATGTTCCGCGTGATTCTTTTGAACAAATTTCAGGCACGGCGAATAAAGACATATTTTTCACTCATCAGTTGATTCAAAGTTCACGATTTCAGTGTCAATACGTTACTGCCGCCCTTAGTTTGTTCTCGTCGCTGCCACCATGTTGTTGTGTTGTTTGGATGTACTGATAATAGCCATTATATGACAGTTTACTACAAGACACGTTAGAAGGAATGGATGTTTAATCAAAGCCGAACTCGTGAACAACTGAACTCTAACCTCTAGTATAATGAGGTCATACTAAAGCGCGTAATACTACGACAACTAGTAATAAATAACAACTGCGCAAATGGGAGATCTACAAATGGCTGCTTTATTGACCTTTGACCTGGTCTGCCACAAACGAAGTGGTAAACTGCAGAAAGCTGCTACATGACAGTACCAGCTTGCTGACCTCCTGTTGTAGTGTCTGTATCTGTGTGTTAATTTCCTGTGTGCTGTTCTCTAAATCCTTTTTTGTTGCTTTTTCTTTGAGTGACGTTTCTACTTGGATGATGTGTTTTGTTATTTGTGACATGTATTCTGCACAGCGGTCTTCTATTTCTTTGTCTGTATGTATAGCGTTAAGTGCCTTTGGTTTACATTTGTTGCAGAACCAACTGACATCATACTGTTTCAGAATAAGTAGATGAGCTGTGTCCATCTGCTGGCATTTCGCACACAGTATTTCTAGGCATCTTTCGCATTTTAGCACTTCCTGTTTATGTTGCTTGCACTGGCCACACTTTGGCGACGTCTCTGGTTTGTTTGACTGTACCTGTGATCTATCAAATGTCAGACTGTCTTGATCACTATATGCAGATTGTGGACCAACAGCATAGTTTATTTTGCATGGCAAATTTCTTTGAGATGGGACTTCATTTATTGTGACAGTCACCGGGCTGGTACCGGAGACGGAGTCGGGCCTGAAGATGGCGGGTGTGGTCGCCGACAACGGCGATGTTGCCGCCGGTGTCGGATTACTGGCACATTGTCTTTGAGAATTGCAATTGGATTGAACACACTGACCTTTAGGTTTCGTTGAGGAAGGGGTGTGATGATGCTCTAACAATTCTTCAATTTCCGTGTCACTTTCCTGGTATTCGTTCAGTTCTGTAGATGTGTTGTAGTCGGGACTGGTTTGCCGTGACCCCGGCCTTGAGCTGTTAGCCGATGTTTTGCCTGTTGCGCTGGGCAACCGATCTCTGCCAGGGCGGCCGTTTGCTTCATGATCAAACTCTATATTTTTGGGGTGGTTTTACTGTTCTTCCGCTTCGTGTATATTCTGTACCAGTTCCCCCTTCCGCCATGGTGATCTTACTTGCTAATTGCTAGTAAATTTGAATGAATTTTGTATTTTATGCCGAAGTCAATCGAGCCCAACTGGTGAAACTGGAACTCTTCTAAAAGAACTATAATATTCAAGTATAGTACCTGTTACACATGCTTCATTGAAGATAAAATATAAATTGTTAGCATCTTCTTGCAAACAATTCTCACCAAGCCAACTGTCACAGAAACACATCTAAAGATATATTGATTAGTGTGGACTATTGGCACTCCTGAATCACTCAGGGATTATTCTGCTCGACTGGAACTAGAATGTTTGTGTCATGGCATTTGTGCTTCAGTTGACCTGCTCATAGTTCACAAGTCCAGGCTTGTTGGTTGCCACATATATACTGCTTTCCATGCCATCTATTAGCTTTGATTCATCATGGAATATATATGTGATTAGGTCTGTATAGAAGCTGTCTTTTTAACACGGACCTTCTCCAGTACTTGGGTGTTTGCATCTAACGAGATCAGCCCTGGCATCGCCGGCAAGTTTCTGCCATTTCTTTTTCAACTCCTCGGCACTTCAGAGGGATTTAGACACCGCATTTACTTCTGAGGTGATAATATCCCACACCAGCTTTTTGTCGCAGTTTGACAACATCGACTTGAATCTCCCCTGAAGTGTCTCCTTACTCAAGCTGTGTCATCAAATAATAAGAATAAAGTAAAAATACAACACATCAGTGAATATAATACAAATCCAGACTTTGATGAGAAGGTCACAAACATCAGGTGACAGATGACAATCGTTGAGGCTGAGAAATAATGTAAAAATATAACAGATCTTAATTAGTTATTTTGGTCAATCTAGTTATATACCACCTATGTTTAAAAATAGAATCATGGGGGTTTATAAATAATAAAAATAAAGTAAAAATACATCACAACTGCAAATATAATACAAATCCAGACATGTTGATGAGAAGGTCACAGACATCAGGCGACAGATGACAGTCGTTGAGGCTGAAAAATAATGTAGAAATGTGACAGAGATCATAATTATGTTCTTTGATCAGTTACCCTGATTACAAGGAACAATCACGGTGAACCACAAGTACTACAATGTTGTTTACATTGTGATTACAGCTGCTGGTGTGATTAATTAGAACAAGTCTCATTGCGTTCAAGATGACACAACATACAATCTGGGCGCTTGTTATGTGCTCACAGCTGTGGTTGGTTTCCAAAGATGTTGTAATGACATTTCTTGAAGCTATATAGACTACCTGTAGCTAACATTTCTTTCACAAGTTGACTTTCCTCTGTGGGATTGAGCGATCTCGATGTGTACACTACTGGACGACCTTCTTGCTGGATACTTCCTAGTTCTTATCTACTCAAATCACACTCTTGTGATGTCGTAATGCGTCAACACTAGTGTACAGCAACAGTTTTTTTCAAATCTTTGAAACTTCTCTGTTGTCGCTTGTCTAAGTGGAATTTAACATCTTGTTTCATCACATCCCGAGGTAGGGCATCCACTATGCTCATGTTTGGGTTGCATTTTGACTCATTGGACCAATCCAACCATCTGTGTAAGTGATTCGTACCCTTGGGAACTGGCATTTTGTATACAGCTCTGATTTCCAAGACCTCGTTTATCACCAAAATGTCCCACATAATTATCCTTTGCTTGTTTCATTTGACACTTGTCAAACTTGAGCTTTAGGTTCCATTTTGCCCCTCTGTCTACAAGTTTCCTCATGATCGTGCGAGCGGTCTTCAGTGTAGTCTTCAATATATATATGGGTTGTTCTCTAAAGCTGGGTGCCAAAGTGTGACATTAAAATTAACTCTTTATAAACCATATGTTTTGGTATTTTTTTGAAAGACAGGTACATAACATATCATGTTATGCTAAAAAAAAAAAGAGTTTTGTTTTTGTGTGTGTGTAATGTGGTGTTAAAGTTACGTAACTCTACAGATGTCCTGTGTAACACAGACACCAAATAGAAGGAAATACAACAAAGCAAATCCAAGCAAATGAAAATTTTTCTTAAATTTCTTATTGAAGCTACATCAGAATAAAGGACAATCATAATGCACACCATACACTATTTCATCAAAGATTGTTTTGACAGGTTACATAAGAACTCTGAAGCAATTGAAAAAAATCAGTCATTCCAACTTGTGAAAATGAAAGGCCACTCCACGGGCAGGTGCAAGTGTGGGCGGAGCAATTCTCCTCACCACCTGCTGAACCGACACCCAGGCTGAGTCGGACCAAACATACAAGTCCGAATCAGGTTTTTTCTGCAGATAGTGCAGCTGGATCAGCGACAGATCCATGTCCAGAGCAAGTACTATGCCATAAAGTGAAACTGTTCTCCGACACCCGGGAACATCTACCAGAACGAAGTCTCCAACGTTAGGGCTGTTGGAAGCAGGTGGACCATCAGCAGGCAGTGTTGGCAGGTGGACCATCAGCAGGCACAGCATTGTTGGCAACAGGCAGGCGTTTCCCTGTTACAGGCCTCAGAGACTCTTCCATCCACTGATCCACTGTTGCTTCTTGCAAACAGTCACCAATACCACTGAAGCAGTTGGCACAGGAGCATGAAAGCTTTCGTGTAAGAAGCCTGTTAGCCTCCATACATTTGATGGAATGTAGGCTCCGCGTCCCTTTCAGGGTCTTAACGGGACGGCCTCTGTTTCTGGTGATGTCAGCACTGGGGACAAAGACAAATGTGCGCAGACTGTGTTTGCAGCCATCGTCTACAGGCTGCTTGTTGAGGTTGCTGTTGTTGCAGAAGTCGAACAAGTCCCTCGCATTTGCAATGACAGCATCACCAGATCTGACGGCTCTTGTTGCTCCATTCTTCACGACTGCACTCTAGCCATCAGAAGGATCCTTGCCGTGGCGTGAACCAAAAATGTTCCTTTTCAATGTGCAGCCGAAGTCGGAGAGGGCACAGGAAATGTCAGCAAAAGGGCCCTTCGATTTGTCCTGTAGCAGCGCAGCCGTCAGTCTACTGAATGATGTTGTTGATGTCCAGTCCTCGGGTGGTGTGGAGGTGGTCCACAGCCAGCTGGGTGAACTTGAAGACAGCATTGAAATCGTGGACACGGTCATCGCTGATGAATACTAGTGACTCTGTCACTGTCTCCGGGCAGAGCTGACAAGCGTAGCAGGTGACTGTCGGATGAACCGTCACCTGCTCATGGTGCCAGTGTGCTGCCTGGACTTCATCCTGGAATGAGCAGGTGAAGTTCTCGGCAAAGTCCATAACCATCATCGCTACTGCCAGTCCGCTCTGTACAGATGGCCAGCCAGGAAGATCACTTCTTTTTTCAGTTCCTCTGCCAGGTCTACTATCCTTTCATTCTTGCGGACCAGCATCTTCTGGCTCACCTGAAACACATTTTAACCAACAGTCAACGAGAGACAACAAAATTAGGGTTCATGTTAACAAGTATCTAAATTTCATACTAGTGACTTTATTGGGGGGTTGTAGGCACAATCTACGTGCCAACGTCATTCCTACATACCAAGTCACCAGTTCCAGTGTGATAGGAATGGGGTATGCGGCAGATTCTGTTCACCCTCACTGCTGTGCTGTTGAGGACCTTATTACTTAATACATGTATAGCAAAGCAATAAGTTTACATCATATATTTTGTCTTATTTTATGTACAAACTGAAGCTGAGCTTGTAAATTGTTAAGTGACAATATTTTTTTATATGAAATATAGTACATTATCAGATATTACAATACATACACCATACAAATGATTGAAATTATACTAAATTGAACATTAAAAAAAAATTGTAATTTATCGTCTTGCCATTGACAATGACGGCTCGGTTTTCCCATCTTGACCAGGTTGTTGGGCCTTGGTGTGCCAGGAGAGGGCGAAGGTGGTCCATCAACTTGTTGGGGCTGCAGGCTCCACAAAGGTTGTATGCACAGTTGATGTCACGACCACATGTCACCAGATCCACAGCGTGGTATGGATGGCATATCCGGCAGATGTTGTTCAACCTTGCTGCTATGCTGTTGATGACTTTGATCTTCAGGCTGGATTTCACAATACTCACAGAGGCACTGGCGTAAGCTGTTCTGCCGAGCTGGTCGAATGTAAGCCGGCCGGCATTTTGCAAAATGCGAAAAGCTGATTACACTGCCTGTTGTAGCGCAACACCACTCGTGAATATGACAACTTTATTGAACAGGTTTTAATAACTACTTATCAGTTAGAAGGACGGCAGTCGAATGTCCGTTAGAAGTCTTTTAAAACGTAACGTTCTTGTTTACGTGCACACGCTTGTGCCGTGCACGTGTACACGCGACGTACCTACGTCATGCGCACACTCGCTTAAGACCGCCAATATTTGCTATGTGGCAAGTCGCCACACTGTCGACTCCGTAAATTCCCTGTGTAGGTCTGCGAGAGGCTTTAATAAGACAGCACTAGCCATGCCAGTCTTTTTTTTAGACAAGCTTTTTATGGGGCAGCAGGGTTGCTGATGAGGCATAGAAATCGTTCACCTCCACTTCTAGCTTCCTCTCCTTGGGTTTTGCAGCAGCATGACGTTCAAGTAGGGTGGAGCTGCTGGACACCATCTTCACGGCCGTTTTTCTTGTAATTCCAAGGGACAGACACTGGGCACGGGCAGATAGACTGCCTCCGCAGACTGACAGAAGTGTCCGTCTTGCCGTATTTTCATATGTTGACCGATGATGTTTGAGTGAAACCAACTTGTTGATGACTTGTTGGCCAATCTTGACTTCCAAGGAGGAGGCTGGTCTTACTGATGCTACGAATATCGACCGTTTCCTGGGTGAAGCTTTGTCTTTCAGGTCCTGGACAACGTGAAAATACTTATGAGGACTGTCAGGAAGTGCTGCCCGTGCCCTTGACAATGCCTTTCGTCTTGCTGCTGGTGTGTGCAAGATGCAGAAGTGGAAGGCTGTGTTTCCTGATTAACGTTTTGATCGCCTGATCGCAGATCGCTCTGTAGTTGTGGCTGCTGATCAATCTCTTTTGCCCGTTTCTTCTCTTAGTACTTCTGTCGTCGCTTTCTTTTGAACCATGCCTTCTTCTTTGGGTTGGCATTCAGATTGGCCCTTTGTTTCTTCTTCTCCTCCCTCCATTTTGCCCTCTGTTCCTTATTTGTTTTCCTAGTGCGCTTCGCTGGAACCTCCTGGGCCCTATCTCTCACTCTCTTTGCCTGCATGCGTAGTCTTGCTTGTTCATTCTGCTTGGCTTTCGTCTCTAGTGTGACATCCTCTCTGTGCTGTTGGCTGTACAACCTCGCCTTCTCTTTGTACGCTTCGTGTTTAACTGGACTAGCTTTCAGTTTCAGTTTATAGTCTATAGGTTTCTGCATTTGTCTTTTTCTTTTTATTAGGGTGAGTTGGTGGGACTGCTGGGGGGGGGTTCTGGGTTGTTGCGTTTGCCAGCTATTCTGTTGCTTTGCCGAGTAGACATAGTCAACCTGACACACACACACACACACACACACACACACACACACACACACACACACACACACACACACACACACACACACACACACACACACACACACACACACAGGCGTGTATTGGTCAATTGTGAGATCAATGAATTATGAGATCGGGATATACGTCCTCAAGAGCTCTGTGAGGTCGACCTCAGGACGACATCACACACTTTTTTGGTTTTGTACTTTTAAAATTAGGTTTTGTACTTTTAAAATTAGGTATTTATATGTATGATTGAAAATTAGCATTATAAATACTTGTAATGAGGCATACATACACTGAAAATATGTATACATTTATTCAACAGACACAAAAACATGTATCAACATTTATTCAGCATAAATTTTATAAATAATAATTTATAATTTATAAAAACTAACAGGTCATATTTCTATCAATACTGAATATATCTTAACCAAATTTTGTGTACTAATTAGATAAAATATAATTAGCTATAATGCTCCTCTGTCAGATAAGGTGGTTTTGAGCAAGGATATCTGACTTCAATGACTTGTTTCAGTTTGAGCATTTTTCAAGACACCTTGACAAATATTCAAACCTAAAATCCCATCTCATAAGTCATTGAAGTCAGATATCCTTGCCCGAAACCACCTTATTATGCAAAGGAGTAAGACATGTTCAGTATTAACATATGTATGGTCTAAGGGCGTTTTCGACCAGTGGCTACCCTACAATAAACAAATGATGCTATTCATCATAAAATTATCTTCACAAGAGTGTACTTTTTTGAACAGATTGGACATCATGTTTATGATTTTTGCCAGTCTTTTCTTTTCTGTCAGAATGATGTTGTGAACTTTGTATACAATTCATCTGTACGGCATGTCTTGCACAGACGAAACAGAAAACAGTTTCTTCATTTTCGCCTGTTCAACATCTTGCATGTTTGGAACACTCTGAATGTCAATGAAATCTCTGAACACAAGATGGACGTCCTCTTCTTCTTCTGACGTCCATCTAGCCCGCGCTACAAAACAGAAATTGTCAAAATAAGTATATATTAATTCACATATTATACACCACATACTGAAAGAAATAAAACAACAGGTGACACACAAAATATTATATATACTTATACACAGTTATTATTATGTATCTTAACACTGTAGCACCATAAGTGGAATATTATGGCACAACCCATTGCTACGGATACAGCTTTTTGGCACAATTACATAATATTCCTTACCAACTCATCAATATAGATTGTGCATCAATTTCAATAAGTGTTAAGCTCTAACCAGTATAATATATCTAGTGTGTTGGATTAAATTTTATATGTAAATTAGTCAATAAATGCTCAATAGCTTGTTGACAAGCAAGTGGATGCAGCTTCACCAGCAACTGCACATCACTGAGATGACCATATCTGCCTGTTAGAAGGGGATTACACAATTATATTATACAGATCCCTTACCTTTCCTGGGGAGTAGCACCACTGTTAGCACATCATCATCCTCACTGGACTCAGTGTCAACGATGAATTTCCTCTTTCCCGTCTTGTGTACTGCTGAAGAATTATAAACATGAATATACTTGTATATTCATGCACTGCTTCAAACATTTGTAAATACAAATATATTGTCAAAGAAATATTATAACGCTACATTCAGATGATTGAACCAATACTTTATTACAGGTTCATCAATTTCACCATTCACACATAAATTCACAGTAAAAGAGCACTGTGGAACTGAAACTAGATGCTAAGTGTTGCACACCATAGACTATTTACGTGAACAATGAACTTCCAAGTATTGGAAGAGTCATATTACTACTAGAACATGAGAGTGCGAGGGTACTGTTTTCATGTCACCTTAACAGATTGTCAATGTCATATGCACTTCAATTTCAGAATTGGAAAAATTGATAAAATACTGATATGTTAGCTTATGACTGCTGACGTTTCCTTTGCTTTTAGAATTGGGCTACTATTGTGAACACTACATATTTCATACATGAATGTAGCTTTGCGTGATTATATTTTTATATGTAAATATGACATGTATTTGTTTACCTTCCTTGGGGGGGGCTGCTTTGTTCTTGGCTCATCACCACTTGACTCGTTGGTCAACTTCTGTATTGTGGTGTCATCTGTCTCTGAAGATTAATAAGTACACGCATAATTATGCACCATTCCATACACTTACCAAGACAAATACATTTGTCGATATTTTCTTAAGACAATCATCAAATGTCAACAGATCTCCACCAAACTAGGCAAGCATTCAGAGAACCACTGTGATTTTGGTGTATTCTGATAGCATTTTATGTTTACTATTGATCAAAATCTCTTGTAACATTTACAAGTAACCTTTATTCATGGTTAAAGTGTGCTTCTGTCATGTAACAAATCCCATTATCCAATCTTTGACAGCCATTTACACCCGTTTGCTAAAACCGGTGTTTTTCCAATTTGGAAACATTATATCTCTAGAAGTAATGATGCTTTAATGACATTTTGACTGATGTGTTCCTTGCTATCTTCTTTATGCAATGTCAAGGATATATTATTTAATTTCATTTTAGTTATGGGCTGAACACAGTGGTTGTAATAAAAAATATGGAGTTGTTACCAACAAAATTGTAATATATTTTTAAAATATTAAATAATGCCCATACATAAAATATCTCTTCGATATTGCATAGAATAACATGTTGTAAATAAGAAATAGAAAGAATTACATTGATTACTGTATTATCGGAGGAGCTATGTTTCCAAATTATGTTATATTTTCCATATCCAGCAGCCATCTTTGATTGTTGCCATGGAAACAGTGGGTCTAGCAGAAAAAAATCAATATATGTATATTCAGTAAGACCTACTCTACAACTTGGGCACAAAACATTTGATTATTCATGCATTTAAAAAAATGTCCTATGTAGCTCCCATATTTCTCCTTAACTTGTTCGGAATCTATCAGATAAGCGCACCACTAATAGTTACCTTCAGTTTCTGTTCCAGGCTCAGGAACCAATTGTGGTGTGGAGGGTCCATCCACTGACTGCATGGATAGGTCAATCTCTTAAATAAAACAATCATTACATACGTATTATGCTTGGAGAAGGTGTGTCCTAAAGTAGGGTAAAGTTTACAGGGAAACACATCCTAAATGCAAAATGTACTTTGGTTAGGATATAGGTGGAATGCACTGGCCATAATATACCTCTAAATTGCCAGACACTGGCCACAGCGTACCCATAAATTGCAAGGTAACATCAGCATCTAGCTTAGCAGCAGCAAGACCAGCTATTCCAAGACACTGCTTATTATCACAAATAGAATCCTCCAGTCAGCTTATCACATTGGCACTTGCTTAACCTATGTACACATACATTTACAATTTGAAGACGGTAAAACAAAATCTTGAAAAGTATACACTAATGCCGAATGTGGGAAAAAATCACTGTAGTCGGGAGGCTCTGTTCAAAAATTTTTTTTACGTACATATATAATATTTTATACATGTATAGATATACTAAGATTTATCAACAGGTAAGGATATCTCTTAAGATGGGAAATGCATGGTATATTTAACTGAAGCATGTAATGAACAACACACCATCCAGTGTAACTTCGTCAAGTCTTTTACCAGCGTATTTAGCCAATTGTCCCTCATCGCATGGAATTAACAGCTTTGCCACTTTTGCTCTTTCAATGACACTCTCCAGGCATCTGTAGTAGGTCTGATGCACCTCCACGCTGTGGCCAAGATGCTTCACCACCCATTGTAGTTCCACATCTTTGAGGTCGAGCATCTGTAGTAGATTAACACACATGACATCATATCAAAATTTATGTTATATAAATAATTCAATGTATACATTAATTACAGCTAGCAAGATACACGGACAATTAAACATAGGGCACAGGGAGCATGCAGTTCTTTGGACATCTCAATGCTCTAGGTGTAAAAATGTTATGTGTCCAATAGCTCGACGTATGAGTCCAATAGCTTGACGCTGCTTAGAATAACAATCCAACACGTTCTTTATATGTGTACGTCTTCAACACTGGGCAACTTGTTTACTCTTTCAGTGAAACTGAACACAATTATACACGAATGTACACACAACACAATACAACTCTAGGACCAAAGGTCATGTTGATAAGGTAGCTATGAAGCATAAACATGAGACCTTGAAACAGTAGGACTGTTTTACTCATTGGTATGGATAATTCATACAGTTTGCATAAGTTAACTTTCTCCAGTTTTTTCACACTGTTCGATGTCAGCATCCACAACAATTTAATAAGTATAAGTTATTTTAGTATTAAGTCAATTATGCTTGATGGAAACCAAAACAACAACAAAAACTAGTGAATAAATTTCTTGGTGTTATTAAATCATTAAGAGGGCATAGGTTTTATAATAAATATATTTTGAGCATCTTCTTGCATTTTTATTTAGTGATCCTGATGTATCATTTTTAAAGTAATTTAAAATATATTAAACCAATGTAAAATGTTAGTCGTATCTACCCTCCAACTGCTCCCAAAGGTTGACATTTTCTTTTATTTTGTATAATTGTTACTAAGAAGCACCTACAAATAGAACAGGTTATATGTGAGAAGGGAGGTGACGAACTTGTACAATGTTAAGTAGTGTTCAATTTACCTGTGTAGCTGTTGCCAAATACTTTCTTAACTCAGTGCATCGTAGACGATCGACATGCACCAAGCCACTTACTTCACCAGTGACCTTTCATATTCCATCGCAGACTCGAAGCACACTTTTGTCTAAGCAGAAGACAACATTCACACACATTTCATTGAATCCTGAATGGAGAATATGAATAACACATTACATATGTACATGAATAAATGTTGGTTCATAACCCAGCAAATGTACTAAAAAATTGAGAAAAATTTTGTTTGTTCACTTGTTAATTTCTCATTTTGTTTACGATGTGATATATAAGTTAAAAATATCTACTTAATTCATGATGTATAGGAGCATGAAAATCGGTAAGATTTTCCACACAACAATTTGTCATGTTCATATTTTTCAAAAGAATTTCAATTTTTTTTTCATGAATCATTAATGTGCAGACTCTTCAATTATTAAGTACATTTGACTACATAATCATTTTGATGCTTATGCTACAGTATGTTTTTTTAACTAGGGCTTACACAAAATAATATTTCTCACCCTTGTTGGCAAAGAAGAAATTATTTCCTCTGTCGTCAAATGCCTGGTCTATCCCTAGTTTGGCGGACGTCTGAATTTGACAGATAATCCATGGCAGCCCTGCAATCCTGTGGAATTAGCACTGGAACTGGTCTGCCCCTCTTTCCTCTCACAGTGACCATCACCTGTGATTTCACAAGCTCCTTCTCCAGTGATGTCAGTTGGGCCATGCAGTCTGGGTGGAGGTCAGCACTGCTCAAGATCTCCTCAGTGTAAACTTCAAGTCTGAAAACAGACATTATAAACACCTTATTAAAGATTATTGATAATCCCCAAAGCTGCAACATTCATAAGCAGCTGACACTTCTCCATGCTAGTAATATATGATTAAAAAAACAAACAATATTAGGTCTAGTCTTGTACACTCAAAAGAACAAGTGGTCATTTTTTTGTTTCAGGCTTCTTGCTTGTTTTGTTTTCGTAATCACCGTAAGCATGCACATACATTTGAACATGGGTCGTATTTTGTAGTCTAGCAAAAATCTAGTGCACATCTGTATAACATCCAAAGAACTATCATAATCAAGGCATGCAGTTTCATTCAAATGGTTCTGTTCAAGACGCATAGTCTGCTCAAGGACTGGGATGGGATATAACATATATACTAGTAATATATCAACAGAACATTTTAAATCTACCTTAGACTTTCTAGTTCTCCAGGTCTTCGTTTGTTGTAGGTGGCAAGTCTTGTCTGGACCAGACATACAACATCAAAGTATGTCTTCCATGTGGGTTTCTCAACATCATATGTAGTCATGGTCAATTTGTTCTTGACAAATGTTGTGAGTTTACTCATGTCAGTAGGGTCGGGGAGTTCTGGTCTTCTGCTGAAATTTCTCTCATGAGAAACAGCACTTGCTGTAATGCCGATTTTGATAAGCCATTCTTTCTCTAGGACCTTCGTAAACTGTTTAGCTTCTTGAGCTTTCACCTTGTTCCCTTCCTTTATGGCAAACATTTCTTTGGCCTGTGCTAGCTGATGAAAGTCTTCCTTGAGCTTCTTTGCTACAGATGGAGTTTTCATGTCATACATTCCATCACTACCAGAGAGCTTCTGACTAGCAGCAAGCATGACATCCACCATTTCAGGCTTGATGAAGTCTTCCATAGATTGCTCTCCCTGGTGTACATATAGTTTTCTACACTCTATCAGTAGTCTTGCTGCTCTCCGCATCCTGTCGGATGCGTAATTTCCCCTGCGAAGAGGGTTCTGACTACATTTTGCAAGCCATTCTTCACCAAGTCTCATGATCAATCTGTCTGACATGACTGTTGATTTGACTTCCCCACGATGCATTGGGTCAATGACTTGGTCTTTCAGCAGTTTTGACGCTCCTTGATAAAATTCGTCATCGGCACCCTTAAGAATCTTCGAATGGATTGCCAGGTTTTTTTAAGATGACACCAGGTGATCAGGTTCTAAGGAAACAGCAAGACATCTTTCTCTCTGGTGTCGTGCGATATCAGTTAGAATCATCCATGAATAACATTCTGGGCAAGGACCATATTGCTCGATGTCAAACTCATCCTCTCTCTTTCGACGTGCCAGTACAATGCTGCCTTCTTTGTCTTTAATGACGGCAAGATTATGTTTGATCGCCTCGCATTCGCAATAGTTCCATCTTTTTTCCAGCTAATTTTTCTTCTCCAATAGTCAGATCATGAATGCTCTTTACATCCTCTTCATCCTGATGCTTTCTTCTCAGATGGCGACTTATGTTCGACCCACTATATGAGCAGAACAGACAGTAGCGAAATAAATTCCATACTCTAATGCTCTTTTTCTCTCTCTCCGCCATGTATATATTTGAATTGAGTATCGCTGGCATTGTGAAGGAACCAGATTTGCTGACATTAGTGGCGAATGTCGTTGTTTCTGGCATTATAAATGGGAATATTTCTGAGTCATCACTCTCACTGTCAACGCTATCGCTGACCATTTCAACTGTTGGCCCCTCAAGTATTCCAAGTGCTCCATCCATCTGAACGTACAAACAAACTACATTAAATAGAAAAAAAACAATGTAATGACTCTGACTTGACAGAAATCAATGTATTTTCACAAAAAAACGGAAGGTAAATTATGGCAATTTGGACCGCTAAAATTGCTCCAAAACACCTTTTGATGGATATTTTATATGAAGAGGTGGGTCATCCCAAGCCAAATCAACCAATGGTAAATACGTTGGTCCTTCAGAGTTGCATGTGCATTCTTCGAAAAAGCTAAGCATTTACATGTAAACATTTTCCTACCTTTTTTCAGGTGCCTCTATAATCATGAGAAGTGTACATGATACACATCTGAAGTTTGCAGAACATGTAGACATAATGATAGATTGTGAACGCTTTGTAAGTTAGTAAGGATAGGCAGAAGGACAGCAGTTTTACTGGTGCATGACAATGAAATAAACAAATTTTTATAATTACCTAATGTGATTTTAACAGCAAATGTAATTATTTTATTACAGCAGTGTCCAAATTGCTATGATCTAGTGTCGGTGATACTGGCAATAATCGTGCATCTACTCACTACTTTCTGAATAATTCACCCATAAAATGTTAAATATATTATGAATTTAAAATGAGAATTGGGGATACATTTATTAATATGGCTTAAATGATGTATTGTATCGTAGTGAACACATCAGTATAAAAATATAATGAGTTTGCCTTACACTGTAGTATAGCGGGATAAATTATGTAATTAAATTAAGCCCATCTAATGACACACCTAAATTCTGTCGGCAAACAAAGACCCAGACTAGCTTTACTGAATTACATTCACACAAGACAAGTCCAAGTCAAGAAATCAAGTCTCAGACTGAATGACATTTGATTTGGCCACACTACATCATTTGACTTGAGTTGTCTGAAAGTTTAAGGCAATAATAAAGCCTGATCGAGCTTGAGGTACACAAAGATCGAGGAGCTATTATGAAATATTACGTCTGTAGTAATGCATAAATATTTGAAAATCGATTATCCAAATGAGTGTTTCCTGGCTTTTTCTCAATCCAAACCGACAATACATGTACATAGGGTACATTATTATAATTACACTGGCCGACCCGCCTGTCAGTGTCGGACATTTAATCGAAACATGTCATTAGCCTATGGCTATGTCATAGCCTAGACATAGGGCCTATGCCTACTTATAAATATCAGAATAAATTTGTGCGAAATATTCTAACTCTGTATTACTTACTGTATTCAATTTGAGCAAACGAATGGTAAAACAGATCGATTTTGACAAAATACTCACAAATAACGACTGCGAGACGTAGTCGTGTTAAATACATTTCTAATTCTATCGGCACACGAGTGCCATTTTGTATAAGTATATTGCTCCGAGTCTGATATACAAATTGCAAATACTAATTCAGATTCATCAGTTCAACGTTGAAACCTGATGATTGTTGTGTGTTTACTGATCATATGATGATTCGTTATAATCAAACACGAGCATTGCGTATTACTAGTAATACTAAAAGCAAAGAGAAAGTCGCTTACCGCCAGCTTCATCAAAAACTCGCTAATACCATGGAAGCGTAGGGACCATGTTACGGATTGCCTGATTGGTTGAACGCTGTAAACTCGCGTCTGATTGGGTGCGCGCCAAAAGTGTGCGTGTCATAACGACGCACACTCGCGGATCGGAGTGATTCCAGTGCTGCCATCTCATGGTAACACACACAAACCATCATACGCACACAACACAGTTCACACAGTAAATTTCTTGTGAGATCACACCTCCGGGTGCCACGAGGGGGCGTTTCGTGTCATTTCTAACAAGTTTTAAGAGGTCGATCTCACAGTTCAAAACGATCTCGCAATGCTGTAAAAGCAACAGAAAAGGATCTCACAATACGCCAATACACGCCCACACACACACACACACACACACACACACACACACACACACACACACACAATTTACTAATTCTATTCCAAATTGATATAAACATCACAAATAATTATACAGTGTTAAAATTGAGGGAACAGTTGACTAAATCATTGAAAATTATATAATTCTGTGTCACAGTAAAATAATTCAAACACTGAAGTCATGACACGTTGGTTACGTGAGTTACGTTGGACATCTATCATCATCAAATAATTCTCAAGCAAAGGTTTTTAACCACATGGTCTGTTTCTGACCCAAGTAAATCAAAACCTAGGAGGGAATAAATTAGAAAAATTAAGCAGGCAACACAAGAACAATGGATTCTATGGTCATTTACTGCAAATCCTCATGTGCAACGGGCTTCCGGATACGTTGGACATCAAGTTTCCATTTAATGCATTTTTCGTACTCAAAACGCATATGTCGATCTGTTTGCATGTACACAAAGGGCAGCCAGGAATAAATAACAAACACTGAATGGCAATATGTGTAAAATCGCGTTAATTTTCAGAATTCAGCTAAATTAGTGATCGACAATTTTGTTCGATCAAAAGTGGGTACGCACTTTCGTGTTTGAATTTCAAACTTCCTGTCGTATTGTTAATTCAAAAACCATTCAGATGCGGAAACCATGTGTTACGTTGGACATTCAATTTTCATTTCGTCCAAAATACACTTTACTTAGATTCGTCGATTGAGGAAATTAAGTAAACACTTAAAAGACACATAAACAGCACGAATTCGTATGTTTTTGTTGTTGTTTTTATTCACTTTTCTTGCACACACCTACCTAAATACACCGAGTGGCGAAACTTGTCACACATTGGTCCGCCATTTTCATCTCTATTTGTTGATAGTTTGCTTCAAAGCACATACGAAGTCATATTTTTTCATACCTTGGTTTATTCCCATTTATTAATACAATAAAATTCAACACAGTGATCAACAACAAACGGACTGGATAAGTGAATTGGTAAGCAATAAATTTATTTGAAGTGAATGCCACTGCGTGGCACCCAGCTTCAAAGAGTGACCCATATATATATATATATATATATATTACAGTTCATATCTGTGAATATGTTATATGGCATCAGAGATTTGGTGGCGCTGGTGTGTTATTTGCATGTTGAGATTTGATCCACCTACCTCTATGCTTTCCCACCAGTCGCTTTTCTCTGTATCATTGATGATATTGAACAGATGTGTGCTGCAATTATCATCCCTACATTTCTTCTACTATGTGAGCGCTTGCCTTGTTTCGGCATACTGATGCAAAATATCTCTTATGACTAAGTGCATTTGCTATCTTTAGTGGGGCAACATTCATGCATTCAATTGTACCTGCATTCCTGATATTTCTGCTGCAATGGTTATTTAACTTTCTTCTTTGCATTGTCCTAGTGAAGTCTGGACTGAGATTCCGTACATATCCCAGAGTAACACTGTGCCTTCCCCCTGGATATCTTTGCCTGGGGGAAGCTTTCCTAGGGAATCTCCCCCCTCCCTCAATGTCTTCCCCCATCCTGTATATATAACATCTTCCTCTACCAAAACTGTCTTTATTGCACAAACTGTGACAAACTAATTTAGAAGAAACCCAATAGAAGCAAGAATATGGTGCAACAATAAAATATTTATTAATTTTCACCAATTCACCAAAAAGCTACAGATGTGGCAAGAATTGAAATAAATTTTTATGTGATATGTAATTGTCCAAAAACAATGCATGTGAATACATGCAAATGGATCGTTCAGCAAATTCAGCATGTATATTCCCATTCATCACTAAGATATTAAACTGTCGGATGGTTGCTTGTGAAATATTTATTTTGTTACTAGTCGTTTTGAAAGCTATCAATTGTTGTAACTGAATGTAGTGCCACGGATTGTATGGTTACCCTGTTGACATAGACCTACCAATAAGAGCATGTCAATGTATATTTGAATAACTCATAACAACATTTGTATTTGCTGGAAGGCTGTGTAAATGACAGTGCGTAGAGCACCTCTGTGTTTGCTGGGCTTAGTTAGTGCACTGTTGAATTTGTGGATCACACTTTTGATAACAAAATGAGCACTGTTTGGATTGGACGTGACAGTGAGGACATGGACTGGGGAAACATGCCAACCAGCCAGTTTTTAAGCAAGGCTGGCACGTTACAGTTTACCTCACTTTGTAGGGAGATGCGTGGGATACAAGTCAAAGTTATTTATTCCAAAGGCTCGGATATAGCAGAGCTATTACAAGAGCATCTTATTATTCAGCCACTGCACAGTAGATACAGGTAGGTTGAAATAAGCCTTACAACATGATCTCACAGTTTTCTTTAGACTCATTGTGATCATATAGGCAAATAAATGCATGTACAGAAGATAGGCTTTACTACGTCAGAAATTACTGATTTAAATTTGTTAATGGTTTGATGACGTACATGTATGTTAACAGATTAGGCACAAGTCTTGTACTGCTGCCGCATGTATTCTCAGACGTTGTACATGGTCTGCACATCGCACTGATTGATTGTCTCTGGGGGTGTTCTGTGAGTGCACGGTATTGCATTGTGATATTCAAAAAGACATTACATATTTATACATGTCTCATTGCCAAGGTTATTTTGGCTATCAGTTTCTGTTATGCATTCACTTGCAGATGTCTTATTACATGTGGAGGGACTTCCTGGATATTCATGTCAGTACTTCTCATGAAAACCTCAGATATAATTCTGTCATGAATCTGTTCATCTTTGACATTGTTCGTCTTTGACATGTTCAGCTAACTCGTAGAGGTAGCATATAAAAGCTTCCACCCCTTCACCTGGGCTTTGAACACGTTGATTGAATGTTGTGTGCTTGTGTATTACACGGAAGTGAAATCAAACTTCTATAGCACTGTATCAAAAGTCATTGGCGTTTTCCCAATCTTCTCCTGTCGTTACAAATGTCATAGATTTGTATATGTGTTCAGCTTTGGTACCAATGGCATAAATTAGCCAACTTACTTGAACTTCTTTCTCTTCCCTAGTTAGCATCATCGCTAATCAGAAGCACAAGAAACGATCACACTACTTGTGTAGTGTACACCAGTGCCGATTTTAGACTTGAGACTTTTAATGTGCGGCCTTACATTGATGTTTGCAAACGTTTGATCTCGTGTGACATCAGTTGTCACAAACTTGATAATTATGCAACATGTATGACAACAGTGGGCAAGAGTGTCACCAGTGTCAATACTCATAATGTCAAATCCAAACCCACTGTTTGGGTTGCTGGTCCCCTGGGATGTGTCCCTGTCCTGTATAAGCTGACTCAGAAATAACTAGCCCTGATATTGTTTTATTAGTCCTGCTCGGTACAATCAATCATACTGTTGTATCGTATATATGAGACAGTTATGGCACAGAGTAAAAGTGGCTTTTATTTCACAAACAAAACAAGCCGTTTCTTATTTCAATTAAATGTTCAACTAAATTTCGTTAATAGAAACAAATACATGTGATTGCATAGATCCAATTGCAATCATCAGAAGAAATGACTAGTTTAATCAGGGGCAGCAAACTGCAGTGGTGGACAAGGGGGTGCCAGCAGAATTTGAAGCCTGACAGCGACAAAGGACCGACACTGTTGGACTAGCCTCTAAGTTGCATCATTTGGCCTATAATTTTCATTAGCGGTTCTTTTCCTGAAGCCGACTAAATAATCGGTAACATTGCTGGTGTTTGGTAACTTGCTAAAATATCACCCGATGCGGGAATAACGCAACTATGATCACGATGGGACAGCACGTAACGATGTCTGTAATCCGCGTATGTATGTTTGTCCATGTCGCTCATCACTCATAATCGCTAGGTGGCACTACCTATCCTATGCTAACAAGATGTAAACAGTCGCTATTTATATTCACCGCGTTCAACCAAATTTCCCATTCGACGGTCGTACGGAATATTTAGCTGCGTGTTATAAAATGCTACCTTATTGTCTTATTTTGTTTTATTCCATCACAACACCCAACTAACTTATACACAGCATAAATTAATTCACATAATCACAGCTAGTCTGATGGGACTGCTCCACTAAATATGGACTAGTCTGATCACTGTAACTACTCGTCCGGGACGATCAGACCGGCCTTATTTCGCAGCCTGATTGTGTGTATTTTTTAATGGCCTTTCCACATCATCTTTAGTCCTGCGCTCCGTTCTCATATTTTCATAATTTACTTCACATGACATTTGTATAGTGTTCCTATGGTTCTCTTTTGGCTGCCTAATCATAGTATGATTGATCACTTCTTCTCTCTATGTTAGGTATGTCAACAAAAACATAGAATATGTTTTATCATCATTTAAATGATGTCACTCGATGGATATGTAGCTTATTATCTTTTTTGATTTTTTTTTGATACAGTGAAACCTGTCTTGGGAGACCGCACAGCAAAAGCGGTCTCTCAAGACAGATGGTCTCTCTTAACAGGTTGCACAAAAAATCATGTCTGTATAATTATGATTATGTACATGTGTGTCTAATTTATGCAGGCAGGCAGGCAGGCAGGCAGGCAGGCAGGCAGGCAGGCAGGCAGGCAGGCAGGCAGGCAGGCAGGCAGGCAGGCAGGCAGGCAGGCATTGTACTAGTATAATAATGAGAAAATAAATGATAATTAATACATTTTGTATTTAAGACGTCATGTATAAGTTATGGTACAAACACATTGGGATACAGGATCTTCAATATTTATGGCACTATTCAACTTTTAAATCTTAAAATGGTGGCATTTTTTGTCTATTAGTTTTTAGTCCATGCTTTGGAAGAAACAATTCACGAGGTGCCCAGAAATTTATTTAATTTGAATCAGTGATCAGCTGGGCTATTCGTGTACTAACAATGTGCCGGGCTTGATCAAAATCAATTGGAACAACATAGTGGCTGCCAGACTTAGGGATTCGTGTTAGAATATGACACATCACTACCTGTAATACAGATGTTATTGAGGTCAGTTTGTGAGCAAATGCCACAATACCTCTGCCAGTTCTCCAAGTGCACAGCCGTTGCATAGATCATTCGTTCCTATGTCAATCAAAACATTCGGTGCCTCTGCATCATCTCCAAATTCACGAAACAAACCATCCAAGGTAAGTTGCCCCTTTCCTAGAAAGACAACCTTTCAAACATACAAGACAGAAGAAGGTCAGGACAGAAATAGCAGTAGTCAGCATTGCTGGTACACGCTTCTGACATGCGACGCACGGAACTGTCCAACAATCGGCAGCTTGGCCTTGG
Organism: Paraescarpia echinospica; assembly: GCA_020002185.1. NCBI lineage: Eukaryota > Metazoa > Annelida > Polychaeta > Sabellida > Siboglinidae > Paraescarpia > Paraescarpia echinospica. The sequence continues at coordinate 34,386,712 of CM034532.1, read as the reverse complement.
GTGCTTTGGAATCCATTCTGAAAATAAAATAAAAAACTACATTTCTGCACATATTTATACATAGCAATTTCATTGTACTAATACCACACTGCTCTTAATGCACACAACATCGATATCATTTTGGTTTTGTGATTCACGACAAAAGCCACGTGGAGGCGACAGTGTGAAAATTCTGTCTTTGTATGTGAGTATGCAAGATTATTTGTATAAGTGTGCATTTCTGTGAATTCGGTCATTCCATGTTAAAAAACGAGAGTAGTGGAGAACAAGGGATAGGGAAGTGTTGAGACGGCAATGTAACTGGACAACTGACATAAATAAAATATAAAATTTAAATAGGATAAGTATCAGGCCAACCCACCCTAGACGTAATGCAAAATTATTAAAATCAACACTTTTTAAGGATACAGGCTCCTCGTGAAATGGGTGTATGTCATATCTCAACAACTATTCATTGTATCTTGAAAAAATTTGCAGGGTATAATGTTTGTATAATAATAAGTTTACCCACGAGATAATATGCAATTTGTATAACTGTAACCATGGTAACCGGAAAATCCCAGAATTGCTGATAGGTGTCATTTTGTGGAAAGTCCCATGAAAAATTTAAATAATTTATGTCTCATTTTCTGATTTACTCCAGTAAATAATATATCAAGTTGTGCAATGAAGTAGTTTGGAAAACAAAAAGTTGTATTTTGATTAAAAACAAGGAAAGTTAAAAAAAAATTTGTTTAACTTATATTTTCTTAAACATTACCCCCATCATGTGGTCTCTTAGACACTTATGATTTGGTTCAAAATCACTCATTGCACAGAACTATAATGCATCCTTGTGCAGCAAAAATGTCAGCGTCTTATCTTTGTAACTTTTTCGGGGGACCTTCCACAAATCTTAAAAAACGTGAAAATGTTGTTTGGAGAAAAATGACAAAAACGGAATACTAAGATACAGCCATCAATACTGACTATAATATTGCATTTTTGTGACCCTATAACCACAAGGAAGTATATATAGACTCAGAAAGAGACTGTAAATGTATTTTTAATATACATTAGTGATAAAATGTGAAATAATAATACCATAACATGGAGAATGCGGCTTTCATCAAAACTGTCACACGTGAACAAAAACATACAAAATCAAGTTCAAACAGTCTCGCACAGTGTCCTCCTCTCACTCAGTGTCCTCCTCTCATTCAGTGCCCTCCTGCATCATAGGGGACTCCCTCGGATGCCACCAGCTTGACATTCTGTTGCACCTTCTCCATGGTCTTTCTCTTCCGTGATGTCTTGGTTTCAGCGTGTGTGGCCTTATCGCCAAATCGGAGTCGGATCGCATCGAGTTAAGCAGCAACGTGCAACAAGGTCTTGACAGGCGACACACCAAGACTGCTGACAGCATCTGACAGTGCACCAGCTCCCTTGTTGTAGGACATCACTGCCAGGGCGACAGCAATTTCTGTTGGCTTCTTTCCGCAGTACTTTGCCTTCGGTGCCCTCCTCCAAACTGTCGCGTGCAGGCTCTCGTTGGCGTTGGAGGTATGCAACTTCATGCAGCGACAAAGCAGGTCAGCGTTGGCTAGGCGCTCGAACAGCGGAATCAGGCGCTCACTGACATCTCGCGGTAGAGGCGTGTCATGCTTCACCTGCTTGAGCTTGACAGCAGGGTCGACACCTTCAAGCTGTGCTTGCCGCCAGTAGCACCAGGTGTCAGAGCAGAAGGAGTGGTGAGGATCATCGAGAGTGGAGAGAGAATGAAAAAAGATGGCCCAAACAGCGTGGTGGGCAGCATCAGCGTCTGGGGCATTCTCTACAATTACCTTTCGATTATATGACGACCACTTCTTCATACGATCATGTGTCAGGCGGCCCTTTCCTCTCAGTGTCGTTGTCAGCAGGGTAGTAGCGGCATGACTGCTAGGATCCACACGCTTCTTTGATGGACCAGCCTTCACCACAGCTGTAGCATTCGCCTTGATCTTGTTGGCCTTCACCTCAGCATTCACCTCCTTAACGATCTTGTTCAGGCCATTATACATCCTTTTGGCAATGTGATTGATGCATTCTTCTTTTGTAACAGGTTATGGCGAGGCTGTCTTCAAAGCATCCATCACTGCTGCGTCTCCATCACCCACCAGGCCAGTGTAGCGGAATGCCCCAACTTCTTCTGATCGTCTCCACAACATCTTGGCGCCTTCGGTTTCCATGGCCCCACTGGAGCCAGTGTGGTTACATTCGCAAACCTGACGATGGGCCCCGAGCCACACCTGCCGCTCCTCCCCTGTCAGTTTGTCCCCGACCAATGTGCACTCAGCACAGTACTTGCTAAGTACAACATAATCTAAAACAAGTCCACTCAGCTGGTCAATTACGAAACATGCACCAACAGATGAGGTGTGTCCTTTAATGTGCCATGTTCCATCATAGCTGGCGGTGATGTCACGTGGTCCAGCAGTATGGCCGTGGATGCCTTCGTACATCTCGTGCACAATGGAGTGTGACGTGGTGAGTACGTCTGCCGCTGGGCCATGAAGCAACTTGCTCAGAATCTGGCGGTTGATCCTGTGGTATGTCCGATGGTGAAGACCACCCTTGATGTTGAGCATGGCAAACATGCGCACCATCTCATACTGGCCGATCCCCACCTCTCATGCTGCCAACACTGCACGGTGGTTGATGTCAAAGGGCTTGCTTGACTGCCGCTCAGTGGTGTCAATCTGTGGGCTACTGTAGTCGACATGCCCATATGTGCATCTTGAACAAACAACTTCAACTTTCTGTGCTTACCCACGGCGTAGTTCATCATAGGTCTTGAAAATTAGCGTGCTGTGCTTGCATTTTGGACAGAGTAATGGGGAAATCAGTGCATCCATCTTTTTCTTGTGAAGCACAATGTAGAATTCGTCATTGTCCTCATCTTCAATCTGACGTCTGTCGGCTAAGAAACAAAAAAATATGATAATGTATGTGAATACAGAGATCAAACACAAACAGACACAAATGCAGACACAGACACAAATGCAGACACAAACGCACGCACAAATGTTTGTTGTGTGGTCTAATGACAACTAACATGACATGTCAATTAGAGTGACAGACCAATACAATCTGGTCTAACGAAAGATTGTATTGGTAGGCTCGTATACTACTGAGTCTGAGAGATTGCTACAACGACAGTAATCAGAACTCATAACATTTAGCTTATATTTGATAGTTTACATTCATATCATACTCACAAGAAAACAGTGCGAGCTTCCGCCTGCTAGCAGACATCGTTGGTGTTGCTGCTACTACGATGGAATCTGGCTCCACTGCTAACCCTGGGAATTGCCACGTAGCGGTAGACACTAATGGCAGTAACGCGGAATCATTCGTCGGCGCCGACGCTGCCGGTAGAGCATCCGTTCCCGTTGCCATTTCGCTGGCCACATCAATCTGGCTGCCCACAACGGTAGCATCAGTTATCAATGCGTCTAGTTTAGTCAATTTTTTAACTCTTTTCCTGCAACATTTGCGCGTTTTCTTTCCGAATTGGTGACGAGTACGAAACTTGCGTTTGGTGTCCGACATCGCTGTTGGCGTAACTACCAAAAATGCGTCACGCTGATTGGTTGTTCTGAACACGTGGATCATGCAAATGAAAGGATGATGCGCTGATCTCCCACATCACGTAGCAACCGGGGATTTCTCCATTTTGATTGGCTAAAGCATGGTGTTTTCCCACAGCTATAGTTATTTTAATATTAACATTTACATAATGACATTTCCGGAAACGGAAAGACTATTCAATTCGCTGCAAAAAGATACCAAAAATGGTGTGTGTCGTCTGTAGTTTGTGTTATATCGTAGCATTTAAATGAGGCCTATTCACGGGTATTTAAATGACTTGTTACGCGACATGACAAATTTTATTGTTCCGGTGGGTGCTTATTAGAAGGTTTTATGAATGTTTATGATAGTTCAGAAAAATTAATTTACGAAAGTGTATTAGATATTGTACCTGCCAAAATTTTTTTCTTCAAAAATTGACAAATTTATCTGTTTTTTTTATTTCACGAGGCGCATGATCCCTTAAACTTTTTTATGTCAGACTTATCTACTACAACATAGTATTAGTAGTAGTAGTACATACATGCATATACACATTGTACATTGTGAATACGTGGCAATTATAATATTGTGTTCATATTCTGCATCATTCAAACTCCACCCCGGATCAAACTCAAAGATGACAACAATATGCTAAATTATCATATCGCACGCATGCACGCACGCACACACACCACTCGCATTGAAATCACTCAAACAGAGTTTATTGTAAATTGTGCTACCTATATATATTACATTGTGCTAATAATAAATAAATATATATACTACATGAGTTTTGTTTGGGGCCTTACTCTGGATGTATGCTAAACTCACCACTTCTTATATCAATTATAACCTCACCAGGATGGAGGAAGACGGGACCCTCCTCATTGTCATATGAAACTTTGAATTCATTGGTATCTTTCATGAATCATCTACATGCCCATTATACCAAGATATTTCATTGTTGGGACCAACCCACTGATGCATGATGTAATGGTCAGTCAGGGACTGAGGATCTATGATCAAATTATATATATCCTCAACTTCCATGGGAAGTTCTGTCCCAATGAGCTTAACCAGATGTTCTTTAATTTCGCTGACTGGTGCATTTGATGTGCAGAGGTGATCACTGGTATGCTTCAGAATGTTGGTCTGAATATTAATTTGGGCTTTCAGGAGAAGCTTAGTTTTTGTTGCCGAGATATCTTTGATGTTTGTGTTGATGTCATTTTCAGACAGCCATAATCCACTGTGCTTCAACGCCAACTTAAACCACTGTTCAATTTTTTCACATTCATTGGTTTCTTTATCATGAAGTTTCTTTTGTGACGATTTCATAGCTTCCTGCATGTTTGTGTTTATTTATTCTGCTCGCATTCTGTACTCCCTGTTAGCCTTCTTTGTTCCCTTTCTTACATTTTCTGTTCGCTCAGTCTTTTCTATACTTTCCATTTCAATCAGCCATTCTCTTGTTTTGTTTACACGTAACATTGCTTGGAATTCGAGGTGGTTTGCTGTGGCATTTGGAGCATGCTGGCAGATGTCATCAGCAACCGCAAAGTTTCTTTCACCACCGATATTGGTTGCATAGTAGGATTTAGCCTGTTGGTGTAAGTCTTCACTAGGATTACAGAACTTTCCCCCCTCAAGCTGTGACTCGAGTTGTTGCTTGACAGTAGCAAGACAAGCCCTACACAGGTCCTGTAGCAGAGTGACCGTTTTCTCGTTGCTGGATGTGGTCTGCATAAGACTGTCAAGGACAACGTCAGCCTTGATGGGTACATCAACAAAAACAGATGGCAGGCTGGGCCCGAGCAGTGGGCTGGCATCCTCTGACCACGACTGAAGCTTCCCATGGGCTTTGGCATAATACCGATTCATGTCAAGGATGTTGAACTTCATTGCCAGCCAGCCGCATCCAGGGCCCAGTAACCACTTTGCCAATGATCCCAAGTGCCCATGTCGTCACATGAAGCACATCCAACCAACCTCAAGGCATTCTGGACACTTTGATGCACTGGGTTTCCCAGGGGGGGGCAGACTGTGGCAAGAAATCCTGTATAGATGTTCTAAAGTTATACAGGAGACCAGAATTCAGGAAATATATATGAAACCGATTGCCTATGAAGTGGTGGTACATGACAGACCTATTCTGAGCTTTAGTGGGTATGAACCCCTTTGTTCTCAAATGTCAAACCAAGAAGTCAGAACAGTTAAACTTAGGGTCATAAAACAGCTTAGCTGTACAACGTACAGTTGCTTGGGTGTTGGATTTCCCCCGGAATGGGTATGGATATGGGCCATTTATCTTCTTCATATAATTCAAGTTAATGTGGTCCTCAAATGCTTTAACAACTTTTCACATTCTTTAGCCATGCCATGAAGTGGATGCATTGCACATCAGAAACTGTTAAGATCGTGCCCAAGTTTTTCTTCCAATTTCCTATCGACTGCATTGTTGGATACGCAATGATCGTCATTGTGTTAACGATGTTAGGTTTTATCTGAACACTGTGAAATGTGCTTGGCACTGACTTCTCAACATAAGTGACACTGTTTAAAACGGACTTAACATCAGCGGTACGACCTCTCTGTAGGCAGATGCCTGCTAACAGGGTTTGAGATTCAGTGGCAGTTTTGGTTTCAACTAGGTGGCCAGTCCTTTTTGTAGTGCCATCATATTTCACTGTAAGATTCTCTGCGTCTCTTACTGCTTCTGCAACCTGTTGTCGGGCCAAAATTTTCATTTCTGTGCACATGTTGTTTTGTGTGCTATAACTGGGTAGCGTTCCTTCCACCTCTGTGCCAGTGAGACATTTTAGAATAAGCCTGATTGCTTCTGATACATTCTTTTGGGACACCCCTAGACTTTTGAAGAAAATAGCTGGCTTGCCGGATTTCTGTTTTATAAGTTTTTCCATCTTTCTTTGTTACAAAATGTGGGGTTTTGCCTTCTATGGAATCTTGATTTGAGAGAACTTCATTCTGCCAGAAATTAAGTTGTTCAATTTCTTCTTGCCTAAGTAACTTTTTTGAAGATTCCCTGGTCACATTCAATGTCTGATATCTGGCTCTAAACCATTCATGTTGTTTCTGTTTCGCCCTTTTCGATCGTTTCAGTGCATAATTAAATGCCTGATTTTCTTTTGACCTTGACATTGCTTTGCAGTCTGCTTTAAGGGCACGATACTTTCTCCGCCAGGATGTCAACGATTTCTCTTTCCATTCCAAAGCCTGTGTCAACCGATTTCTCTTCCACAGTTTCTTTCCATCTCTCAATTTCCGATTGAGTGTCTTCAGTTCTTCATTTTACTTTTGCTCATCAATAAGTCGGTTCATGAGGCTCTTCTTTTCTTGTGTTAACATGTTCAACCGGTCTACAAGGATCTTGTTTTTTCTTGAGTTTGTTCGTCAGCTTATTAACGTCCATCACAAGACGTTCTAATGTCATTGTCTGAACTTGGTTAGCGAACTCTTCACATTTTGACACCTTTGATTATTTTGGCATTACACCGTCCTGATCACTCCTCCTTATTTTGACCTTTCAGTGGAAATGTCCACAGTCTTGCCATGTACTCCTTCAAGTCATCAAGACTGCCATTCTTCATAAGATATTCTCGCTGTTCTTTCACTCTTGCAAAGCTACTGTGCATGTATCCTCTAGACACAGATATTGTATCTTCTCCAATAATTTATGCAACTATAGATATTACATCCTTCCACGAAACGTTGCACTTACATTTGTTCCATTTCATTTCAATGAAAATCTCATACACAATACTATTTGTAAAGTTTTGTGGTGCAACCTTCTTAAGTGCAGATATTAACACGTTCCTTGTTGTGAACTTAACCCATGTTAAATCACATGGGGGTGTAGGACTAACAGATTCATTGATAAGGTCAGTCATGATGCATACGGTTTACACCATAAGTTTAAAGCAGGCTTATGTTGGAAAAAAGTAATTGTATCGGCGTAAGTATTGTCTGTGAGTATGCAAAATGTTGCAGTGATGCTTGACTTATGACAATTAAATAATTTTAAATAAATTTCAGTCAATACTGCTTATAACATTCAATGACAGATACATAAAAATTAGTTACAATTACAACATTTCACACTATGAAAAATAAAACTATCAATTGGACAGGAAATGGAACTTTAACAAATGTAATATTAAAATCTTATGAACAAACAGTTTTATTATAACTACATTTCCAACAATTTGCTCCATGAAATTTTAGCAGAAAAAAGAGAGTAAATTTTACAAAACTTTTTGATATTGTAACTTATCTTTATTCTTCACCACCAGAATTCCTGAGTATTTGTGACATGAAATACAAATCACAACAAGATATTATGATTCACATAAAAACACAACAAACAAAACAGTAAATATTATTAACAACATCAACAAAATGCATAGTCAACATGACTATAGACTGAATTATAAAATGTGAATTACAACAATATAGGATTAGAGTTGTGAGGTGATGCAAATTAAAATAGAAATATTAACTAATTTCTATCATAAAAAATACTGATACAGACACAGTAACAATAGACACGTATTAACTGTTATTAACACAACTTGCTAAAAATGAACTGTTGAAAATGTGGATCATTCAGATTAAGAAGGTATATTCCTGTATTTATTGAAAAGGAAGTAGAATGCACAGGTAATCATGACATCAATAGACACCGCCGTAAACTTCACTGTTTTGAAATTTTGTAAAACTTGTCCTAAAATATTGATTATTAACAGTATTGCATATATAACAAATATCCAATCATAACTTTCTAACATTTAACTGTTAAAAATGGGGATGGCACAGATTATAATATCGATTACACATACGTTAGAATGGCGCCTCGCCTTGCCTCAGCGCATACATTATAAACAGCCGCTAATGCTCCGAGCGACAAGCAAAACGCATCAAACTGGCATGCTATCGGTCATCTTAGATTAGTCTTCCTTATGTTCCGCATGGATATACAAGGTTCATATTTATACCATATGAAAGCTAGGATTCTAGTTTCACATAGACACCTAAGCATTTTTAAGATACACTCTAAAATATATTAATAATTTTATACATAAACACTACGCAAAGTTCACCAACCTTAATCTTGCAAGGCCGCCAAATACAATGTAACAGATTTTATCCGCCGATCATCTTCTGATGGCATTCATTAGTCGATAAGAATGTCAACAGTAAACAAAATTAGTATGCATATCGAGATCCATGCCGTTTCCGAAACCATGTGATCCAGCAAATCGACTGCGCGGCAAAAAACCTGTGCCAACTTCCTACATGATTATTATGTCAATAATCTAGGTACATGGTATCACAGACAAGCTATTTGTATCTACTCATAATTGTTCCCACAAGTATCATATCTGGTTCATCTGAAGCCACCAGGGCCCGTATGCATGAGCATGGACTACCTTAGGCTCCGCCTAAACTCCAAGCTCGGCCTAACTTGTCTATAGCTCAGTGAGTGATTTACTAGCGATGCATGAACTGGTCGTAGCGCAAAGATAGCCTCAGCCTATTAAGTCTATAGCCTACGGTCCAAAGAGTCTAAAAAAGGAGTGGTTACTGCCTCGATGCGGGGATATCCCAGGAATTGCATTGCACTGCGCACACGCGGGTGTTGAGCAGGGTCAAAGTGTTCGATCACGGCGTGGTCATTGTTTATATTTATGTCAGACAGCATGGACATCCCCGAAGGTGAAACGCACGCTGGGAAGAAGCGAAAACTGAACTTCAGAGAGGATGAGATTCTGTGCTTAGTTGAAGGAATCGCGCTTGATAAGTTTGTAATCATGAGTAAATTACAAACTGTGTGTGTGCGTGCGTGTGTAGTCTTCGAATGTTTTTGTGTGTAAAATATAGCTTTATTTTGTATTACTTTTTGATAATCAAAAGTATATTACTTTATTAAGTGATAAATTAATGTTATAACTTTATTTTGTCTTACTCTATCATAACCGAAAGTTTTGATTTAGTTCAGTGATATTATTTTGTATGACTTTTTCATAGGCAAGTGGTAATTTATTTATGTGATATGTATGCTTATGATGTATTGCAGTGAAATTAGGTGACCGTAAAGCTGATTGACTTACTCAAACTTGTTGAAAGCATAAATGATAATACAAAATATATTTTTTATTAAAAGGTACATTAATAGACTAGTATATATAACCATTGTGGGAGTAGTTATCATAATTATTGTTCACATTTTGATATAACTGAACCAAATGCGTTAATGGAATACATCACAATACTTTATTTACATATAGTTCAACATCCATTGACAAAATAAATGCCTATATTCACATTTCTATAATTGTATGATGAACACGATTGTGAAAGAAAATCTTATGCAGGATTGTTATGTATAAATAATTATTATTACATTAACATGAAACTCTCACACAATACAATCAGAATAACCTATTATCACAATATGTAATATTGACAAAACTCACACATAATGCTCATGTTTCAATGGAAGGCACTGACAGCTTTATGTTGGAGACAATCGACGGCCAGTCAGTGGTTTTGCAAGTGGATGATGCATGGGGTAAGCAATCTCAATTAATCATTGATTTGTCTATCTAATTAGCAATGTCACACAGCTCAAGTTACTGGCAGCCACCTTAAAGTGGCAGACAGGCATTGCTAGGGCAATTATACTACAATAGCAATACACAAGAGTACAGCTGTAGAGTTACGTAATAGGACAGAGATCAGTATCCACACTCTGTCACATCTACAATGACCTATCAATTAAATTCACAGTCACCTAAACATCTTCTTAATTCTAGACAATAATCATATCCACACATCACTGTCTCTGCTCTGCTGCACAGAACAACGTGCACGTACATTGATTATGTGTTACACAAGTTCAAGTGATGGACTTCCACACAGTGTTAGAAGTAATTTCTTACAACTGCATCTCTAGCTGCTTTCCCTGCAGCAGAGCATACCCGCTCAGCCACGACTGGAGCGTTGGCTCTGTACACTGGTGGGGGGTTGTTGTCTTGGTCAGGGTCTGTGTCATCCCCTGGTGGTGGTGGCAGTCCCAGCTCTGTTGCATGGTTGTGCAGCATCACACATGCACAGACGACTTTGCATGCCTTCGTCGGGGTGAGCTGGATCTCACTGTGCAGGCAATGCCACCTACGTTTCAGCACCCCAATGCACCGTTCAACGGTGCTTCGTGTGATGCAGTGGGCATCCGTGTACGCTCGTTCCCGTTGATCCCGCGGGTTGAGAATCGGTGTGAGCAGCCACTCACGTAACATGTACCCACTGTCGCCAAGAAACACTCCAGTCAATGGCTTCTGAGGTGCTTCAAACACTGCAAACAGAGCCGATTCCCTCAGAATTCTGGAGTCGTGTACAGAACCCGGCCACTTGGCAATGCAGTTGATCATCCGCATGTCAGCATCACAAATCAACTACAACAAAGACAGTTGACACTCATTTAATGTGCATGTTTTTATACCTGAATCAATGTAGTTTTTCTTTTTGTCTGAAATACATGAAACTATGTAGTTAGTACATGAAACAAACCTGTGTTTTACATTTTATTTTGAAGTGGTCAGAAATAACCAGGACTGGGGTGAAATAAAATGAATTGTAGTTTTTCAGTGTTGTATTTGTAACTGAAAGATTTCGTGCAAGCAGAATTAAACCGCATTTTAGTATTAATATTATTAAGTATAAATGAAATAAAAATAATGTTATATGTTTGGATGTTTTTGCATTTGAACACATTGGTAATATAAAACATACAATAATGACAAGATTTTTTAGGTAGGTACAAAGATCCAAGTATTCCACTGCCCTCCCTTGATTAGTCATGAATAGAACAGCCTGCTTGATGTTGATGGGTTCATACTGGTAACAGTTGTATTGAGCAGCCATTCAAGCAATAAAACCCTAGGATACAAGCATCACTGTATGCTACTGTACCCTGTCCACAGAGTGTAGCCATGTCTTATCCTGTGCAAGGAACATTTGAACAATAGTTGGGACTGGAGGGCAGCTGTTACTAATTGCAACTAAGTGGCCTGTGCAAACAAGGCAGCTTCTGCAATCAGGTGAGAAATATCAGTGACTCTGGTATAAAAGGCAAAATTACATGTTTCACATTGAACAGTATATAGGTGTTTTATTTCAGAATTGTATAATAATAATATGAGGATGTATTTCAAATTCTTTTCAAAATACTTTTTATAAAACAGCCTATAGCAAAACAATAGCAAATCTTATATCGAGATATGTTGTTTATTGACATAAATTCATGATGTTATGTATAACTATTACATTCGATGTTCTTTACAGACTGGCAATATCTGGCATGCTGTAAAATTGCAACAATGTAGGCAAGTAATAATCTGGCTTGGGAAGCCCCTACCTTCCCCTCAACCCACAGAGTGCAAATATGTCTTATCAGTTCACACAAGCATTGACACAATAGCAGGCCTTAGCAACTAGCAGGATTGGTTAGCAGGGGCAATAAAACCATGATCAAAAGAGACACAGGCCAGTGCAACAGAGTGCTGTTGTTGGTAATTGCATCTTCCTCACAGGTGACAACTGACAAATTGATCCTGCCTTCACTGGTATGCTTTCATAACAATCTCAGTGACTTCCCACATTATGGTTTTCTTTCTGACTGGAAAATGTGGTCAATTGTCAAAAGAACCAGTAAATTTGTTAACTCAAGAAGTTAAACAAGATAGGCGAATACAAAATCTAACTTACCATTTATTAATAACCATGCCCAGATAAATGTATTTGAAATTATATTTGAAAGTATTTGACATTTTCAAATATTTTAGGGAATATTCAAATATAAACTTTCATTTCATTAGTGTCAAATACAATTACAAATACTTTAAACAAATTATTTAAATACTTTCAAATACAAATGTATTTAACCCCATGTCTGATCAAGTATTTGTATACGTTCTCAATTGTTGACTTGGCACATACGCTTAGTAATTGTATTTGAATACTTCATAAATTATTCAAGTACTTTAAGAAGTGTTTCACCCAAGTATGTGTGTTACTACTAGTATGTTATATTAGGGTCATATTCCATAATGGTTTTAGCAAATTGAAAATATTTGATAAATCACACCTTACCTGCACATTTATGGAGTGGAAATTCTTCCGGTTGAAATACTCGTGCTCGTTGATTCGGGGTGCCTGGAAGCGAACGTGGGTATCGTCAATGCACCCCACCACGTTAGGGAATCCTGCCAGTCGGAGAAATTTCGCCTTTTGTAGGTCGGCTTGTTGCTGCGTCGGCATATGTACCCACTCGTGCATCCGAGCGACCAAAGTGTTGGTCACACGGTTAATCGTTCTAGATGATGTCGACTGGTCTATCCCGATTGTCTCTACCACCAAGTTCTGAAAACACCCCGTGGCATACATTCGCAATGCTACCATGACTTGCAGACCAGTTGGCAAGGAGCCTTGTCGCGTTTCGGGGTATTCCAGCTGGTTTCTGAGTTCATCCACGATTGTCAGTATATTATCACGGCAAAATCTGAACTTCTCATACAATTCTGTAGCATCGTATATTTCCAGTGGGTTCGTTCTATCCCGGAATATGCGATTTCTTCTCAGATTCCTCCGCTGTCGTCTTCGCCAAACTACCACGGCCGCCATTTTTCCTCGAGTTCCGCCACAGCCTAAGTAGTTGGACCTAGTGGCTCGTGGTCGTAAAGTTAAGACGCGGCTGGCCGAGCTGCGGCCTAAAATTGAGTGTTATTAGTGCTCATGCATACCGACTAGCGGGCTTACGCCGTAGCCGCGGCACTTAGGCCGAGAATAAGGGTTTACGACTTGTTCATGCATACGGGCCCAGGTAAGGTGTTGCTGTCACAGTGAGCGTTGTGTCTCGTATTGTTGTCCTACAAGAGATGTCACCAGATTAGGCATGTGCTACAACACAAGTCTTGTATTGCTGCAGTTGCATGTTTGTGTTATCAGACACTTTGCATGTAACCTCAGGCTCTCCAGTCTTCTCTCTTCTTACGTGCAACTGTATATGAAGTATATTGTTCATGGCTCCAAGATTCCACTAGACAGCAAGAAATAAACTTACTTTGGATCTTGTTCCCATGTCACCAGTGCATGAACAACATCCACTGTAGATGGGTCGAAACGTTGCATATGTTTCAACATTTGCTCCAAAGTAAGTTTATTTCTTCCATGCAACTGTTCAAACCAGTCTGTGTGGTGATGACTGACTGCCAGACAACCGATCTTTCTAGCTGCAGTCTGTTGGTCTCTTGTGTTTCTCACTCAAGACCTGTCTGGGCAAGAGATGTCTTCTGCTCAGCCTCCAACAGTGCATGTGTATCATCGGCTGTTGCCATGATGATGCAGAAACTACTCTACTATACTGTTGAACAACTAAATAGTAACTTATTTAGCATTGCTCCTGTGTCTCTGTACTCATTAGAATGGACTGCCTCATCGTGGACCTTGTGGCAGTAACATTATATAACAGCTCTCACCAGATTCTTTGGAATATTCAGTTTTCCTAATGCCCATCAGTGTTTGTATAGTCTATGATAAGCAGTGCTACTGACTGGTAACTATATAACTATTTTGACGTTGGAAGGTTTACCACAACAAAGTTCATCATATTTAGCAGCAGTCAATACAGATTCCACAAGCAGTTGTTACATGCTGTGATAAACAGATTGGAGCATAGAATAAAATATGACATATCCTCAAAGACACCTGGGTATGTATTTTTTGCAATCTAATTATATCACGAGCCTCTGTTGGCGACCAGTTTGCTGTACAGTGAGGGTGAGCATGCATACAAGTCTATTGACTGTGTGAGCTGCAAGATAGACAGCTTATTCAGCCTAACTACTAGACTTATAGAGGTTGATCATCGATCATTCAATGTAGTCTTTGGGTAATCTGATTTGGTAACAGGTTTGGTAATAGTATCTACTCAAACAAATTATGCAGGAATAGCCTGCAATCCACTACACAATAAGTCTCAGGTTTCAATGCAATTTATTTATTTAACTTGCTACAGGCTGTATGTAGAAACTTAGCTGTTTTAATATTCACTGGTACCAAGTCTCTCAAAGTGCCTACTTGTATAATTTAGCAAGATTTAATAAGATTGCCACCAGAGAATTAACTAGATGGCAGGTGGACAAGGAAGCCCTTTGGCTTGTCGAAAGTCCAACCTTTTTATCTACTTGTATCCCGCCCTTCTGAGGTATGTGTCGATTTTACTTTTAAACATATTCACACTACTAACACCCACACAATCAGCAGATAATCTGTTCCATTCATTTACAGTCCTTTGTGAAAATGAGAACTTTTGGATATCTAATCTACACTGCTCCTTTACTAATATAACTTGATGTCCTCTAGTCCTTCTATCTTTCTTAACTAAGAAACAAATATTTCTATCAATATGTTCATAACCAATCAATATTTTAAACACTTCTATCTGATCGCCTCATAAACTCCTGTTCTCTAGTATTGTTAAACCACATTCTTTTAGGTGTATTTCATAACCTAGATCCCTCAGT
Organism: Paraescarpia echinospica; assembly: GCA_020002185.1. Taxonomy (NCBI): domain Eukaryota; kingdom Metazoa; phylum Annelida; class Polychaeta; order Sabellida; family Siboglinidae; genus Paraescarpia; species Paraescarpia echinospica. The sequence continues at coordinate 34,371,518 of CM034532.1, read as the reverse complement.
TTTGGTATCATTTTAGTCGCTCTCCTCTACTCTTTCTAGCATATCTATGGCCTTCTTGCATTATGGCCTCCACGCTTGTATACAATATTCTAAATGAGGCCTAACTATTGTTTTGTACAGTGGTATTATTACTTCTTTTTCCTTATACATTATATTTTGCCTAATTAATCGAAGGATTTGATTTTCTTTTGAAGCTGCAATTCTGCACTGCTCTGAAACCTTCATATCGACACTAATGGTTAACCGTAAGTCCTTTTCTTTTACCGTAGTACTTAATACAGTCCCCCCATTGTATATTCTACATCTTCGTTCCAGTGTCCTGTGTGGAGGCAATTACATTTCCCAAAACTGAACAACATTTGCCACTTTTCAGACTATTTGATCAACTTGTCAAGATCATCTTGTAAATGCTGTCTATCTTCATCACTTTTAATCCTTCTAAATACTTTTGTATCATCCGCAAATTTCAACACTGCTTGTTATATCATCATCCAAATCGTCGATATATATTAAGAATAATAAAGGCCCCAGTACTGATCCGTGTGGTACCCCACTCAAAACTGATTTCCAGTTTGAAGCCTCCTCTTCAAATACTATCAGTTGTCTTCTGTCAATCAGCCATTTTTCTATCCAGTTAATTATACCATTTCCTATGCCATGGGCCTTTGGTTTAAGCAGTAATCTTTGATGTGGCACTTTGTCGAAAGCTTTTTGAAAATCTAAGTAGATGATATCTCCTGGTGATCCCTCGTCTACCCACTTAGTGATATCTTCCAAAAAACATAACATATTTGTTAAGCATGACCTCGCTTTTAGAAACCCATGTTGAGATGGGTTTATCAGGTTATGTTTAACAAGAAAATCCACCATGTGATCTTTAATTAATCTTTCTAATAATTTACAAATCACTGATGTTAAACTTACTGGTCTATAGTTCTCTGACTTGTTTCTCAAACCTTTTTTAAATAACGGTATAATGTTTGCTTCTTTCAATTCTAAAGGAACCACTCCCTCTGTTTTCAATTTGGGTGTATATGTAAATAGGACGTTGTATCTACAAGAATTGTGAAGTCCGATGTATTGTATAAAACATAGACAGTTACTTGGTACACTTTGTTTGTTTGTTGGTGTGAGTTTTGACCTAGTTTCACTACTAGCAGTAATTACAGTTCACTAGACCACACATATATACACAATTGTACTTGAAGACCATACCAGCTTACAGCTTGTAACAATGTATGTCCACGCAGATTATTAGCAGCATTATCCTTGGCGAGTAATCGCATGTTGCGGTGTGAGGTGGGCCAACATATTTACCTTGAGCGTTTGTAGGTGGGAAGAAACATGATCTTTTGTTGATCTGCGAGATCAATTATGTTTACCCAGTGGCAGTGGAGAAAGCATTGACATGCTCTACCTGAGCAGACTGTCTTGCTACAAGGTACATCACAGCGGGACATCTGTACTGATGCTCCTGCCAGGTCACCGACGTCTCTCAAGTATTTGTAGCACCTGTAGAGTGTGAATGCTTGCTCTCAGACAATGGAGACAAGTGCAGGACCTAAGGACTGTGTTCAGATTGTGTGTATGAGTGGCAGTGTAAAGGACACACATGTTTCACAACACCTTCGGGTCGATGGTAGGCTGCTTGTACATTCATGTGTGCATCAGACTGACACACATCAGAGGTGTCATGCAAACTTGCAAGTTCAACTGCTAGGATATTAAAATTTAGGATAGTTTCAATCAGTGGACTTCACCGAGAAGCACAAAACTACCACCCACATGTGACGTGTTGTGCAAGGATAAGTCATAAGGATGGGACAGTCACCAAGAGTGGCTGCCATCAACAAACATTTGAATGCGATCCGTGCTAGTGGGGCAGACGATCTTCCCCCCATCCGTGCATACGAGGGCAAGATGGTGCGTCTGAGACTGATGCATGGCGGCAGTCACCAACACCTCTTGAAGCCTCTCGAGTTCCCCACCTATCTCACGTAAGCACACCACATTCTTACATATCAGCTTGACATTTGGGAAGAGAATTTCACGGCATATGAATATTTGTTACTTTTTTCACCATGAAATTGTCGACATTTTCACAAATGGCTGAAGCCTCCTGCAGTTTGTAGACCAGTGGAAACTTGCCAAATAGTTAAATTTGATTGGTTGTTGGACATAATATCAGTATTCTGATGTTGTATTACTGATAATTATTATGTTGTAGTAAAACTTACCTAATAACAGTAATAATAGCATATATTGATGTTCTGTCATACAGCGTATCCTAAGTTTGTTCCTTGTCATTCAAGACCAGCAAGAGCTCTAGTAATGTTGACTTGGGAAACACACTTGTGTCCTGAACCATTTGTTTTCTTGGTCATGTCATAGTGCACTCAGTAGCACTAGTGCACTAGAACAACTAGAACTAGAGCCAGTGACAAGCTGTATTGACAACCCTTCCTAATGGCACCTCCATACAGACTGCATATTTGGTCAACAGATCAAATCATATTGGACACTGTTTGTTTTAGTTATACAGTCTGGGTAAATGCAGCTATTTTCAGCTGTTATATGACCGATTACAATAATGAGCTAGAGGTTTGTAAATTTTGTTAAGTTAAACAAATTGCTTGCAGTTTTGTGTATAAAGAAAGTCAGGCACTGGCTAGTATGTAATAAAACTAGAATATTTTAATTTGTGACCAAATTGTATATTTTCAAAAATATTAAGAACAAAAATCATGATAGTAAAACATTTTGTATGGATATTATTTTTAACCAACCAAGTACCCTGCAGGAAACCCAAGTAATTGCTGATATTTTAATGAAACAGCCTTAAGTAAGTCTCAGCTGGTTCTACATCAGTCTACTTTGTATCTTGGTTGTAGCAGCAAGTTTCCTACACTTGTTTCCTGCAAGTACAAACACGTATCACATGGAGTACCAAGTGCCCTTTCCACATAAAGGGTGTAATTGGTCTGGCTTAGAATTTAAATCACATGCAGCAATTATGATTTTGTCAAGGCTAGAAATACTATGTGTTGTGCTAAATATAGTTCATCGTTTGCAGCAAGGATCACAAGTATTATGACAATGACAGGGTCACAACCTCACAGGGTAGCATTTAGAGAACCGATTCTTGGAATTTAACTGCAGTTCTGTTCTAGGAATGCCAGTGCTATAGACCTCTGCAGTCAATCTGTAGAATATATGATTCCTTTGGTCCACATCTTTGCTTCCATAGACAATTGGTGTTGATATTTCTCAGTACTGATGCTTTGTGTCCTGCATGCAAATTACACAAATAGATATGCACTATTCACACATACTAATACTGTTGTTTTCTATAAGTCATCCATTCACCTGTTTTGATGATACTATTTACCAAGAGGCACTGCTAGGGTCTACTTCAAGACAAACAGTGCAATCCATCTTTGTTACTCGCATTCTTGTTCATTGAGAGCCAGAATACTGATAATCTCTCGGCTAGCCTAAAATGTCCATGACTCGATTTCCAAACTGAAATAATAATGGTGTACAAAGACTGTGTTACGTTTGTGCAAAATCTTCACAGACATTCTCTGTTATCGCAACTCTGGCACACTCTCCATTGACAAGAATTTGACTCGGCAGTAAAGACGTAATCTATTTCAAAACATTACCACTTAAACCATAATATTCCAGCTGATCAATTTGTGATAACCTCATCTGTGCAGAAACCAGTTGGCTTTCCAGGATAAGGTTGCTGACTTGTACATGGGCAGTATTTGTAGTCGATGTTTAATTGGGAGGTGTGGCTGAAAGCCCACCCATTTGGGCCTGGAAAATAATATTTTAAAGTTGATATGTCTTTATTTTTTAAACAACAAGACACTGGCCAACATAAACAACAAAAGTGTTTATAATGACATTTGTCTGCATGACTGCATTCCTGTCTCCTATTGGTCGCTAATCGCCTGAGCCCTCACATTTTGTTGGGGTCTGCAGCACATTAGCTGGCAAGGCCTGTCAGGATGTCCAGAGATTTAGCACTGTCAGATATCCAATAATCCCCAATCTTGTCAGAAATTGCAGTACACTAGCATACCCAATATACCCTATACAACACATGTTGTTTAATCCAATTATTTACCTGTACTTTTTACTTGTTTTCCTGGCATCAACTTTGTTCCCCTTGGCACTGACATACTCTTTGCCTTCTGTGCTCATCTTCTTTCTTTATTTCTACCCCATTCTGCTTAGTTTCAGTTCCTTTTTGTTCTTCATCACTTGAGTTAATGTACTGAATTGGCACATCCATCTTAAATTTCTGCTGCTGCTGCTGCCACCTATAGGTGGATGACATGTTTCATGCAGGATGGGCCCAAATTGTGGTGTAGGGCCCATTTAGCAATTGCCGAATAAAAGTCACTAAGAGTAAACACTTTTACAAAGTGGTGTTGGCCATTCTTACACACAATCAGATAGCTTGTTACATAAAGATTGTAATACATGCAAAACATGAAAATAAAGAACTGCTTCTGATTGGGAGAGGATTGCTGAACATGGCATCAGCCCTGCTCGTGCGGGGAGTAGATACATTTGAAAAACAGATCCGATTTGGTTGGTCCAAGAGGAAGCTACCTGGGTCTACATGTTGAAAAGCACGGAATTGTTCATGATACTGGCACCAAGGGAAAGGTGGTCCAGTCTGCGCTATATCTCTCCCAGTGTCACAATATTTAAACAAGTGCAGAGCTAGTTCTAGGAAACATTGGGTGTAAATGGTCTCAAAAACAAAAAAAGCAGACATCCAATGGTAGGTAGCTGCAGAGTTTGGCCATGCAGCAATTTGTAGAATTCTATGAAGTCATTCGCCTAAATACTAGACTTGAAAAGGTCTAGACAGGTAAATTGGCTCATCGGGGTACTCTAAAGGAGAACAGGAGAATAGAGAACACCAACCTATGCCAGTCAAGTCTGGAGTTGCTACAATAATTAAAAGACATGCAAAAAGTATGAAAATTTAATAATAAAAAACACAAAATAAGAAATGTTCACTTTCTGGAATAGCAGCAATCTACACATCTGCACTACATTACAGCAGTCCACTGCAGTCTGGTCACACACTAGTGCTTCCTTTTCCTTGCTGGAGCTACACCGCCTGTGTGGGGATCATTGTATGCATAGTCATCCATGTAGTGGTAGTGGTGAAAGCATTTTACGCACACACTGCAAACATAGAGAGTGTCGACTCTCTGTGGGTGAAAGGCACACTTTGATTGGGTTTCATGCTTGATGTGCGCATGCTCAAGCACCCTGTTGATGCGTACATCAACAGATGGCGGCACGTTTGGTGCGTGATGTTTCTGTGTGAACGTGCCCGTTGATCAGAACTTGAGTTGGGTCTCGTTCTTCGCAGGGTGCAGCTAGAGGAAGGCTTGCACACCAGACAGCTGCACGAGATGGAAGAACACCTGGAGGTACCAGATCAACGACTTCCTGTGGCGGCGATATGATAACATTTGTTGGTCAGATAAATCAACACCTCCCATGAACGAGTTGTACAGCACGATTGCATGTGGCCTGCTGATGGTGATCTCTGCTCCTCCTTGCTTCTGGTCAAGCCTCTGCACAACTGCATCATTCAGGCAACCAGGCAACCTGGCACATTGCACAACAAGTTGAGATTGGTGAACAGCAGGCTGCAGAGGTTGGCCATGCAGCAATTCGTAGAATTCTACAAACTCATTCGCCTAAATACAAGACTTGAGCCGATCCTGTAAATTGATTCCCCCCCCCCCATTGTGGTACTGGAAAGGTGAACAGGAGAAGGGAGAATAGGCTCACCTCCTACACTATCTGGCAAAAGGGTGTTGATGGCACCAGACACAGCGTAGTCAAGTAGCCCAATGGGGTCCACACGAGAAGACGGCCCTGCACTAGTCGGGGAAGGAATAGCCGCTGTAGGAGCCTTAACTGTCTCAGTCTGCAAGTGCTTAAGAACCTTGGAAGTAATGAGGGCGACCATCTCACCCGTGGTACTTGTGACCGAGGAGGTAGTGCAAGTTGTAGCACTTGAAGATGCAGTCTGTCATTGTCTGCCAGTTGGTGTGACAGTGAAGCATGGCAATTAGGGGCTGTCCCACGAGGGAGGCGTCCCTTCTGAGATTGGGACACAGGTGGAAATAAAATCAGTAGTAAAACAGGTGTTAATTTCTCATAGTGACATGTCAGAGAGTATGATTCAACAGGTCAAATGGAATTCCTGTCACAAAATGAGAAACAGCAACAACAAAATGCAAAATATTTATGATATTATACAGCTACTGCAAAAATAAAAACACTGGCACACAAATTGGCACCAAACAAACGAAAATAATATACCAAAAGCATATAGTGAACAAGGAATACTGTGTACTGCAAAACAAAGTCAAACGACAGACCACAAATATGGAGACCACTGGGGTGAGGGAAGATATAGCTATTGCAAAATAATTTAATGGTGCATAAATTTGATAGGTGCCAACTGGGGTGTAGACCTCCCCAGAGAGCAGTCTGTCAGCACACCAAGTTGACACATTGGTCAGGCCTCAAGTTGGTGCTGACTGAGGTGTAAAACACCCCAGGGTACATTCATTTCTCTCTATAAGGACATGTCACATGTGACTCAGCTGGCGGTGACTGGACATCTCTACTATCTGTTTTCTTTCTTGTGACCTTGTCCACGTCACTCAGTTATCTTCTCATATGATTTATGTTTCTCCAGCACTGAACACCATGTAGTTGAATAACCTTTCATGTCATGTGACAGTTTGCCACGGGTTGGTGATAGTCACAACTGACTGGCTGTCAGGCTGTGCTGATGTTTAACAAGTAATACATCAGGTGGCAGCAGAGTCTGGGCTGACTTCAGGTGTGGCATTCTCAGTCCACTCTGGCTGTGTCTGTTTTGTACTTACTAGTATTACCAGTACCATGCATGGTAGATCTGGTTAATTTGTAACAGGGAGATTCAGTGTTAGGAGGATCTTAAAGGAGTTTCCCTAATGTATTAATTTTAATGAACTTGCAGTTATGCTCCCATTCATGATCACAACAAATGTATTTCTCGATTCAGGTTCTACTCAAGTATAAGTGGGTTGACACTGCCAAGCTTGAGCACTATATATACTAGCTTTGTAACGGTTGGTCATAGTTAATTGAATATGTCATTTTGTACCAAATTTGGGACAAACGTTTGCACAAACTATCAATATGCTAAATCACTTTTAAAGCCATTATTTCATAAATAGAATGCAAACAAATTGTTAGAAAAGTGAAATACTTACAGTTTGTTCAGTGAGGAAACCACGCTTCACAAAGCGATGCTCTCTCACAAATTGGTCATGGCGAGTTTGATTAGCCTTACCCTATGGTAAGACAGCACATTACTAAATCAATTGCATGGGGTCATTCAGTTTCATTCCTGTGATGAGTATTGTAACTATTTGCATGTATTTTTAGCTATATGTGTTTTCATCACCATCATCAATTTGCACTAGTGTGGTACAATAGTACTACCACATATACTAGATACATAAATACATATATAAAAATCTGTTTGTGTAAATATTCTTTTAAAATGTTAACTTAGTAGGATATCCATACTCTCAGTGACTGATTTATCTGACTAATAGCATATTTATTGCATGATCCAGTGAGATGTCAGAGCAATGTGTGGTCACTTTTAATGAATTTGCAGTTAAACAGTGACCCAACATTAATGATTGTCAATTTGTACATTACTGTCTGTATTTGACAGACTTGTCCACGGTCCTTGTTCCTGGGACACAAAGGCTATATTACATGATGAGTTGTACAGGCACACTTGTCTGCGATGTTCATGTATGTTGTGTTTGAAGCAGAGTGACCAGCACAGTAACATATTAAGTACACTATACAGTGTGTACACACACAGTAACATATTAAGTACACTATACAGTGTGTACACACACAGTAACATATTAAGTACATTATACAGTGTGTACACACACAGTAACATATTAAATACTCTATACAGTGTGTACACACACAGTAACATATTAAATACTCTATACAGTGTGTACACACACAGTAACATATTAAGTACACTATACAGTGTGTACACACACAGCAACATATTAAGTACACTATACAGTGTGTACACACACAGCAACATATTAAGTACACTATACAGTGTGTACACACACAGCAACATATTAAGTACACTATACAGTGTGTACACACACAGTAACATATTAAGTACACTATACAGTGTGTACACACACAGTAACATATTAAGTACACTATACAGTGTGTACACACACAGTAACATATTAAGTACACTATACAGTGTGTACACACACAGTAACATATTAAGTACACTATACAGTGTGTACACACACAGTAACATATTAAGTACTCTATACAGTGTGTACACACACAGTAACATATTAAGTACACTATACAGTGTGTACACACACAGTAACATATTAAGTACACTATACAGTGTGTACACACACAGTAACATATCAAGTACACTATACAGTGTGTACACACACAGTAACATATCAAGTACACTATACAGTGTGTACACACACAGTAACATATTAAGTACATTATACAGTGTGTACACACACAGTAACATATTAAATACTCTATACAGTGTGTACACACACAGTAACATATTAAATACTCTATACAGTGTGTACACACACAGTAACATATTAAGTACACTATACAGTGTGTACACACACAGTAACATATTAAGTACACTATACAGTGTGTACACACACAGTAACATATTAAGTACACTATACAGTGTGTACACACACAGTAACATATTAAGTACACTATACAGTGTGTACACACACAGTAACACATTAAGTACACTATACAGTGTGTACACACACAGTAACACATTAAGTACACTATACAGTGTGTACACACAGTAACACATTAAGTACACTATACAGTGTGTACACACACAGTAACACATTAAGTACACTATACAGTGTGTACACACACAGTAACACATTAAGTACACTATACAGTGTGTACATACACAGTAACACATTAAGTACAATATACAGTGTGTACACACACAGTAACACATTAAGTACACTATACAATGTGTACACACACAGTAACATATTAAGTACACTATACTGTGTGTACACACACAGTAACATATTAAGTACACTATACAGTGTGTACACACACAGTAACATATCAAGTACACTATACAGTGTGTACACACACAGTAACATATTAAGTACACTATACAGTGTGTACACACACAGTAACATATTAAGTACACTATACAGTGTGTACACACACAGTAACATATTAAGTACAATATACAGTGTGTACACACACAGCAACATATTAAGTATACTATACAGTGTGTACACACACAGTAACATATTAAGTACACTATGCAGTGTGTACACACACAGCAACATATTAAGTACACTATACAGTGTGTACACACACAGTAACACATTAAGTACACTATACAGTGTGTACACACACAGTAACATATTAAGTACACTATACAGTGTGTACACACACAGTAACATATTAAGTACACTATACAGTGTGTACACACACAGTAACACATTAAGTACACTATACAGTGTGTACACACACAGTAACATATTAAGTACACTATACAGTATGTACACACACAGTAACACATTAAGTACACTATACAGTGTGTACACACACAGTAACATATTAAGTACACTATACAGTGTGTACACACACAGTAACATATTAAGTACATTATACAGTGTGTACACACACAGTAACATATTAAGTACATTATACAGTGTGTATTATGTACATATTGAATGCAAGACTTTCTCTGATTACCCCATTAATGTTACTGTTCTATTTTTGATGATTTCTTTTAAGTTTTACAACTGGATATTACTGATATTTTTATTTCAGTGCTGTTTTCTTAATAGGTTCTATGATTCTTTTTGTGACTTTCCAATTTCACGGTTGCTATATTGGTTTAAATCTAGTGCAATGTCAATATTTCTTCAGCCTGGTTAATAATTGATGGTTGCTGCTGGGTGCCATTCAAGCACTAGCAAACACCTGATGTGAAAAGCAAATATAGTTGTCCAGTAATGAAACGGCTCATGCATAATTCACTGAACGTATTGGTGGATTTGCAGTCCAAATTTGGTTTAAGGTTGGTCAGTTTTAGAAAGCACTACAGCTGTACTCGTAATTAGTGCACTGGTGTCAAGGGAGCAGCTTATTATTGGATCTTCTGTGAAAGAGTTCTAACAATAATCTGCCTTTCTCACCACAGCAATTTGTCTGGTTCCGTAAGCTTTTGTGACAGCGGAACAAAGGCTAGTTATTGGCAGTGGACAGTACCATGAAGAATTGAGTGAGAGCCGTTGGACCACAAACATGTCTTGACTTGACAACAAACAGTCTGACTATGGTCCTTTCTACTGGTATACGTTATGTACTAGGAATAGTTTTTGTGTGAGGCTCAGCATGTGAAAAGCAGAGATTATTACATGTACTGTCCGTTGTTGCCAATGTCTAATCAGCATGGCTAGTAGACAACATTTTGTTCTCAAGTACAATTTGCAGATCTACAGACAACACAACAATGAAGTCTGTAAATAAATAATAACACTGTCAACAAACAAGCAAGATAACAGTGTGTGAGTGTATATACACATGCAGCAACCCTGCCTTGTGAATGTGGCAATGTTGCTTACATGTACACCCGGTAGTTGAGGTCGACCATCACACAAACATGCTTGATGCCAGTTGGAACGTTTAGAGCTTTATATGTCCAGGACAGATGGCTGTGACTTGAGTGGCTGTGACTGGTGCAGTTCATAAGAAACCATTGATAATCCATGCTGAACAGTCGACTGGATTAATTTGTTTCAGCTTCGGTAAAGGTCTCTTTATTAATTCCATTGCGTGCAACATTCGGAGCCTACTGCGTATCGTGGATCAAAAACATGCGTGGATTATTATGGATGCTATGTGTGGAATATGTTGTGCAATACTGGTGACTGGTGTGAGGACAGAGGCACTGTAGGCTTCCTGGCTGGCTGGCTGTCCTGAAGGGAGAATGCACAGGGAAGGCAGAGCACAGACTATGTCGCAGTTGGACAAGAACAAGTTGTTTCAGACTCGACTTGTGCGCATGCAGATGTCGACTGGCATCCCACCGAATGCGGGTCTGTTCTCTGACCAGATGCACTGGCTGGCAACTGAGGCTCCATCACCTGGCCTCTTCTCCTACCAGTCTCATTGGCTCCCGTAGGTGGCTCTTTGTCTCTCTACTGCTAGCTCACTACTGATATAACAACTAGGTAGTATGATATCATGAAATATGCATTGCATGAATGATAATACACAGATATGACAATGAGGTCACTTGTTATGACACCAGAAAATTATTGTATTTCCTATAGTGTCGTAAAATGGTATGTCTTGACTTTTTATTCTAAGCTTCTTGTTTGTCTCTGTTTATCAGTTTTTGTTTTTCTCTGTAGGATCTTGACTTGACTAAATTATTCTGTACATCTTTGTCAGTTCCATGCTCACGTCAGGTATCAGTACTGCTGCAATTCTCTTGTCAGTTATTAAATTAATCCGTTCATCTATAATAATTCCTTAATGGATTAATCGTGTGAAGATGCAAAATTAAATAGACTGATACACAGCTTGTTATAGCAGGTTTGTATAGTGAATATACTGTTAGTGTAGGTTGTCTGCTATATTCCACAGTCTTCATGGTAGTCTACTGTGTACTTGCAACTGTCAAGAAGCATGTCTAGTTGGTAGGCTGTCTGCTATATTCCACAGTCTTCATGGTAGTGTACTGTATACTTGCACCTGTCAAGAAACATGTCTAGTTGGTAGGTTGTCTGCTATATTCCACAGTCTTCATGGTAGTGTACTGTGTACTTGCAACTGTCAAGAAACATGTCTAGTTGGTAGGCTGTCTGCTATATTCCATAGTCTTCATGGTAGTCTACTGTGTACTTGCAACTGTCAAGAAGCATGTCTAGTTGGTAGGTTGTCTGCTATATTGCACAGTCTTCATGGTAGTGTACTGTGTACTTGCAACTGTCAAGAAGCATGTCTAGTTGGTAGGTTGTCTGCTATATTGCACAGTCTTCATGGTAGTGTACTGTGTACTTGCAACTGTCAAGAAGCATGTCTAGTTGGTAGGCTGTCTGCTATATTCCACAGTCTTCATGGTAGTGTACTGTGTACTTGCAACTGTCAAGAAGCATGTCTAGTTGGTAGGTTGTCTGCTATATTCCACAGTCTTCATGGTAGTGTACTGTGTACTTGCAACTGTCAAGAAGCATGTCTAGTTGGTAGGCTGTCTGCTATATTCCACAGTCTTCATGGTAGTGTACTGTATACTTGCAACTGTCAAGAAGCATGTCTAGTTGGTAGGTTGTCTGCTATATTCCACAGTCTTCATGGTAGTGTACTGTGTACTTGCAACTGTCAAGAAGCATGTCTAGTTGGTAGGTTGTCTGCTATATTCCACAGTCTTCATGGTAGTGTACTGTGTACTTGCAACTGCAACTGTCAAGAAGCATGTCTAGTTGGTAGGTTGTCTGCTATATTCCACAGTCTTCATGGTAGTATACTGTGTACTTGCAACTGTCAAGAAGCATGTCTAATTGGTAGGCTGTCTGCTATATTCCACAGTCTTCATGGTAGTATACTGTGTACTTGCAACTGTCAAGAAGCATGTCTAGTTGGTAGGTTGTCTGCTATATTCCACAGTCTTCGTGGTAGTCTACTGTGTACTTGCAACTGTCAAGAAGCATGTCTAGTTGGTAGGTTGTCTGCTATATTCCGCAGTCTTCATGGTAGTGTACTGTGTACTTGCAACTGTCAAGAAGCATGTCTAGTTGGTAGGCTGTCTGCTATATTCCACAGTCTTCATGGTAGTGTACTGTGTACTTGCAACTGTCAAGAAACATGTCTAGTTGGTAGGCTGTCTGCTATATTCCACAGTCTTTGTGGTAGTCTACTGTGTACTTGCAACTGTCAAGAAACATGTCTAGTTGGTAGGCTGTCTGCTATATTCCAGTCTTCATGGTAGTCTACTGTGTACTTGCAACTGTCAAGAAGCATGTCTAGTTGGTAGGTTGTCTGCTATATTCCACAGTCTTCATGGTAGTGTACTGTGTACTTGCAACTGTCAAGAAGCATGTCTAATTGGTAGGCTGCTGCTATATTCCACAGTCTTCATGGTAGTCTACTGTATACTTGCAACTGTCAAGAAGCATGTCTAGTTGGTAGGTTGTCTGCTATATTCCACAGTCTTCATGGTAGTGTACTGTGTACTTGCAACTGTCAAGAAGCATGTCTAATTGGTAGGCTGCTGCTATATTCCACAGTCTTCATGGTAGTCTACTGTATACTTGCAACTGTCAAGAAGCATGTCTAGTTGGTAGGTTGTCTGCTATATTCCACAGTCTTCATGGTAGTGTACTGTGTACTTGCAACTGTCAAGAAGCATGTCTAGTTGGTAGGCTGCTGCTATATTCCACAGTCTTCATGGTAGTGTACTGTGTACTTGCAACTGTCAAGAAGCATGTCTAATTGGTAGGCTGCTGCTATATTCCACAGTCTTCATGGTAGTCTACTGTATACTTGCAACTGTCAAGAAGCATGTCTAGTTGGTAGGTTGTCTGCTATATTCCACAGTCTTCATGGTAGTGTACTGTGTACTTGCAACTGTCAAGAAGCATGTCTAGTTGGTAGGTTGTCTGCTATATTCCACAGTCTTCATGGTAGTATACTGTGTACTTGCAACTGTCAAGAAGCATGTCTAATTGGTAGGCTGTCTGCTATATTCCACAGTCTTCATGGTAGTATACTGTGTACTTGCAACTGTCAAGAAGCATGTCTAGTTGGTAGGTTGTCTGCTATATTCCACAGTCTTCGTGGTAGTCTACTGCGTACTTGCAACTGTCAAGAAGCAAGTCTAGTTGGTAGGTTGTCTGCTATATTCTGCAGTCTTCATGGTAGTGTACTGTGTACTTGCAACTGTCAAGAAGCATGTCTAGTTGGTAGGCTGTCTGCTATATTCCACAGTCTTCATGGTAGTCTACTGTGTACTTGCAACTGTCAAGAAGCATGTCTAGTTGGTAGGCTGTCTGCTATATTCCACAGTCTTCATGGTAGTCTACTGTGTACTTGCAACTGTCAAGAAGCATGTCTAGTTGGTAGGCTGTCTGCTATATTCCACAGTCTTCGTTGTAGTTTACTGTGAACTTGCAACTGTGCCTGACCACCGTATGGCAGCATGAACTAGAGTAGCATCGGTCAGACACCTCTTACATAATGTCTGTTCACACCAGTCTGAGTACCTGGTGGTGGGAGAATGATGTCATTGAGTAGTCTGCACATTGATCGAAGTGCTGAGTGCTTCTATCTGAGACAAATCAGGATCTTATTCTTGGAGAATTTAAAATGATAAAGATCATGTCTGGCAGGGATACTTGAAAACAGTTGAAAATGAATATAGTAAAGGGTAATAGTGATAATAGAAAACAGGAGTTTGGGTGCTCCTGAAATACCACCAATTGATGATTAGGTGAAGTAAAGAGGCTAAGATGCTTTCTGCCGATGTGGTGGCAGTGCACAATTTTGCTCACTGCAAGTGGTGGGGGAGGCTGATCTTGTTGTTTATTATGTCAGTGGTGTTAACCAGTGTCCTCCCCACTTGCTGACGCTTATTCCATGGAATTATGTATTAGTTCTCATAAAGTACTGTTCCAGGGCGTCAAGATCAGACTAGTGTTTGTATTTTTTGTTCAAGTTCCCCGATGCTGGCTTCCCTTTTTTCTACAAGTTTCTTTCGGTGTTCAATTTTGTTGTCATTGTTTCAATGTTGTTAGCCAAGCCTTGATGAAACAAGACATTCCTCATCTTTAGAAGCACAGTTTCATCACACAAAATCTCAATAACTATCAGCTTGAATTGGTCTGTATGAAAGCCTCAGTACTGGTAGGTTTATTCAGCTGTGGTATTGTCCTGTGTGGTAGATTGTAGCAGCAGTGTTTTCAGCACTGAATAAACTTAATAATCCCTTGTGGTAGACGCTCACCAGTGTTGCCCAGTGTCACAACATGGAGTCTATTTTGGGCATGCATGTGCAAGAGGTGGCTAGGACTAATAGAGTGAGCTTCATGGCATAGCCCTAACAATCAATTGAGATAAAAGTCACATTTCAATTGTTTGACAAAACTCACTCACTGAGTTGTTGTTGTTACAGCAGCACCATGTAGTCATCTAGAGAACAAGTTCCGTAAAGTCTCTCACAATACACGATTCCATTGCTATCTATCCTGTGTAGCTTTTTTCAAGTTAAGGAACTGTTATTCTGAATTCAAACGCAAGTAGTTTAGGTTAATTAAGTTTGACATGGTCTCCCCTGGTTATCTCCAGTCATGTATTGGTTGCCATATATAATATAAATACTGACCATAATATGAATATTGCCGTAAGAAAACTTAAACTTTGAGCCTTAGAGTAGCAGTTTCTGAGTAACCCATCATGTCCCAGTCCCACAGGAAGATGAATGCATGTCTTAATATTGTTACCAAGAGTAAAATATTTGACATTTGTGCTCTGAAATCGTGGCGTGAACTTGAGAATACATGCTTGCTGTACTGGAGTGTCTAATGGATACCAGTCAGAATGGTGTCTAGTCATAATGCCCAGTTACACGGTACACTACCAGCATTGTCTGCTTGCCAAGCAAACCTACTTCAATCATGCACATATTATTCACAAGGCTATGTGCACAATGATTCAAAGCCAATGATCAAAGTGGGCATGTCTTTTGTGGTTTGATTACTATGATGCAATGCCGACACCTCAAACACAGGATCAGTGTTTAGGCTTCCAGAACATGTACAATCTAGTGGGTGTTTCCAGACATATGAACCTGTCTGCTTGATGCACACACTACAGGTGGTAATCACATGTCTCTTGTTCCGAGCAGTCTACCGTTTATGATATGGAGCAATTGGCATGTTGCATTCATGATATGCGATTGAATGCTGCTTCAGTTTCTTCTGTGCCAATTTGAAGAAGAGTTGTAAGGACCAACTGTGCCATGGCCGTATGTTGGCACTGAAGGCTTCAAGAAGGTGATATTGGTTGGTCAGAAGTGGACGTATCTGGAACAGGTTGGTGACTGCTCTTGCCAAGTCGCAGGCAGTCAATGTTGTCTCTACTGCTTTACTGCAGTGTTGATACATGCTCTGGCATGCTGATAACAGTTCACTCAAAGTAACTGGCTTACTGCATCTGATTTAGTGCATCAGAACGCAGTATGACAGTTGTGACAGTGGGTCATCATGATTGCCACAGGGGTCTCCACTGAGCCACTGGCTCGACCACAACAACGAAAATCGGCATTTGAGAGATTTGATTACTTGTACGAAATGTAAGCAAACACATCTGATCATGTTTCTACATCTGTATATGTGTGATATATTCCGAAGTTATATAAGCATTATTACACTTCACAAAATTTCAATATATTGGAGGAGATATTGCCTTATCTAAAGCTTTGATTTAGTGATGATATTCCGTTTGTCTGCTACTAGTAGGCAGGCATATAACATGTTGTCATTCTGTAGTAATACTGCTTACATAATTATTCTATGTGTGACTCTGGTGGTGTGAACATCACAGGCATATATATAATCTACACTGCACAGCAGGTGTTAGTGGACTAACTGAGGTAGGTAAATAATTAAACCATTGAAGTGAATCTGGTATTGTCCCGCACTTGTAAAGTGCTTTGCAATAGATCTTGGCTTTATGGTTCAAGGGTGAGCAAGATATTATATATCAGTTAGCGAGCTGAACTTTTCTCAATGACCGGATTAGTGTGTGAATGTGTCTGTATTTCTCTTGTGGCTGATCCTGCCTGACGAGATATCAGCCACGGAGTTGTTTTGGACTCGACAACAACGTTACTCGTTACTTTGGCCGCAGCACCAAGATGGCTACCACAAGAAGTCTCGACTCACAAAAGTATTTTGGTCATTATTATAGAAAGTTTCTCTACCACTATCAGTTCTCCAAGTGGAAGCTGCTGCCACCCATACGCATGTAAGTGACTGTTGCACCAGCTATAAGTGACTGTACAGGAGCACTCAGTGGGCTTGAAACAGACTGGACATTGTGTGTAACATGTGCCTTTATGTCATGTATTGATATAACTCTAATGTGCAGCTTTGAAGTGCTAAGGATTTGGAGCATGAGCAATGCTCGTGGAATATGTATGACACTCAGAGACCTTGAATTGAGTAAAATTTAGGGCAAGGCCAGTTAGCCTTGAGTTTAATAGATCTTTGGGGTACCATTAATAGGGGCAGCCAATTTGGCCAAGAACTGTTGCTTAATTTTTGAGGTTTGGTGGCCAGTTGCCAAGATATTGCTATAAATGGCCACTGTGGCCACCGTATTCACTGTCTGCACATATTCACCAAGTTCTCTGTTATTCATTGTTTTGAAAATGTTTGTTATCATTGTTCACTCAAACCAATACTCTCCTCTCTGTTCACACATTCGCATACAGGTCCAAACTTGGTCTTATCATTAAATGGTATAAAATAATTTTACATGTCAGCATCTGACTAGTACTATAGGTTTGTAGTTGTTAACATCACTTGTGTCACCAGACTAGTTTTTCACCAAGGGTATAATAATAGTTTTCATAAAGTCATCAGGCAGATGTCTAAGTGAGAAAACACCGCTGTAAAAAATGGACAATGATATAGTGATGCGCCTGTCTGCATGTATAAGATATTCTGCAGAGAGCCCATCATTACTACACACTTTACCACAGACTTCAGTTTGTCTGTAGCATTCTGCACCATGCAAGTTGTAATGTGTTTAGCACTGTCATTATATACATCCCCGGTATTGTGTATATGCTCTTTTACATTTTGCATATTTACATCTAAAGTGACATTATTCAACAGATAACATTATGCGAACAAATAAAGTGATCTAACCACGAGGTACAATTGTGTGTACCACTCACATAAGTATAAGTATTGCAAGTTAGACCAAATTTTCATAATCCGAGATTACCAGACCAATAGTGTCACATGTCAATTAGCTCCCCATCAAATTGAGTGTTAAAAGCAGCATTAAAATCGCCAGTTATAACAATATTGTTGATGTCTTTTCCTCTATTATTGAGACAATTTTACCCAGATAATTACAGAACTCCTCGTAGTGGTCAGGTGATTCATAAGGTGTCTTTTTTTAGGAGACACAGTTTACCATTCTTAGTATCAATGTCAATTCCCAGTAACCTGACATCTTGAACATCAAATTAAAATAATATTTACTATAAAAACATTTATGCATTCTAATCAACATTCTACTACAACATTCTAAACTTTCTGTCTACCAAGACAGCCAAGTGAGCTACATTCATCGGGAAGCTCCTTGTCAGTATTATCATCAGACTTGTCATTGTTATTGATGATAGTGACATTGTGAGGATCCTCAGTGCCAAAATCCATGAGATCAGGAAGTTCCTCGTCAGAATGAGACTCCTCATCGTCACTGATGCTAGTGACGTTGTGAGGCTCTTCTGCGCCAAAATTCATGACATCAGGAAGCTCCTCATCAGAATGAGACTCCTCGTCGTCAGTGATGTTTTGAGGCTCCTCTATGCCAAAATCATCATCACTGACGATAATGACTCCGTCAGACGAATCCTCTGTGTCAGACGAACCTCCGCCAGGACCAGCAGGATGTCGAGGTTGTCGATGAAGGTGATGGCATCGTCTTGGAGGTAGTTGATGTTGCCGCCACGTATCGTCAGAATTCTAACCATGAGGATGGCCTGTGGAGTGATATATTTGCCCGTTCCTGGCAGATACTGACTTGGACAGATGAATCTAATTACGACATTCATATCAGCCAATGAAGCCATTGTTCCTTGAGTATTTCTTGTAACACAAATTATATTGTCAGCGTCTCATAAAATGTGCTTAAACGCTTGCTATCCATTGATAATGTTGCTGAGGATTATCAAGGCAGATATATCAAAGAAGTGTGTGTAATGATGTGCAGTTTCAAAAGCAGTAAGTAAAAATTCACGTGTAGTTTCTCCCATAGGTAGTACAGATGTTTATGAAAGGTTTTATTGATTCACATGAATATTGTTTATGAATGGAATGGACTTGGGTATGTATAAAAACAGGTTGTGGTTATTGGCTGTAGTTTGACTCTGGGGAGCTTGTTCCTTTAATGAGTTCCTGTACTCTACAAGGAGCTTGCTATTCATTCACCAATACCTGCATGCTTGTCCTTATTTATAGACGACCGGTCAAGTAGTTGTTGTACTAATGAGTTGGTGCACATAGAACATCCAGTAGCAGGGATGTGTAAGGATCTGCACTAGAGAGGTACACATTGTGCACTGGACAGGTAGAGTTGGGGCTCTCTTCAGTCGAGGAACAGTGTAACATGATGTGAGTATGACACATTTCATGATTATTCTATCATTTTTATGGCTGTTTTTGCAATGTCAGCAGATTGCTTGACATGTTGGACCTAAATGGTTGATGTGGACAGGTTTTATTTAAGGTTCAGCTCACGAGCAGTGCAACATTTCACATGGAAAAACATGTTTTTACTGTATCAGGTGCATTATCTCGCAAATATATATATATATACAATAACAGTTGCATTTCAATCAACGTTAAAGTAAAGTAAAGTAAATTTATTTCCTCATCCAGATAATGTACAGCACAATTCAAGAGCAATGTAACACAGATGATGTGGCTACTAGAGAAGTATAACTTATCGAGCTGGTAGCCAATTAAATCAAACTCATATAGGTTACTCCCACATACATAATATTACGTATATAAAGGTTATACAGTGCATTCAATTGCAATAGCTTCAGGTTAACGACTTCTGTAGATTAAAGCTAGAGATGTACCAATATAAGAAAAATTCAAAAGCGAATTTCTTACAATATGTAATTAGATTTAAACTTTAGTTAATGCCAATTATAAAGCTCCTGGCTTTATGCTTAAACATATTTAGCGTTTTCGAATGTTTAATGTCTACAGGTAGTTTATTCCAAAGACGAGCCCCTATTATTTTCAAGGAGTTCTGTCCAGTTCTATAATTACATCTAGGTATATATAAATTGTTCTCCTGTCTGGAACTTCTGATCATGAAGTCACTATTACATTGGTAAAATTGGTGGAATAGACTAGGAAGTTGATTCGTACGCTGTTTATACACAAATATTAGAACATTTAGTTTAAATAGTTCCTGAACTTTAAGTATATTAAGTTCCCTATGCAATGCTGTGGCACTATCACGGCGGTGACGTTTTGCTAATGTTTTAAGTAATAAATTTGGTAAAACTTGTATTTTAGATAAGTTAGTTTTACAAGTCGATCCATATAATTAAATCCCATAATTAATATAATAACACATATTTATTTAGTCAACATAGTTATTACGTTGATGTGCACATTGCTACATTACGTCTTCAAGTTTTTACGGTTCAGATGCAAATTAGTAGCAATGCTCTGGTTTTAATCAACAGCAGGTAGATAATCAAGAGGAACTGTTGTGACAATTTGTTTAATATATATCTTAAGAATACTCAGCAATGAATTCAATAATCAATGTGTATGCATACGATGGGGAAATACCTACTCGGACTTCTTCTCGGTAGGCAATGGTGTTAAGCAAGGTGGGAAGTTATCCCCTTTGCTTTTTAACATTTATATGGATAATCTGAGTATACAACTGCACAAAAAACAAATCGGTTGTAGTCTTGGTAACATGGTTGTTAATCACCTTATATACGCCGATGATCTACTTCTGTTTGCACCTTCTGCTAAAGGACTACAAACACTACTAGACATGTGTTACTCATATGGATGTGAGCACGATGTGCAATACAATGCGAGTAAATCCCTGGTCATGTACTTTTAATCTAGAAAGTCAAATCTGTCTAAAGAAATGACATTAGGAGGAAAGAAGTTAAACTTTGCCACCTCTTGTAAATATCTTGGACATGTCATTTCTAATAACTTGTCTGATGAGTCTGACATGCAAGCCAAAGTGAGACTTTTGTATGCCAAGAGTAACATGTTACGTCAAAAGTTTCACTTTTGTTCAACTGCTGTAAAAAATAAGCTATTTACAGCCTATTTTGGTAATATCTATATGTGTGCGTTATGGGTGAACTTTAGAAAAGTTAATTTTCATCAATTCATTGTTGCATATAATAACTCTTTCAGGATATTGAACAATTTGCCCATGAGATGTAGCGCTAGCCACATGTTTGCTACAGCTAATGTCAGCTCGGGTAAATGTGTAATCAGAAAGGCTATTTTTAGCTTAATGAATAGGATTGACATGTCTTTGAATCCCATTATTTATAGCATTAAAACTAGCGACGTGTATTGTACTTCGAAACTGCGGCACCAGTGGGTCCGGGATTTATATAATTTTTAAACATATTGTTCTTATCTATGTATTTTTATATTATTTACATACTTTTATTGATGTATTTGTATATATGGACATCATGATTGTCTGAAATAAATACATTAGTATTATTATTAATACACACAACAAAATACTTCTTGAGTAAGAGTGTATGCCCATGCAATAACATCGGCCCACATTATATGTCAACATTGTATCCACAGTGGAGCAACAACAATAATAATTATATTATTTGTTCTCATCAACTTTTACTTGTCTTCTCAATTTAGCAATGTACAAACGTCCCTGTCCTCCCTGAAACATACATCTGTATACATAGACATGTGTACATAATAATTGATGGGCTAGTTGAAGTTGACTATTTCATGTAAACAAATAGTTATAATTACTACAGTATTTAATAATTCTGAATCAGTTCTTGAATAATCTGAACTAGAAATAATACAAGTGGATAATAAACCAGGTTTGTTGACAAAATTGATCACGTACAAAATTCCACAAATAAACACAGTCTGTATATTGAGAAACTGTGTTGTGTAAATGCAGAAAACAGGTATAATATTGACACCCTAAACACAAGCAATATTGAGTCATTGATAATACAAATGATAAACAACGCAACATTACCAGAAGTGACTTGTGACATAGACAGGATCAACAGCATTAGTTCAACAATCAGAAGATAAGACGTTATTGAATGACTTAATTAACTCTTCAACTTTTACTTTTCTTCTCAATTTAGATCACACACATTTGTGTGTACATTAATTGAAACAAACAACAATAATAATAATAATAAAACTTTATTTTGACACCGTCAAATCCGGGACGGTTGCTCCGTTCACAGGTGTGTACAAGCATTAAAATACTAAATAGCTTAAAATTATAATTAGTCCAGGTAAATAATAAAATAATAATAATGATAGGCTATAAAACAATGTTACAAACAGTAAATAAAGAAACATTACCAGAAGTAATTTGTACTGTTGACAGGATCAACAGTATCTGTTCTGATGGTACCCCAAACACCCAAAAACATTGGCGTTTTATCTGGGTTTCTAACCCTAGTATGATGTCAGTATATTACAAGTTACACACCCCACTCAGGCTACTAGGGTCAGGTTGTGATTAACAGATAAGCGTAACCAGGATAGTGGGGTGGGTGATATTACCCCCAAGACATTGTTACAGTGAATGTACTGTGACCACCTTGGTCTGACCTCCAGTGTCGGCACCCAGACGGTGACAGACGTCAGGCGACAGACGTCAGCAGGCGAGGCTAAGAAATAATGGATAAATATGACTGAGATCATAATTAGTTATTCCAGTCGATTACACTGATTACAAGGAACAATTACTATGATGTTGTTTATACTGGTTACAACCGTTGGTGTAATTAATTAAGACCAGTCATTACTAGAGACATAAATAATGCTAGACTAGTTGAGCGAATGTCAAAGTAACTAAAAAATAATACATTGCATCAGTGATACAATCCAAACTTGTCAATGAGTTGGTCACAGGAGTCCGACGATGGACGACAGCAGGTCAGGCTAAGAAGTAATGAAGAAATATGACAGAGATCATAATTAGTTACGTTGGTCAATCTAATTATATACCACATATCTCTTAAAATATCAACTCGTCAATGAGACGGTGACATATGTCAGGCGATAGATGACAGCCAGCGAGGCTAAGAAATGTAGAACTATGACCGAATTGCTCCGTTCGATTACTACGATGTTGTTTACATAGAGACTACAACCATTGGTGTTATTAATTGTAGCCAATCATTACTTGAGACGTAAACAATGCTTGACTAGTTAGGTGAATATCACAGTAACTAAAAATAATACATCACATCAGAGAATATAATACAATCCAGACTTGTTGATGAGAGGGTGGCAGATGTCAGACGACAGTACTGGAGGCTGGCAAATAATGTAGAAATATGACAGAGATCATAATAAGTTACTTTGGTCAATCTAATTATATACCACATATCTCTTAAAATATCAACTTGTCAATGAGACGGTGACATATGTCAGGCGATAGATGACAGCCAGCGAGGCTAAGGAAATGTAGAACTATAACCGAGATTCACAATGAATTACTCTGGTCGATTACACTGATTTCAAGGAACAATTACTACAATGTTGTTTACAGTGGTTACAACCGTTGGTGTAATCAATTAAAACTAATCAATACTATAGACGTAAACAACACTACATTACTTGAATGAATGTCAAAGTAACTAAAAAATTAGACATAACATCAGAGAATATAATACCATCCAAACTTGTCAATGAGTTGGTCACAGGAGTCCGGTGACAGACGACACCTGACCAGGCTAAGAAGTAATGAAGAAATATGATAGAGATCATAATCAGTTACTTTGGTCGATTATCCTGACTACTAGGAACAATTACTATTACACAAATTATTGTTAGTGTAATTAATTACAACCAGTCATTGCTAGAGGTAAACAAATCTCTAGTTGAGTCAATGTCTGCAACACATTTACTTACTTTACTGTCAGCTCATCCTGGACACGGTCCAACTGTAATGTCTCTCCATACCTGTAATTGAACCTTGAGTTGTCGGCGAAACTTTGTTTATTTCAATGCATTCATGACCATTTCAAGCATACTTGGTGGACCTGTCATATTCTTGTTTCAAATATATTAATTGTATACACCAGATGGCAGCACTGCTTGCTTTCTTTTCACATTCTAAACTAGCAGGTATTCATTCCATTTTGCAGTCTGGTACTAATAACTCATCGTAGCTGTAAGTCTATGGAAAACATGTGAATGAAACAACGATTGTTTCTAAGCAGAATTACATGTGGTTATCATTGCTCTTATAAAGGATTAGGATTGGAATTTTAATTAGATGATTTCCTGATATTTGATTGGGTGACCATTAAGATTTAAACAAATGTACACTGGAACAAATCAGCAGTACACTGTGGTTGTTGGAACTGACACTGAATAAATATCAGGTAACCTAGAAGCAGTGTTTTGAGCAGTGATGTGATGGATATAATTAGTTGTGGGAAAGCAGTTGATGATGGACCACATAGTATGAATTGTTAATGACATCACAGCTATTTAACCTACATCACAGGTCAACAACCTTTTGAATGAAGCGCCACGACAGTGACTTTAAATATTAAAGTCAGCTGGCCACATGTGTATTTTAAGATGATCACTGGGGCTGAAATCAGTTTATTGTTTTGTTATCTGTATCTTATCTGATAAGATCATGCATCAGTGCAGTCACATCAACTTGGTTATGTGCAAATTCTGCAAAACAGTTTGCCATATGTAGTAGGGTCTGTAGTTCTATTTTGTTCACTGGGTTTGCCGTCTTTGCGATAGCTAAAACTATCTATTTATTTGGCTTTTATTCATTTGACAATTTCACATGGCCATTACTAGCTGACGTTGGACATGTTGAAATGACACTTGTCAAAGTTGTGGCATTATCTGTTTTCACAAGCGCGTTGGAACGTAGTGTGCTGTGACTGGAGATGTTCGTCTCTTGATGTGCTTACAATATTTATATCATCAACATGGCAGGTAACTTGCAGGACATTCTCGTAGACCTTGTCAACACAACACTGGAAAACACCTTATGCCAAAGGTGTGATCCAGCATGGTACCAATAACTACATAATATGGCCATAGTATGATGGAGTGTGTCTGTTAATTGCATTAGGTCTTGTATTTCATGAATTCACCTTCACGAACAGCCTATCCTGCATACACCTGCTGTCAAACAGAGGCAGAATGAGCTTGGCATGTTTAAACAGTTCTATAAACAGCACCTCTTCCACGGTTGCTTTCATTGCAGCAGAGCATTGTAGTTAGATGAGTTCCATGTGTAACATTCTAACATGTCGTCAACTTCAACCCAGAACAGGTGGGATAACAGGATAACCTCTCAGCTATCGACATTAACATATAGCTTCGGAAGGAGTTCAAGGTTGTGATGGGTACATCTGGAGACCTCCAGTGTACAGCATGGCCTGCAACAGGCATTGTAAGATGGTCAACTCAATATTTATGACTCGTTCATACTGACTTTATTGTGATAACACCAAAGGGGTATTATTACAAAATTATCAACAAACTCCCTTCTCAGCAGCTTAATGAATGCTATAATGTGTATCCAATGAATGTGGTATCAGTAAGAAATACAAAATCACAAAGAACACAAAATCACACATTCATATGGGATCAACACCTAATCTCATGACTCAGCTCATACATGCAAAGCAGCATGGCACCTCAGCCTGCACACTTTGTTCTAGAGCAGGTCATGATGTTGTGCATTCATCTCAACCAGAAGGTGTTGGAATTGCTGTTGGTTTAAACTATGAGCACTAACATAGATCACAGCATTCATGACAATGCCTACTGCTTTCAGCAGTTTCACAGGTTTGCCTCACAGCTTTCTTGATGGGTGAAGTTTGCCCTAAAGAGCTTCACATAGGGTCCTGCTTCTTCTCTCATCTTTTCCATCAGTGACACAACTGCACTGACTCTTTCATCCATGGAAAGTGCCCTCTATGACATTTCACACAACATTAATTGAATATGCTGCAATTGATGTGGATATATTCCACATCAATTGTTCTTTCCATTCCATTGTTATTACAAGTTTATTAAAGGAACAGAGAACAAATATGTAATCTTCTGTGATGCTGTATTTACAAAAAAATGTATGTGGGACATATTATAAACTTGATTTACTTTTTTATGTATCCACAATGGGGCCGCATGAAATGTACTCTGAGTGCCACGAGCCACAGGTTGCCGATGCCTCACCTACATAATTAATACTGTAGTTTATTGATGGTGAAGCTGTTCTGTGCAAGTCTGGTAGTTGGGGAAATCATGAAACAACTAATAACATAAAATAGCTTGTCTTATGTGAAACATTGTTATATAACTGTATTAGTGCATTTTGTCTGGAAGATGAAAACAAGTAATAGGGTCATTCTCCAAATACCGCTAAATTTCGAAGTAGATGTTCAAGCGGAAGTGACCCAGTTGGAAATTGTCCTGCTGTGGATATGATTAATGTTCACCTATCGTACGAAGCTAGACTGACTGGTTAGAGCTGAATCTGGCATATTTATATAATTTTAGGGTTCTGATAATGATGACGTCATCTTTATTTTGTTATTGGTGTTACGGACAAAATATACATGTTTGCATGCGTCCTGGCAATTTGTAGATATGTATTCTACTGTCTCTAATATGGGTAATGTGTCATAGCAATGTTTTATAAAAAAAATTAAGCTAAAAATGGTTTTCACAGTCAAATCTTAGTTTTTCACATGCAATCAGAAGCTAAAAGAGCATATGCTGACCAGTATCATAACGCATAACTTTTGTTAATGGACGTACACCATAAATTGATTACCCTGATGGATGCATACATGTCAGCGTAAGAATAAATATTACTAAAAAGCTATGTGCAGGGACACTGTTTTGGTTCTAGAAATTAAAATGAGGGGCATAACACCAGTGACTGATGGAGTAACACCAGTGACAAATATTAACACCAGTGACAGTGCGATCAATCACCATACTTTATTGCAAGGAATACACATCTCCAAATCAAACAGTTGATTAAAGCGGCTAACAGATCAGGATATGTATTAGTCCAAAGTATCACACAGCATATTTTGATACTAATTATCTCACACATTATTGTAATCCCTAGAAAACAAAGGTAATACTGATTGCCAAGTCGAACGCTTTTCTAAGATTAGCTCAGTATTATTTCTCCCACTCAAAGAGACTCCATGTGACTGTTGATTGTACGATTCTCGTTATTGATTTTGTATGACCTGCGATTAACCCTCATGGGCTCGTCAATCAAACAGAACATCCTCCTCGGAATAGGTACTTATGTCAGCTCTCAAATTAGACCCAAAAAAATTTTCTTGCCAAGGCTTGTCATGTAGTTTGTTTATGTTGTCATCATCAACGCTCATAATAATACCGGGATATGATTTGTTGTCTTATAGAACCACACAGAACTTTCCCACATGGGCCTGATTGATTACATCAGGCCTTTGAAACCCCACATCACCCTCTGAAAATGACATGTTCTTGGCTGCTTGGACATTTGCTTCTTGATGTTAATATAACATCGAATTGGTCTCGCAGTGAGACTGGGATGGACCAGGGGGTGGGCAGTTAGACCGGGATGGATCAGGGGGTGGGCAGTTAGACCGGGATGGACCAGGGGATGGGCAGTTAGACGGGGATGGACCAGGAGTTGCATATCCTTGGTTTTGTTCACAGAAGCAGAATTCTCTCAAGTCAACAAGGGCAGTCAATAGTCCCTTTCGATAACGCACAGTCACAACTGACGTCACGGTAGTTGACAGGCCTAGCCTCCGTTGAAATGATTTGGTGGAGCTTTTTTTTTTGCGCTTTACAGTTGGTAGGTTGAGTTTACTGAACTCCACTGTATTCCCGACGATTATGTCCTTGTCAACACAATACAGTCGTATTGAGGATTGTTGGCTTTGAAGTACATAAAAAAGTTTTTTTTGCATTTGGATTGTCCCGACCCAGTCTAACATGACGATCTGCAGACCGCTTGATTGACCTACCAATCCCATCTGGGGCTCCTTTCCCATGTTCCGACTCAAAAAATGCCAAGACACTGCACTGAATCCTAACTTGAATAGTTCAGATGACAGGTGATGAAAATTCCCCTTCTGCCTGTACTGGGTGGTCGGTCCATCGCTGAATACATTCAGGATGGTTACATCTGGAAAATTGTCTCTCACCATGGTGAGAACCAGGGGTCGTTTTAACAGTATTCCATTACTCCAAGCACCCCAGATTTTGCAAAGGATTACTAGTCTAGACGGTACAGGGATCTGGCCAGGTTACAGCTATATGTTGGAAAGTAGTGGTCGATTTTAGCAGTATTCCATTACTCCGAGCACATGTCTGTATGAAGTCCACTTTGTAGTTAGCTAAAACAAATTTGATTAAACATGTGCGATGGCTAGGGGACTACAGTATTGATAGTGTTGTGGCATGCTGGATGTGAAGTGCCAGTTGTGCTGTTGTTTATTTAGCAACTCTGCCTAAGACTGCATAGAAGGTGTGACTGTCACTTGCAATCAAATCGATCCTTTATCACTGCAACATACATTCTCATATGAATTCATTGAGCACAAATGAAATGCACAAACATAGCTAAAGAAGACAGAGCACTGCTGTGAAATCAAAGGCAAAATTACAGATAGCAGTGGCCCAACTCAAAATATCACGGACCGAGACATCGCGATATTTGACTCAAGTCAGTTTAGGCACGCAGGAATAATCAAAAGGGCCGTATGAGTCCACTCAGTGCATGTATTTTTCATAAGTTTGTGATCATCAAATGTATAACTGTATGGTGTCATATTAGCAGAGCAAAGTGGCCGGAAGTTGCGGATGCAGTAGCACGACACGACTTACAATAAGACCAAATGAACAAGAAGATTTCAGCCTGGCTGGACACATTTTACATGAATTAGATGGATTACCAGATTTCCAGATGGATTATTAAATGCTGTATGTTGGTAATCAGTCTGGGTTACCAGACTTTTTACCTTAAAATCTACCCTTGTGAGAACTGGTGCCAGATGGGCCCAAATGGCGGGTGGGTCATGCTGCAAACTAGGGGAAATGGAGCAGAATGGAATGACCTCAGTATTCACATAGAGTACTCCAGTATGGAGAGATACCTGCTGATGCGACCCGCCAAAATGTACAGACTGAATCTCGCACTAGAGTATTTTCCGGTGTAGTTTTTGCTAAAATCTATGTGAATGAGACGTTCATGATCTCTCAGATTTTCACGAATGGTTCGATATACCTTGTATTAATTTTGAATGTTATACATATGCCTCTTCAGGATATGCAGTTCTGTTTGAAACAGATCCACTAAGACGCCCATTGTTGTTGTAAGCTCTTCCCTTCTTCATGATTGAACATTCCTGGACAGATGACTTTGATTGATCTACACTATCACTGCGAGGAACTTTCTTTAACATCCACTGGCAATATCTAACTTCTTCATCTTTAATTCTCCCCCTTAACGGATTCAAACCAGGGTACAACTTGTCTTTGCAATCTTAACATGTGTCATACGCACATTCCTTTGAACCCACATCACACACTATGGTGTTTACCACCACTTCTAGATCTGACGTTGGAATTAAACCATGTTAGTGCAACGAATCTACCATAAAGTAGACATTCTCATGCTTTTTGCACAAGCACGTCTGGTGGTCAGACTGCATTGGTGGAACAACCTAAAATGGCATAAGTTTACAGAAGAATGTGTAGCTGATTTTCAATTGACTCTCTGCAGAGAATTTCCTATGCAAGTTTAGCAGTGTTCCTGTTAGCAACCTACGCTGTCGCTTAACCATCCCGTGGGTAAGGGTGTTTTTAACACCAGTGGTCATCCGACTATTATCATCTCGAAGAAAGAATTCACGCACTTCGGCGTGGATGGGATTCACCCACATCTTACGTTTGAACTCAGAATCATCCCTCAAATACAATTGTCACATAGAAAAGTCATGCATGTCTGGGCGAAGTGCATTAGCTTGTATTTGTTATCACATTTCCTGACACAAACCTGCAAATCCCTTGTTTATGTCATTTGCTCTGGGTTTGTTCAAACCTTTTCTTTATGTCTTCTAATATAGTGAAGTAAAACGGTAATGGTTTTCTTCACTTCTGGCGACTTGCTCCAGTTCCTCAAAAGACGACGGGTCTTTGTCCTGGGACTCAGTGTTGCTTGAGGAGATCGTGTTAATTGGCGTTTCATTGATTTCAGCAATCATTCAAATATCTTGTGGTACCTGTTTGCTCTCCGCTTCTCATCACTAAACGCGGCTTGTAATTTTCTCATAGTGCGATAACATTTGGCACGATTGCGTGCAACAGTCCTTCCTCTATTCCTAAGTCTGAAAGAAACAGTACGATGAATTAGCTGGAATGCATGGATGATACAATAAATGGATTATCAAACAGATTGTATTCAATGGATGAACTTTTGAATATGTGTACTAAAGATTTAAATGATATTCAGTTATCATTGTACTCACATGTACGGAAGGACTGCAGCTGCACCAAACATGCCATCGGGTGACGTTGGGGAGTGTCAATGACAGCTGGTTGAGACCTGGCCTTTTTGGGATGATCACTGTATCTTGTGCCATTCTTTTCTTTCCGACCGTTGTTCCCTTTCAGTCATAGCCGCAATTGTCTTCCTTCGACCTAAGGCTATATCTCTTCGATATGTCTCCTCTTGATTCAGATACCTCTCACGACGCACATTGTCGACATCCCTTCGCTATTGATAAAGTCGCTGGTTTTTCAGCATTGCTGATTTTTATTCTCATCGTGAAGTCTGGGAAAGCAAACCAAATATTCATGTTCTGATGCGAAATGGTGGCGAAAATTTGAGAACAACCTATTTAGGCAAGAATGTGACAACAATTTTGAATTTGCAATGGGGATGTCACTGGTGTTCCAATTCACGAGTAGCAGCATGACAACAACACCAGTGACATTTTCAACAAAATGGTGTCTAATAAACCTATGCACTGATTCAACATACTTTGTGATTAAAAAAGAAAGAAACAAAGTATATTCTTACCTCGATTCTGTGCCTCGTGCACAACAGTGCTCCGGCTAGTGCGTCTCTCTCGGGACGAGGTCAGGCATGCTCCCGGTCTTACTACAGCCTCAAATTTGTGCCGAGTAACACCAGTGACCAAACAACCGGAAGAGACTGATTCACAACAACTTATCTACTCAGGAATTCAAAATAATACATTGAGTCATGGGTCATAACAAATTTGGCTATATTCCTCTTAATGGAAAGATATTTTTTATTTTCAGTTTCATGCCGAAGTATGTGTTTCACTGAGTGTAAGATGACAAGCCGATCCTTAGACAAGTAGCACCAGTGACATTTAGATGGTTTATGTCCACGCCGAAGCACAATTTTGCGCTTATATACTGTTGAAAATGTGTCAGGTTGCATGATGTGGACCTATTATGAGACATGGCACCAGAAAAAAACATATATATAATACAACGAAAAGATAGTGAAGACACAAATATTACGCTATTTGGAGAATGACCCAATAGTGAATGAAGCAATATTGGAATGAGAATCCCTTGTGGCGTTATTGTTCTGTGCAGTTTGTTAGACATGTGGAATTATATATATTTAATTAACTGCCCTCCCAAGGGTAGTGTGAGTGCATGAATGGCTCTTTTCAGTTTCTGCCTGAGAAGCAAAGGTTACAATGTAGTACAGTTGGTTATGTGTTGTTTGTAAGAGTAGGAATAGGATGGCTTGCACATGAAATATTTGTATATGTAATGTGTGTGGATATATTGAAAGAAATAGGAGCAATATCTGCCTACAAAATACATTTCCATGACATCAAGTAAATGTTTAATGGCTCTGACCGATTATGCAAGAACTATAGAGCGTGTTGTTTCATGTGCACAGTTTGCACGTTGACCTGCAGTTATAAGTTTGTTAGGTCAGAAAATCGTTGCCATCAAGTACCATATAAAATAGCCAGAAACACATATTCATTAAATACCTCGTAAATGTCAATACTGAATGGGTCATGCTTTCACAGCTCAGTGATTTAAGGCTTAATGTCCAGTGTTCGGCCATGTCAAGATTTGCAGATTTCAGTTTTGTTCATAACACCATTGCATACCTTAGTAGCACAGATTGCAAATCAATATTATTGACAGGGGAATAGTTTACCTGCACAGCCATTTGGGGGATACATGTAATGGCTTAGTTATGGCGCTTGAGATTGATTTAATCTTTTGACTGCGCTCTTGTTGCCGAAATTCACGATGCACTGTTGGTCCTGGAAACTGCCGGTGACTAGACAGTGTCATCCGCGGTGAACCAGGTCACAGGCGCGGAGGCAGCTGGTGTGACAGGATGTCTCTCACCTGTTGTCTTGGTGACAATGACAACAGCACCGACACCTTTGTCATTGTGAGCAGATGACACAGAGATTATAGTTGGGGAAACCATTATTTTTCTCTGCCTGGCAGACTGATTATAGCTGATGTGATCTACCCTGTGTCGTCGGAGCTATGAGTGCTGGACACACTTCACTGGCTATCACGCACTTGATTGTGACAACCTGTTTTATCAGTTTTGTTCAAGAATAGATTAATTAAGCTGAGACTAGTTCAACGCTAGTCGGATAGATGAGGATTTGCAACAGGTGGTTGTTGACGATTCTCTGACCTACGGATAGGATACTGCAGGCTCCCCTCTGTGTCATGCTGCGTTTTACTCAACGTTAGTAAGCATGACAATTCGATTGCCGAAGTTGAAACAAAAGCGTTTGATGGCGGCTGTACATCTGCCTTACGACAGTTTGAAGCTGCGGTTTCGTGGAACCCCAGTTCCTAGGTTGTTACCATGGCAACTGAGACATGACAGCTGGTAAGATGCTTTCTCGTTTGCAGTGGAACTGATGATTTTTATTCAAACGACGTCACCTGTAAATTGGGGAAAAACGTATCCCGATAACTGTTATTCTATCAATTTCAGTGGCTGTTATTAGTTGTCAGGTTCATGACATGTTTGATCAACATACACTTTAGACATAGTTTTGTTCTTAGGTTTGGGAATAAGTTGAAATTAAATATTATTAATTTCACTTTCTATATGATCATAGAGTATAAAATAAAGCAGTGCTACTGACTGGATACCACGCTATATACCAGGTAAGGAGATTTCTTTACATGAAGTGCCTTTTTATAAATAAGTAACCATGCTGTTAAACTGACTGTTAATCAGTCTGTATTGACAAACTGACCTTCTTTTGGCCACGCTGGCATTTAATGTTTTCAGAGTTTCTGTCATGTTGTATTTGAAGGTATATCTAACTACATGCTTTGTAGTTTTGTGAAGTGATGGTTTGATCATGTTCATGCACGATGGGTGATACAGACAGACGTATTGATAAAGGCGTGAATGAAGTCAACCTCCCAAAAATTACTTAAAGTTTGTTTTCACTGTCTTGCTGTCTGAAACCGGAGTGGATGCCATTAATTACCTGCTGACAATGACAAGTTGTCATTGGTTCATCAGGAGCAATATCATCAGTTTGTTTTCTGCATTTTTCTGCATTTTACCTTTGCAAAGTGTTTTCAGAATGTTGTTGATTATAATCTATTGGTGGAGAAAAAGTGAGAGAATGTAGGTTTTTCAATGTTTATGTTTGGCAAACAGTTCAGATTCAAGAAATTAGTCAAACTGCCTGTTTCTGTGACCAAAAAACTTGGCATGTTTATTAGAGAAAACTAATGTTAAAAGTTCCGCATTACTGCAATTGTGTAAGAAATGAGCTGACCCTTGTGTTTACTAGGTCAGTTTGAAATAGGTTCTGTTAATCTGTTGTTAGTATTGAGCTCTAACTGTTCTTAATTTATATAATTAAACAATTTTTATATTAAATAAAAACAAAAATACTAATACTTATATGTATACAGTGGTAGCAATTAAATTGAGTGACACTGTGCATGTCCAACATTGATATACAGCCATCTTTGAATGACTTTCAAATGTTGTTCATGATGTGTCCAGCTGGTATTGAATTGGGTTCAATGTTGTTGAAGAATTCTGCATTAGATGACACTCTCAGCCCACTGTTGTTGAATTCCTGCCTGTTTATCATGTTATAATTACTCTCTGATTTGTGCTTGATTAGGGATTTGAGATGTCGCATTGATTCTATCTGCTACAGTGAAAGCATCGTTAATCCACACAGATCATTAAATCGGTGAACTCTGTAGGCAAGTTCACGGCCCAGCGTGAAAGTGAATCCGCCACAGGCTGTAGGTCTACTTGTATCTCAGCAGGGCTCTCGCTGTCGTCTTTGTTCCCATACTGAAAACTTATTTTCCTATACACACTGCTGGTATCCTCCATAAAACCATCCTCTTGATGAAGCTGGGTTTTGAGAAACATATTCGTGCTGCCATTTTGTGTCCCAGGGGTACTGGGCCAATGAGCCATAGACATTTGAAAGGTCCTTATGAAAACTTTCATGTCTTGCCTGTCAACAATGTCCTGTGGTTATGCAGCCTTGTTCTCACAAAAGGAGTTGTTAATCTGTCTTTATTTGGTTTGTACTTGGTAGTACCTGGCCCCCTTTGCCAATGACTGATTTTTTAGTTGTTGAGCAAAGTCCTTATCATCTTAAAACTTGGCTTTGTCATAGCCATTAATGTGAACAGATGTTTATGTTCACATTTGATAAAACTAAGAATCTTTGTTTCTGCAGAAAACTTCTTAAAGAGCTCCCGCCGTTTACATTGATGTACTATGTTTGTATGTGTGGATATATCCATGTACATTACACAGCCAGTGCCTACTTGCTGGTCGTGAAGGTAAGTCCCGAAAGTAACTCCCTCTCTCATTCTATTTGTACTCTCACACAAACACGCCTCATAGGTAAATCATATCATATAGCAATTTGCAGTTTTAATTATTTACTGTTGCCTTTCATTGATGAGGGGTAGTAATAAACTTAATTGCAAAAACATCTTGTTCAGTACTCATAATAGCTGTTCCTTAAGGGACATTGGCTCATGGGCATTATTGGCATCTGCAATATTAGAGGATTGCAGTTTGACGTTGCTAATGGTCCCATAAATCAATAATCTGTTAATATCTCCCTATACAGCTCCTACATTATGCCTGTCAGTAATTTCCATGGGTTTCAGAACAAATGCCAAACATAGTTTGTATACTTGTAAAAGTTTCTCAAATCAAATGCACAAAGAATTTTACCCCTGGCTTTTAATTCTACATTTTCTGTTAGTTCTGTTCTACCTGTGTCACACGGCCGGTGGTAGAATGACATTGTACAATCCTCTACTTTTAGGACTATATGAATACATGCTGGCTTACATATTTCGTAATGATCAATTGATAATATCATGTAGCTGGATAGATTTGGTTGTTAGACAGATTAATTTGTTTCATGATGTTGTAAAAAAACAGTTTTGTTTTGCATACAAATAACCTCCATCCTAATTCAATTACGAATTCCGGTTCCAGTTTATTGTTATGGCAGACACATGTCAATATATCATGTTCATATCTTCCAGAAAAAACAGAATGCACAGGCTACAAAAGTAGTATTACTTCATTCACTAGGTGGCAGTAGTGGTGCAACAATAGCCTATGCCTTGTTGTAACAGGGTGGCACTTACAGTGTATTAGTACTATTCAATAGGTATACTCTGGCATTTCTTCTTTAATAATATATGGGGAAATGCCTTCAACATACATCTCCCAGTCATCCGTATCCTGCTAACGTAATTTAGGCATGATGTTTCATCGAATTTGCTATTTTCACATCTTTGTATGGTCGCAGTGAACCAGTATTATTTATTCCCTGCTAAAAAAATACTACGGTTTACTAAAGTAACTTTACTATAGTTTACTATAGTACCATGCCAATAAGTGGCTCCTATGCCCGTTTGACCTACTCTTTCGTACTAATCATATAATAAATGTAATGTACATTATAATCCAAAAATTAGCATGTTTCAACGAGTGAAACATTGTACCATTTAACAAACCTTTTGAAGACATTTTTCACTGGATCAGTGAAATGGATGAGATAGAAATGACAAAGTATGAAGGTGTCAAGGCATTAGACAATGCATGAGGTTAGGAGATAAGATACTTATGCTGAACAGATGTGATAATCTACTGTTCAGAATGTTGGTACAGGCGACTTATGACAATTCAAGTATACGTAGTGTTTCTGTAATGACATGGTAATCTATGGTCAAGTCCTCTCTCAGAAAAGTTGATATCTCTCATACAGTGGTATGCAAACAAAATTGAAGAGTTGCTCCATCTAAGACTTGAAGGAATGTGAGTGTAGAAGGGCCATCCTTTCCCAAAGGCACGTCCACTTTGATTGCTATAAAGCCAATTTTGTAGTACAGCCAGTTTTATGAGACATCCTAAAACCACATGTAAGCCTTTTCACATTGAATAATGGCAGCAAAAAGTGTCTTTCTATCATTAAGCTTACAATCCTTTAAGAAAGAAATGTCATGATGTAATAGTGGGCAAAGTCCATGTAACAGGGATGAAATCACTGGGTTTTAATTAACCATATGTGTGATGGCACTGAAACAGTTAATAATATTATATGAAACTGTTTAGTGAAACACTGAAAATACAAAGTAGGAAAGTTTTTATTTTAAAGAGTATTACAGCTGAAAATATCCTTGAGGAGATGTATGCTGTGTAAATGTCCTTTTACAAGAACTGCATAAAAGTCAACCAATCCTTCACTGAATGCCCACAAGTGTGCTGGTGACTAAACCTCTAAGTCTTGTGGTGTCATCACCTTGTAGCCCACCATTAGCCAGACAAACAAGAGAAATTAACCCTAAATGTATCTTTTCACCTTTGGATTCCCTTTGCACCAGCTACATTAGTAGTGGAGTAGAGTATTTCCTGGGTGATTACCCAGTCAGTGGGTTCATTGGCCTCAGCTTGGTAACCCAACCATATCAGCCAGTTTAGTTCTTTCTGTATCAGTCCCTTGGCAATAGCCCTTTGGCATGGTCCATGCATCAGTCCAGTTGATCCAATCTCTATTTCGGCAGTGAGACTCTTCGCCACCGACTTTCCAATATCTCTCCCCTATGTAAGCCCTGCTTACTAATGTATAATATATAGGTTATGTATAGGCCACAGTAATAATTAGTGTATATATAATATAAACAAAGTTATTTTGTGAAAGAGGTCAGGGAAAAGAAAAGTAATCCAAAGTAACAAAGTTTAATAACAATCAAGAAAGAATTTAGTAGTTCTCATGTACCACAACCAGAATGAAAACTTTACACAAAACCACAGCTAAAATACTAAAATAACCACTAAAACCCTACAACAACAACAACACTTTTTCCCGAGCATGGCCTCCTTCCTATGTGGTTGAGAATCACTATTGCTCAATCCGCATTCTGCATTCCCGCTTGGTAGGCATACACATCAAATTCCTGTAGCCATTCAGCCATGGTTGGGTCTCCAATCTTTCTTGGGTATCCCATGAATGTTTTTTCAGTTTCACAGAAGAGATGTGAGGGGCCCTCTTACCAGACTGCAATAATTCATGCAGTTTCAGGGTTTAGTATAGTGGCTAAGAGACACAAATTAGATGAATAGTGCACTTTTTAATAAAGGCATGAAAATGGCATACATGTAGTTTATGATATTTAGGCTCATATAAAGTTAGGTACCCATCGCTGTCGACATGGTATCTCACCACCATCTTAAGTTTTAAAATGGCCACCATGGAAATCCATGACAACATTTTCAGGGTCAGGGAATCCATTTGTGTCGCTTGCAGTATCCTCAGATGATGGCCAAAGCATGCTTTTGTCCAAAGCATGCAACATACAAATGGTGAAAATCATCATTGTCTTTTTCCTCATGTTTCTGGTCTCCTCTGATGTGTGATTCCACTCCTGCTTGCCTTTGATATTTGTGAACATAAATTGTCCCTGTCTGTACTTTGCCACCTGACATCAGTATTGGAGGTTCTGAATGGCAGACAGTGATGATGTGTATCACTTTGTTACACCTGTGGCAGACAGAATCCTTGTATCGACATTCATCTGGTGAATGTGGCTTTTTCCACACTTGTAGCACATCATGGTAGCAGGGCATTTATTCTGAAAACGATTAGCCTGTAGCCAGTTAACATCTGCAGACTTTAACCAAATGCCTCCAGAGACCCTACAAGAACTGCTATTATCAAGTATGAGTTAGTCCACAATCATTAACAACATAAAAAGGTGCCGCAGTTGTAACTTGATTACACACTGCAGTGCCAGTAGTCTAAATGCAAACTCACAAACATCAATGTGGAAGTGTGGTTCAGTTCAACATTGAAAGTCTATGAATGTTCAACATGCAATGTTGATGCAGATTGCGATAAAGCCATTCCATTCTTGTTGCCCATTGTGGTGTTCACAAAACCATAACACAACATGTGCTAACTAACAGCAGATGGAAACACACCATTTTAGAAATAAAGATGGACGCTAGATATGATTTTTATGGCAATGGGTACCTAGCTTGATTATCTTCCACAGAACCATATTGTGGACCAACTCTTATACATGTCTGTTTCCAATCCCACAACTAAATCAAGGATGAAGCACAAAGTTCTCGGCATCAAAAGCTAGTTACTAGTATTAATCCTAATTGAAAATAGTATAGGCCATCAATTATTAGCCACTCGTATAATTGTTACCTGGTGCAGTTAGGTTGTAGAATACATGCATTGATCTTTTGTCCTTCATCCTAACAATGTAATTATTATTTGGCAGGCATATCATGCATTTGTGTATCATTCAATCGTTGCAATATGAGTGTGCCAATTATGTTAGTAAGTCTACGGAATAAAATTCATATTCGGTTAGTGTAATTGCATTATTACTGTCAGTGCAGATTGCTTTTTGGTCTCAGCAGGTAGGTAGTCTCTTTCTATGCTGTTGTGCATTTGTATATACGGCTGTATACATAACATCAAGAAGTCAAGAGGGGTCATTAGACAATGTAATCTGTTCGTTCTTGGGGCATGTA
The DNA here is from genome assembly GCA_020002185.1 of Paraescarpia echinospica. Classification (NCBI taxonomy): domain Eukaryota; kingdom Metazoa; phylum Annelida; class Polychaeta; order Sabellida; family Siboglinidae; genus Paraescarpia; species Paraescarpia echinospica. Next base: position 34,332,248 of record CM034532.1, on the reverse strand, counting down.
TTGTTATTGATTGATAGACATGTTGGACTTATAACACAGGCTTAAATGTTCGAGCACTCAGTGTTTTGAGGATGTCTTCGAATGGTTGTCCAGTGCTGCACTGATGGTTTAGTTCTGTGTTTGACCTCAACAAACAGAGAATGATTACAGTCATTCCTGATTGTCAAAGCATTGGTTTGGAAACATGCTACTGTGTTCTTCTTGCGAGAAATCTTGTGTACGAAGCTTGTGTACACTCTCCATACAGGATTCTTGTTGACAAAATACAGAACATTGGTTAAATCACAGAGTGACTGAAGGAGTACAGCTGTAAGTGAAGTGACAACTGAATCCAAGTGATACTGTGACGTGTTGCGCTACCAAGTGTGGTCAGTGAGGGGCAACTGATGCTGCGGGTCAGTTGAAGAGTGATGGGTGGTCGGAGGGTGCTCTTGCCTTGGTCAGTTCAGACCAGTGACCAGCCAACTGGACAGCTTGCACTACGAGGTCCGTACTCCCAGTCAGCAACTCAGTCTGCTTGATGTCGTCAGGAAGTTTAAGATGACCCGTGCCATAGCACTACAGCACCGGAAGCGTGATGTCTTCATGCCAGTAAGCGTGTGCAGTATGTATGTGTAAGTATTGGACAGAATCTGTGGTCACCTTCCTACTGGTTCCATTGTTCACCAGAGTTTCACATCTCGCAGTCATACTCGTGTGTGTATGCGCCTATGAATGGGCTGGTCCCGGAGATATGGCGCTATAGAAATGCTAGTAATAATAATACTAATAATAATTGGTGATGGAGACATTTAATTGCACTAGTTTTCACCTTCAGTTAATGGTATGTCCGGCAGTTATCGTGTCAGTTGATGTTTTTATTTTTTCTTCACAGAACATTAGTAGGTGTTGGTATGAACATATGTACTACAAAATACATGACACAAATGCCATATGTCACCATTCCGTCCTTTAAAAACTACTACTTTGCGTGTCTCAGTAGAATTCCCCTTCAAATTCAAGGAAAGTATGACGACGTGCATTTCATGATGTCCGCGAGCATAAATTTGCATGCCATGAACGCAGATCATACAGTCTGGTTATTCTGATACCAGTATCCTGTGTTACGAAGATTACATAATTACATTGCGATGTTAAATAATAATACTAGCAGTAGTCTTCTTGTTTTGTGACCGAACACAGTTCCACACTCGACAACACTGCCATTATACCTTGCCTATACTAATATATTTGTATAAAAGATTCTAGCATGAGAAGACAGTTAAACAAGATGTGTCTCTAAAAAGACTGCTTCGAAGAAATTTCTTAAATGTTACAAAGTTGGAATTGTAAGATGTTAACAAATAAAAAAAAACTGTACACAGCTGTAACAATTCAATTATTATATGCTCATTGTTTGACCATTCTGATTAGGTCAAATACTTTATATTTGTATTTTAGCATCTACTAGTGTGCATAGGTGGTCATATTTTATATGACCATGTGAATCTACAAGAACAGCCATTTTGTTTAACCTAAAGTTTGACATAATGCTAATCATCATCATCCTCATGATGTAAGTAACTTTGATACAAGTACATGTCTATACAAGTATAAGTACCTTTTAGGTATTATCTTTAGTTCCATAACATACATACATACACAGACATACATACGCTGGCTTGTTAGCTAGCTGTAGTTACATGACATGTATGCTCAGCCTGTATGGATGACAGGATTTGTTTGCAGGAAAGCTTTGGTGCGGCTGTCCTTTTGTGCTGGCTTAGTTCATATGACAGATAAATAATGTCTTCAGTGTTAATCGGTGCTGTGGTGTCAGGGACAAGGCGAGGTGCATCAATCTTAACATTTACATGCTGTAGGCATTGTCATGTAGCGGGTTAATCAGGTGTCTTGTTACCATTAGCATTGTGCTTATTTATTCACACAAACCCAAAGTGAGTAGACAGGATGGACTTATTGTTGGTGAAGAACCAAGACTCCAGGCAGTGGATTGTTTGTGTTGGCTTGAGCCTCCAGGGCCTTGTGTTGCATGTGCAGCTAAACTGTGAATAATTGCACTAGGCAATGTTAGATGGCAGCTTCACTCAAGAGGCAGCACAATTGGTGTGTTCTGGTGTATTGATCTAATTAACACAACACAGAGTTTGCTGCTGTCCGAGGTACAAGAAGTATTTAGTTCTAGGCTTTGATTGAATGCAACTGGAGTCCTGCATGGGTTTATTGTGCCTTTGTGACGGTGCCCTGGTCAGAGCATGCTTGAATGGACTCGCTAATGACAGACAAACACCTTAGTTACCTGTTGCCATCTGCTACTGTAGCCTGAGACCAGCGAATCATATCTCGTTACACATCTCCACCTGGCTGCACCAATGTATGGATTGCGGTTTCGTGGAACCGCCGTAGCTTTACACCTGCAGTTTGCCTTCCTGGCAGAGCCAATGCAACAAAGTGGCATGTAACCAGTGCTGGCCCGCACGCAAAGACGCCTCTCCTGATGTTCAGTGGACCAAGCAACCTGCGTCTTCCTGCATGACTGACCTACACTACTCCGACTTCTGTCTGCCCAGCTATGATTCACTTGCACCATCAGTCAGGTATTGCTCTTCTCTTCAAGCACATGTGCTCTCTCTGCCATGTGTAGCATCACGATCTCTGTCATTGACTGTACACTCGGTACACAGTGGATCAGAGGCTGGTAAGTTACATGGTCCAGTTAGATGCAGTTATTACAGATTATGTAGGCTGGACAGAATTGTTACATCAACATTTTTTTTTGGTAGGCTAAACTAGAAAATAACCAAGTGATGTGACTTGTTTTGTTAAGTTAAGAGAATATCTAATATTGAACTTTAATGGATCATCTCAAATGGTTATATTCCAAAAAGCCCATTCTTCAGCTGACGCAGGAGTTTGTGGTGGTATGTGTGCAATTGCGCATGTGTTGTGGGTATATTTTAATAGCAAGAATTAAACTTACTTTGGAGCTGTATTTGAAACTTGCAACGGTTCTTGCTATTAATCTATATTAATCTTGGAACCATGAACAGTATCTTCCATGATGTGAGTATAGTTTATGTAATAATTTATTGATAGATCTGTTTACTGGTTGATGTGTACGTGGAAGCTGCCCCTGTCCGGCCTCACATTCTAGAGTCAGCTTGCACACACCAGAGTGAGAATATGTTTGTTTATAAGCAGCCAAGGTGATTGGGTGTAGTGGGAGTTTCATGGTGGATATAAAATTGTCATGGGGTTTTTTATTTCAATAATTTGTTACAGGATCATATCCCATGTATAATACTTGATAATGACTATTGATCATATCCCATGTATAATACTTGATAATGACGATTGATCATATCCCATGTATAATACTTGATAATGACGATTGATCATATCCCATGTGTAATACTTGATAATGACGATTGATCATATCCCATGTGTAATACTTGATAATGACGATTGATCATATCCCATGTGTAATACTTGATAATGACGATTGATCATATCCCATGTATAATACTTGATAATGACGATTGATCATATCCCATGTATAATACTTGATAATGACGATTGATCATATCCCATGTATAATACTTGATAATGACGATTGATCATATCCCATGTATAATACTTGATAATGACGATTGATCAGTCAGTTGATTAGCTGATTGGTATACATGAGCTGCCCCTATCCTGCCTCACATTCTTGACTCAATCTCTGCAGTGGGAGGTTGTATTCAACCCTGATGTGTCACTTATCCCTTGACTGGGCTGATCATACGGACCACATCTGGATGCTTCCACATAAGCCCCCACCCATCTGGTTCAGGTGTGAGCAGTATCCAACAGCTCTGACTTTTCTGAGCACTGTATCGTTAGTGCATATTACAGCATGATTACGAATGCATGCACTCATGCATGCTTGCATGGAAATAAGCAGTATTAACCTGTGTGCCAAACATGTGTAAATGGTGCATGTCTCCTGACAGAATGGGCTAGATCAGTCATGCAGATTGCACAGTGCTAATGCAAACACACGGCCAGTAGATACATGCCCACTCCATGGCACCTACTGGAATCTATCCACTTACATCAATAGTTAGTAGTAGTTTGATGGCTGAGACAGGAGCAGATTGTGAGAACAAGGAATGGGTGTTGTGGCATCTGTTTTGCAACCTTGCAATAGGTATGTACCCAGGTAATAGACACAACATTAGTTTTCAAATTGAAGAACTTGGACGGCTGTATTACTTTGTCTGTGTACAGATTTGTTAGGGCAATTATTGTTGTATTTCGTGGTCTCTGAAAACATGTAGAACTTTATTGAAGACCAGGGACCAAGGTTGTGTATTTAAATCTTCTGAGGATAGAAATATCCAAGATGGTTGATACCATATGAAATGTGCTAAGACTAGTTGTGGTCTGTCAGTTCTCATATGTTTATGTGAACTGCTAAAAACAAACACAGTCTACACAATGGACGGTTTCACAAAGCATTCCTACTGAATGTTTGACAAAAATTACTTAACTTAGAACATTTGTTCATAATGCTCTGTATCTGTTCCAAGCTATGAACACAGTGCACTGTTTAGTTGAGGATGACTTAAATTACTTGGAATAATCATAGTTCAGTTGTACATAGAAAGAGCAACTGTCGGGAGAATTTTGAAGAAAAAACAATTGTGTTGGGGGTCCTTCATTGGGTTGTAGACGAACCTCTCAAAGTTTGGCTCCTCAGATGCGAAGTGTTTAGCAAGAGTACATTTTTGAATATTTTTGACATTTTTGTTTTGTAGAATCTTGAAATAATAATATGTTGGAATTTGCCATGCATATTTCTAAATCAAATGGTGAATCCATGATTGTTTTGTCACTAGCCAGAAGCCAGCAGACCGTGAAATGTATAAGATTTACGTGCAATCAAAACACTTGCATGTAGCACTCAACATTGATTTTAATGTTAAGGTGAAATCACAAGGGAATAACACTATTGTTACTCCACACATCGGCAGGAAAGTCATTAGCAACAGATTTCAGTGCCAGCAAATAGTCCAACTAAAACACTTCAAGGGTCTGAATAATGTACAACCAGTACATATCAGGTGTTCATCAATGTCAGACCTTTCAACTCCCGGAGTGGTCCTAGTTGACTCCTCTTGTAGTGTTAGGGTTTACACAGGTATATAGTGAGGCCATAAACTTGGTGTTGAGGCCATAAACTAGGTGTTGAGATGATAAACCAGGTGTTGACATAAGGGTGTGTCAATGTGTGCTTGTGTCAGATTCATGACACTGTTGTGTATTCATGTACGTTGACAACAGAGAATGTGTGCTGCCATGGCGGCCAGTGAAATTAGGCAGTAACACTATAGTTGTGTCAACCGTTGGTCATTTCACCCGGCCAGACCTGTGTTTGTTCAGTGAATAAAGCGACATTACACACATTATTAATGCTACTTCTAGCGGCCGCTGTGAGCATATTCATTGAGGGTCCAGTCAGGCACCAACTACAATTATCATTAGTGTTTACATGTGTCTTGCCAGGTTGTGCTGTGTGATACTCAACCACAATATGTAGGAGACAACACTTGCAGTGTGTGCATTGTGCAGGTTCTCATGTATCGGTGGTAGAATGAGCAGGAGACTGGATATGTTGAGTGCACCGTTGGTGCCTGTCATCTTCCCACAGTGTCCATGGATGTTCCGAGTGCGTCTTGAGCCAATAGCCGGGTTCGTTCATGCTCTGTCATTTGTCTTGCCCCACCGGCACACTACTTGGTATATCTTGTAATCATAGGTGGATCAGTATTTGACATCATTTGACATATACAGCAACTTGGAAAGGGATCATGATGTTGATCAGTGAATACCATTCCCTGATCATGATGTTGACCAGTGAATACCATTCCCTGATCATGATGTTGACCAGTGAATACCATTCCCTGATCATGATGTTGACCAGTGAATACCATTCCCTGATCATGATGTTGACCAGTGAATACCATTCCCTGATCATGATGTTGACCAGTGAATACCATTCCCTGATCATGATGTTGACCAGTGAATACCATTCCCTGATCATGATGTTGACCAGTGAATACCATTCCCTGATCATGATGTTGACCAGTGAATACCATTCCCTGATCATGATGTTGACCAGTGAATACCATTCCCTGATCATGATGTTGACCAGTGAATACCATTCCCTGATCATGATGTTGAGCACTGAATACCATTCCCTGATCATGATGTTGATCACTGAATACCATTCCCTGATCATGATGTTGATCAGTGAATACCATTCCCTGATCATGATGTTGACCAATGAATACCATCCCCTGATCATGATGTTGACCTGTGAATACCATTCCCTGATCATGATGTTGATCAGTGAATACCATTCCCTGATCATGATGTTGATCAGTGAATACCATTCCCTGATCATGATGTTGACCAGTGAATACCATTCCCTGATCATGATATTGACCAGTGAATACCATTCCCTGATCATGATGTTGACCAGTGTATACCATTCCCTGATCATGTTGTTGACCAGTGAATACCATTCCCTGATCATGATGTTGACCAGTGTATACCATTTCCTGATCATGATGTTGACCAGTGTATACCATTTCCTGATCATGATGTTGACCAGTGAATACCATTTCTTGATCATGATGTTGACCAGTGACTATCATGCCCTGATACTGACGTTGTTCATTATAACCATGACATTGTGCGTTTCAGTGCTGCAATGGCCCTACCCCCCACATCCTATAACTGTGTCGTTGTGTGTTTCAGTGCTGAAATGGCCCTACCCCCCACATCCTATAACTGTGTTGATGTGTGTTTCAGTGCTGAAATGGTCCTACCCCACATCCTATAACTGTGTCATTGTGTGTTTCAGTGCTGCAATGGCCCTACCCCCCACATCCTATAACTGTGTCGTTGTGTGTTTCAGTGCTATGACGGCCCTACCCCCCACATCCTATAACTGTGTTGTGTGTTTCAGTGCTGCGACGGCCCTACCCCCCACATCCTATAACTGTGTTGTGTGTTTCAGTGCTGCGACGGCCCTACCGCCCACGTCCTATAACTGTGTTGTTGTGTGTTTCAGTGCTGTGACGGCCCTACCCCCCACATCCTATAACTGTGTTGTGTGTTTCAGTGCTGTGACGACCCTACCCCCCACATCCTATAACTGTGTTGTTGTGTGTTTCAGTGCTGCGACGGCCCTACCGCCCACGTCTTACAGTTCACCGGGAGACCTTTCAGTCGACCCATACCACGATACCCATAAGGGCAACAGTGGGGACGAGATACGTGTCAATGGCAACCTGTCGGACAAGGAGAAGCGACGCAATCTAGAGTTTGACCTTCGCCGACCCAGCAGTCGCAAGGACTCTATACGAGGCTTCAACGGTAGAGGTGGGTGTCTCTTGTCCCTTGTCTTACAATAGTTGTAGTAATGGTGATAGTAATGTTCTAACATTGGCAAGTGATGTGTGGCTGATAGGTGTTTGGTACTTAGGTAAGTACCCTGCTAAATAGTCATACAGCAGCATAGCAGTGTTTATGAATATTGTTTTGCGACATGTGTAGTCATACCCACCTGTCGTATAACTTTGTCATTATTTACAAGAAACAAAGACACTCGTTAAAGCAGATTGTGACACTGGTCATATAATGAATGGTGTAAACAGTTGAGTTTTTGTGCACAGCAGTTGAGTTTTTGTGCACAGCAGTTTCTCGTATTTATCCAACATATGAACCACTGGTATAGACCACCAGGTTTGTATTATTTTAAAAATCTAATGTATGTGCATATGCAGGTTGTTTGCATGTTTATTCCCTTGTGTCCGGGTAATTGGTGAGATCAAAGTAATCCTTTGTGCCGGTAGATTAGCCATGGTTCAGTCAACGATGAATGCATATGGTATTAAATAACTACAAACGTAGTTCTCCTGCCATGAGAACGTTCCAATCCAGTCAATATATCACTAGCTATATACCATTGTTGCAGTATTACATTGTTGCTTTTGAGGTTACATGTGATTATGTATATCTGAAAACACAGCTGTAGCAGTTGTTACAAATCTAAAGTTGTTAAACCACCGTACACTAATAAACAAACATTCAGAACCCCACACTACAGTCCCCTAGTGGTACAGGTTCACCAATATATTGACCCCCAATGTTACATACGCCTGCATTTCAGATCATCATGAAAACTAGGATAAAAGTAAATAACACATACCGGGTATTTCAGTAGTCATAACACACTGGTAATACTTTCAAAAGTCACCAGTATTTTAAAAGGTAAGTATCCAGTCCTTAGGACTGTTCAAAGCACTTGACACTGTACTCCCTGGCAGACCTGTTCAATCAAACACCATCTTGACTTCTCTGGGAAGTAGTCAGCCATGCTGCAATTAATGCACGGAGACTATTCGTACACAAATATCCACCATTGTTTATAGCCAGGTACTCATTTGTACAGCAGAGTGAATTGGAGCAATGCAGAGTGAACGAACTTGCTCAAGATTCAAAATGGAAGCACAGGATTTGAACCCATGTTCTCTTGATTGAGAGTCCTATGCTCTAGATGCAACATGGCAGCACAGGATTTGAATCGATGTTCTCTTAATTGAGAGTCCGATGCTCTAGATTCAACATGGCAGCACAGGATTTGAACCCATGTTCTCCTGATTGAGAGTCCGATGCTCTAGATTCAACATGGCAGCACAGGATTTGAATGCGTGTTCTCTTGATTGAGAGTCCTATGCTCTAGATGCAACATGGCAGCACAGGATTTGAACCGATGTTCTCTTAATTGAGAGTCCGATGCTCTAGATTCAACATGGCAGCGCAGGATTTGAACCCATGTTCTCTTGATTGGGAGTCCGATGCTCTAGATTCAACATGGCAGCGCAGGATTTGAATGCGTGTTCTCTTGATTGAGAGTCTAATGCTCTAGATTCAACATGGCAGCACAGGATTTGAACCCATGTTCTCTTGATTGAGAGTCCGATGCTCTAGATTCAACATGGCAGCGCAGGATTTGAATGCTTGTTCTCTTGATTGAGAGTCTAATGCTCTAGATTCAACATGGCAGCACAGGATTTGAACCCATGTTCTCTTGATTGAGAGTCCGATACTCTAGATTCAACATGGCAGCGCAGGATTTGAATGCTTGTTCTCTTGATTGAGAGTCCGATGCTCTCGCCACTGCGCTCCGCGCTATGATGTAAAATTGGTCCTAACTTTGGGTGATTGTGAAAGTGTTGTTGTATGCTGATGGTTTGTTGCAGGTTACTTTGAGCGAGACAGTGGGGAGCAGCCCCTGCACTCAGCACGGGATGGTCAGCTCCCGCCTGCCACAAAGTATGGACAGTTCCGACCAATGGGGGTGAGGAATAACTTCCTCAGTGGTCAGCAGATCCCACAACAGAGGGCACCACAGCCACCACCACCAACCACAAGTATGTTCAGTCACTTCATTTCTTGGAGTATCTACCATCTGTCATCTCAGAGTAGTTGCCATTTAAATATTGGAATTACTGTTTTAAATAAATATGACATACGCCTAAACATAGTTGGCAATTTAATTGTGTTCTTTTCTAGTTTGTGGTATGATAGACAACCTGTTTGCACTTACTGATGCCAGTGTTTATTTTATAGAAACTAGGTTCATACTTCACATTTGTTGTCAAGAACAGCCAATTGTTCTTAATAGCATTCAATACTGACAAAGATCATGAAATAAGACCCTTGATTTTAATCATAGGTGATACATATTTCTGGGATTACATGATATATGGCTATTTAGTTTATAAATTCATTCAATCAACAAAACTTATTTGTAACTTGAAAACTTACCAGTAAGTAAGTAATTATTTATTATATTTATATATATGTTTCTGATGCATTTCACCTTGCTTTGTACATTATGCAGTACAGAAATACTACAGATTCAACTTAATCTCCATAAACTAATTAAGCAAATAAATTGCAGGGAGTAACTAATATATTTTATCTTGTTGTGTTTACAGGTCGCAGTGAACAAGAAGATCTGGTTGCCATGGGAACAAATTGGAACTCGTTAAATTCACATAGGGTTGGTAGATCATTTACTAATGGTGGCTCAACCATGCAACTGTTGCAAGGGGGCGGTCCAGCCCGCAAGGTCGGCAGTCGAAACAGCATCACAGGGCTCAACGGAAACTACAGAAACCATTGTCATAAAGACAGTAAGTACAGAGAATGCCTAGTGATGTTTTTGTCAGATTTTATTGGAGGTGTTCAAATCAGGGACAGCATTCACTAGTTCCTAGTCCTCATAGTAGATTTGCTCTACACAAATCGATCTTCCTCATGTCCTAGGTGGCACTAAATCTCCCTCAAGAGAGTGCCAATGTAACAAACCTACTGATGGTGTCCAAAGCCAGGTCATATGCTTTCATGTCTTTTTCCGAAGAGAGATCACCATACTAGACCACATTCACAAATAAACCACATAACATAATTTGGTTTACCATACTAGCTAGACCATATTCACAGTTACAGTCACGTAGCATAAACACAGTTCCCGTACTAGATCATATTCACAGATACAACCACGTAGCATAAACACAGCTCACCATACTAGATCATATTCACTTATACAGCCACGTAACATAAACACAGCTCACCATACTAGATCATATTCACAGATACAACCACGTAACATAAACACAGCTCACCATACTAGATCATATTCACTTATACAGCCACGTAACATAAACACAGCTCACCATACTAGATCATATTCACAGATACAACCACGTAACATAAACACAGCTCACCATACTAGATCATATTCACAGATACAACCACGTAGCATAAACACAGCTCACCATACTAGATCATATTCACAGATACAACCACGTAGCATAAACACAGCTCACCATACTAGATCATATTCACAGATACAACCACGTAGCATAAACACAGCTCACCATACTAGATCATATTCACAGATACAACCACGTAACATAAACACAGCTCACCATACTAGATCATATTCACAGATACAACCACGTAGCATAAACACAGCTCACCATACTAGATCATATTCACAGATACAACCACGTAGCATAAACACAGCTCACCATACTAGATCATATTCACAGATACAACCACGTAACATAAACACAGCTCACCATACTAGATCATATTCACAGATACAACCACGTAGCATAAACACAGCTCACCATACTAGATCATATTCACAGATACAACCACGTAGCATAAACACAGCTCACCATACTAGATCATATTCACAGATACAACCACGTAACATAAACACAGCTCACCATACTAGATCATATTCACAGATACAACCACGTAGCATAAACACAGCTCACCATACTAGATCATATTCACAGATACAACCACGTAGCATAAACACAGCTCACCATACTAGATCATATTCACAGATACAACCACGTAGCATAAACACAGCTCACCATACTAGATCATATTCACAGATACAACCACGTAACATAAACACAGCTCACCATACTAGATCATATTCACAGATACAACCACGTAACATAAACACAGCTCACCATACTAGATCATATTCACAGATACAACCACGTAGCATAAACACAGCTCACCATACTAGATCATATTCACAGATACAACCACGTAGCATAAACACAGCTCACCATACTAGATCATATTCACAGATACAACCACGTAACATAAACACAGCTCACCATACTAGATCATATTCACAGATACAACCACGTAGCATAAACACAGCTCACCATACTAGATCATATTCACAGATACAACCACGTAACATAAACACAGCTCACCATACTAGATCATATTCACAGATACAACCACGTAGCATAAACACAGCTCACCATACTAGATCATATTCACTGATACAGCCACGTAACATAAACACAGCTCACCATACTAGATCATATTCACAGATACAACCACGTAACATAAACACAGCTCACCATACTAGATCATATTCACAGATACAACCACGTAGCATAAACAAAGCTCACCATACTAGATCATATTCACAGGTAAAAGCACATAGCATAAACACAGTTCACCGTACTAGATCATATTCACAGATACAACCACGTAGCATAAACACAGCTCACCATACTAGATCATATTCACAGATACAACCACGTAATATAAACACAGCTCACCGTACTAGATCATATTCACAGATTCAACCACGTAGCATAAACACAGCTCACCATACTAGATCATATTCACAGATACAACCACGTAGCATAAACACAGCTCACCATACTAGATCATATTCACAGATACAACCACGTAGCATAAACACAGCTCACCATACTAGATCATATTCACAGATACAACCACGTAGCATAAACACAGCTCACCATACTAGATCATATTCACAGATACAACCACGTAACATAAACACAGCTCACCATACTAGATCATATTCACAGATACAACCACGTAGCATAAACACAGCTCACCATACTAGATCATATTCACAGATACAACCACGTAACATAAACACAGCTCACCATACTAGATCATATTCACAGATACAACCACGTAGCATAAACACAGCTCACCATACTAGATCATATTCACTGATACAGCCACGTAACATAAACACAGCTCACCATACTAGATCATATTCACAGATACAACCACGTAACATAAACACAGCTCACCATACTAGATCATATTCACAGATACAACCACGTAGCATAAACACAGCTCACCATACTAGATCATATTCACTGATACAGCCACGTAACATAAACACAGCTCACCATACTAGATCATATTCACAGATACAACCACGTAGCATAAACAAAGCTCACCATACCAGATCATATTCACAGGTAAAAGCACATAGCATAAACACAGTTCACCGTACTAGATCATATTCACAGATACAACCACGTAACATAAACACAGCGCACTGTACTAGACCATATTCAAATCTCAACAATGCTCTTCGTGCAGACCCAAGCCTTATTACCTCATTAGATGGCTTGCCTCAACTCTTCTACCCTGCTGCCTGTGCACCCCCTTTGGTCATCATGTTATACTGTTTATTTTAAAATACCCATCCTCTTCGTGCCTTGTGGCCCATAAGGCTGCGTGCATCATATCACGTTCATTCTGTCTCTGGCTACATGTTTGGTTTAATTGCACATTCTTGTTATATTGTTTGGAGTACTACTAATAATAATGCTGTATATTATCAGCAGTAACAGCGTACATCAAACCAGAAAATTACTTTGGCCAACTATTTCAGTATTTAATCAAATAAACTACACTTTGCCAATATCATTGAATATACACTGAAGTCTAGTGTACAGTACATGGTAAATGTACGAGGGACAGAACACGTGTTTAGAAATATCAGATATTGCACCTACCCCCGGTAGTTGTTATTTTAACAATCAAGGTGAGATACGTTTACAAAATAGTAGTTGTTAGATCAGCAATAATAGGTTCACAGCTAAAAATGGCTTGCATGTGACAAATTCTTGTGCAGAATGTCAATGATTGTTGTAGGAACTAGGGTAAAGTTCATATCCTTGTTTAGTATGAATAAAATATTTACGCTGGTTCCTAGGATGGCCTTATGTGCACAATATTAATTCATACGTCAACATGACTCAGATTTCTCATGGTTCTGGACTAGATACTATCATTAATACTGTGGTACTCACATGTGACTGTCATGGCACAATACTTATTACAGTCCCATTCCCAGGCTAGGGATATATATGATCTAGTATGGTGAGCTGTGTTTATGGGATAGGCACTTTGTTAAAATAAAAACTTACAGATTTGGCCATAAACTTCACAGTGTTATTGTTTTATGTTATCGTTTATGTTGTGTTACCACTATGACATGCATGTTGTTATTGGGTTCGAAGCTTCAAAACAGATACTGTCAAAACACACTAGCTTACGCGTTAGACAATCTGTTTTCTGTGCAATATTTTCACTAATTTTATAATAAAGAATCTTCAGTGCAGATTTGTTGGTGGAGAAGTTTGTAGAAACGATTCTGTAATGTACTGAAACGGTCTTGTGTAGTTGATATCACTAGACATTGTTTGTTTCAGCTGAGCCAAGATATCCCGACCCGTTCATAGGAGCGCCCCACGGCTTTCAACAGCGCATTGCCGAGCTCGCCTCCCTTGAGGCTGAGACGATACGGAAAGAGAAATCGAGCAAGGCAAAGAAGAAAGCCAAAGCTGAAAAAGACTCTTAGACAATTTTACGTGTCATTATCTTATGTAATTCGTCATACATCAGACCCAGTTGACACAAACACAGGTGGTTCTGGCATCTCCTGGCATCACAGTGCCTGTAGTGACACTGAATGAGCATGCAACACCTTGCGTGCAGCAGTGGTTGTGATGTACCTTGCATAGATACATGGAGCGGCTGAGGTGGCAGGGTTGTCGACAGGCCGGCTGCACTGCCAGTAACAGCAGGTCCCCTTACACGTTCAAAAAGCAACTACACCTGTTGGTCTGATTCAACTAGACTATGAAGGCCTTGCTGGCTTGTTCTCGTGGCATCCATGTGACACCACGCAGCTCCATATATTTGCATGGCATTTACTGCATGATCTGCTCAGCAGAACAGTCCAACACTTTATTTGGAACTTGACTGGTTTGTGGAAGAACTTGGAAAGTGGCTACTATATAGCCAAACATCATAGACTGCAATAAAATCTCTGCCCTTCCAACAGTGGATAATATTAACTGTTCAGTATGGGACGATGCTTCAAGATGCCACACACAAAGATAGTGTGATCAATCAAGCTTCTGTTAACTGAAGGCCAACAATGCCATGGAGGACAGAAATGTTTTTGTCTGCCTGTACTGTTATCGTGCTTATCTATACGAGTCTCATAGACTCTGTTAAACTCGCTAGCAGGTTGTGTCCTAGATGGAAAAGACAATGTAAATAGTGAATGACCTGATTTTTTTTAATGACTGTACACAAACTGCTATTAGGTTTTGTCCAGTGAGTCGCGGAACTGAGTTTACCAACTCGCAGCAATTGTACATAGTACAAGAACAGTGTGCTTAATCAGTTGTAGGTGTATCGTCTTGAAAGACTTGAAACATTTTGAAGTCATTTTTTTCATAATGGTAATGTCTAATATGGGAGATTCAACTGCAAAATTGACTTACTTAAAGTTCATTACTTTTGAGAATATGAACATTTGGAAGTCATTTTCTTTCATAATGGTAATGTATAAGATAGGAGATTAAAATGCAAAATTGACTTACCGGTACTTTAAGTACCTCACTTTTGAGAGTATGAGCCAAAAACTAAGGACTATTCTGAGTCAACGAATAGGATAAACAAAAACTGCTCTGAATGCATGCTGTTGTTAATTAAGTGCATTTAAAAAAAGTAATTAATTTGTCATATGTTTATGTGAACTACTAAAAACAAACACAGTCTACACAACAGACGGTTTCACAAAGCATTCATACCATTGTTTAGTCAATTTAGACTTTTAAAATTCTTGACACTCGCATTTTAAATGAAAATTGATAAAAGTATATATCGTAAATTTTATAAACTGTTTTTGTGCAAGACAGAAGACATGAGAACTTGTCTGCCAAAACAATATTAAACAATTATTTTTAAATAAACAGATTACTATTGTTTCGAGAAGCTGCATTGAGGAGCGAACATGCTGAACAGATTAAATTATTGACACAATGGTAAACTTAGCTCTGGTATAGTACAAATACACTGTAATCAGTGCATTCTGGTGGAATTACAACCCAGACTAAGTTAGGGTTTTTGTATGAAATTTGCCAGCCCAAAACAATTTATTTTATGTATCGTCCTTGCGTTTAGTTGAGTAAACCAGGTAGTTAAATACTTTTAATGGCAAATACAGTTACTGGGATGTATATAAACAAGTTGATGTCATAAAATTGTATGAATAAAATTATTCTGATTGTAAGGTTTGTATTGGAAATTGCAACAATTTACTGCAATTACCTGGGAACATTCCAGTTAAAGATATTTCCACTAACTAGATCTCATACACGTTAATTCATAGCAGGCATTGGTTAATTTCTATTTTAAATTTGTTAATAAAATTTAATTAAGTTTAGCAGAAAGGCTAATTTCATTTTAGGTAAATAAAGGCTTGAGGTGATTGGAAAAGAACAAATTCTACACTATTCATATGTATTATTTTTGTCATGTCAAACATCGGGTTTACCGCTAATTTTAATCACATTGTTGGATTTTATGAAAGAAGTAAATGGAAGTTATGAAGGTATATAGTCTACTTAAAATTCTACTTAAATAACTACAGTTCCGTTGTACAAGAAATTAATTTTCTTGAATCTCACATTGTGTTTTTTATCACTCTTAATTATGTCATGACATCAGTGAGTGATCAACATTCGATGTAAACAGATTGAAATGTTGCAAGTTTCAAATACAGCTCCAATGTAAGTTTAATTCTTGTTATTAAAATCGTAATTACTTATTTTACTACATACCGGTAGTTGTCGGAACGTGGTGAATATTGGGGGGCTCACAAACCTTTCAACTGCACCCCACTTGCCAAAATATTGGGGGCTAAACCTATCCAGCCCCCCATACAAATTATTGGTGTGGGCTCTGCCCCCTCCCAGTTCCCCCTCATTTATGATGCCTGTGGACCACCATCACCAATGCAGGAACATGATGTGACAGTACCACTGTTAAAGTGGTAATTTTACAGTTCAATTTCTGTGGTTTACTGTGAATGTTCAAATGTACTACTACATTCCCTTTATCTCATCTCTGTTTTAAATTTATATACAATTATCTATTGAGACAATCTGCTAGGAAATATTAAATTGGATTGTCTTGAATATTTCAGATACGTCATTTGGTTAGTAAAGATGCAAATGTTATAATAGATTTGTAATTTGAATGAGGTTGTTTTGAAGAAGTATTATTATGATGTGCTGCTAACTGAAGAGTTATCAGGGGACTAGATTTTAATCGTTGTCATGTATGTATGGACTGTAATATTGATGTGTCTTGTCACCGACATTCCCTCAACATATGTAGATACAATGTTGCATATTTCAGTATTGACAATTCATGAATGTTTTTTCTACATTATTAAGAGATAAATACAATATGCATGTTTCCTTCTGTTGGGGCAATGGTTAGAATGGGTCCAACCTGCATATTTCTTTTAGGATTATTATTACTAGATTCAAAGTTATTCAATTTCACATAGATTTAAAATGTTGGACTATCAATAAGCCAAAGGCTCCCTTGTTGTAGTTGCAATTGTTTAAAACAATATTTCAAAATTTCTTATTGCATAAAAGTGTCTTCCAAATGTCAAGGTATAACAACTTGCTCTTGTGAATTGAATGAAACCTGTAAGATGACATAGGCATTGTAACCAGCTGGTCTGGCTTGACCCCCAATATTTCCCTATTTTCGCTACAATCCAAGTATGGATTTGGTGGGCATATGTGACCCTCACCTCCACCCAAGGCAACGGCCCATAGCTGTCAACTTTGTCTCCAATAGTCAGCAGCATCTGCTGCCTATGAATTTAAGCATATCTCAGAGTAGTTAGTAACATTTTCCATGAGAAAACAAACAATAAAACGATGATGACATTTGAAACAAATTCTGCAGTATGACAATGTTTTATTGAAGACATGTTTAACAACCAAGTCCTGTTACCTCTACATCAGATGTTCTCCTTGGCTCCACACTGTATATGAGACACAGTCATGACTGGCATTGTGTTGTATGAACCAGTTAGAGGTCCTTACAAACAAGGAAGTCTCGTAGACACATCACTACCTCATTGCATAGCTCTGGCTGCATCATCTCGTTGTGTGTTGCCACAATCAGTAGGGTGGCTGTCTTGCCCACACTACACCCTCTTGCTGGCATTCCCTGTTTCCCCATGATTCCACACCGACCATCCGCCAGGTGCACCCTGTACCTGTGTCCGTTCACACAGACCCCGTTGTCATACACGTACTTGGAGTCCCTCAATCCATGCAGAAGGTGCTGCAACTCTTGTTGTGATAAGCTGAAGGTTTCCCTGCTTGTGGCCAGCAGCGTGCCATCTATGTGATACAGAGCAGCATCACTGACGTGGTTGGAACTGAGCATGTTACTGATATACGCACTCCAGCATTTGATGTAGGTATCATCAGTGTCTCCCAGCATGCACCAATGTTTCTTCTCTTGAACTTTGTTCCGCCTTTGTTCATCTCTATGATGTGTAGTCATCGTTCATCATGGATTGTTCAACACATTTTAGGCAGAAATGTCTTCAGTATTGCGACATTTTGCGATAATCCAAGGCTTAGAGCATTGCTGTAATCCAAGTATCTCTGTTTGTTGGACACTCTTGTGTTTGTACGTGAGTCACTGGCTGTTTGCACTGACTCCTGTGCAGACGAACAGTCTCATTTATAAATACACACCTCCTGTGTACACACCAGCACCTTGTAACTTATGCCTCCCATGACTCGTTCTCACAGCCAGTATAAAATTGGATAGTTGATAGTCACAATACTAACTTTTGTGTCTACACAGACCTCCGCAACATATTCGATGACATGCTGGTTGTGTCCATGGTGTTTGAGTGACATTTTAATGTAATATATTATATTTATTCTGTTAATAAGACACTCGCATATCTATCAGATTGCTAGCATTGAGCAGGTGACATGATTATGTTAAGCCATTCACCATCAGTTTATTGCCCCCAGCAACACCAAGCACACACCGACTGATCAAGCTATTGACAACAATATAAGCCATTAATATTACATCATCAAGATAAACTGTCAATGCAATAAGTTTTGTTTATTCACAGTGACAGTCATGCATTCAATCGTGACCCCATGCGAGGTGTTTGGAAGAATTGACCGTCTCACATGATAAACGCTTCTACCATGACTCTTGTGTTTTAGATTATAATCCACAGCAGGTTACTCATGTAACCTTGTTTAGGATGTTTTAATTTCCTTGGCATGCTAGTAGACTCTAGACACCAGGTAGATAGGAATGTCGGTGGAAAAATGTAACAGAAACGTCACAGGAAACAAAGTCACAACTCCAGGTGTACCCGGTATAGATTGTTCTTCATATTTACAAATAATTACAATATAAATTGAAACAGTAATATATTTGTGTAACTATTCATCTTAATCAAATCCACCAAACACAACATGAAAACAGAGCAAGATTTTGATATATCAATTAAAATATGTAAGAATATGACAATGTTTCTTTGGAATATAAATCTTATTCGTGAATCAAATTTTGATGTCTTCAAACTTTGTTCAATTATCACTGGAAATGTGCAAGACTTTGTATAACTATGTAACATTCTTCAACTAAGTAATATCGTGACTTAATCTCATATGTTACTTTTTCTAGACTAGTTAAAACTGAGACTTTATTTCCGTAACTTTTATTCCTGTGAATGTATTTCTGTCCACCTGTAGATTGGACCAAGTGCGTTTCGTCGTTTCAAAAATGTCAAGGCAACTTGGAGTGACCAAAATCACCTCAAGTTTTGAAAGGACAGCAGATGGGCTCAAACCCTAACCCTATAAATTGACAGTCCTTGCAGCGTTCTGTACAGCAGTGTTAAGGACAAGTACAATAAGTGGTAAATATAAAAAAAAAAAATGCAAACTAGTAATACTGTACTCTGCACAAATAGTCATCATATACATCGTTTGAAAGAACATTGCTGTCATACAAATCTGAATTACATAACTCAGGTTTGTGCATAATTCTTCAATCCTTTGTAAATACTGTTGAATTAAGATTGTTATCAGTTAGAGAATTTTATATAAGTGTGTGTGTGTTTCAATTGTGTGTGTGCTTCAATTTTAAAGGAAAACCAACCAGTACATTAAACCATTTTGTTTAAATTAGTATGACCCCTACAATACAGCAGGTATTTATTTTAAAATATTAATTAATAATTGTGTAAAATTGTAACAATAATACATTTAAGTTCCATATTACATTGCTATAGTATAATATAGCACCTAAACTATAGTCCATATAGAGAAGATGCCAACTGCCTAACTCAAGTTATGGCTCCACATCATCCTGCTGATTTTGTGAATACTAACAGTATGTTTAAAATAAAATCTACAAACATCTGATAAAGGCAAGTGAAAAGTAAATGACGCGCTATACAAAGCTATACAAGAATGTGTTGCATCTGGCGGCTAACGCAGATAGATGGTGGCACCACCTTGTGTTGACTGATTAATGAAAGTTCAGACAAAATAGTGAGTATGAAATTCTCGTGCGAAGTCTCGGAGCACCTGCGGCGCCATTTTCTCTGTGTTTTGAAAAGAAACGTGTGAGTGGATAATTCTAGAAGTGAACTTTGTAGAATCTCATTAATAGTTTTTTTTTAATATGTAGGCATCAGCAATGCTATTCGCAACATCGTGTCCGTGTGCACACGTTGTTGCAGTGTTATACCACTGCTTTGCGACGAAGAGTCGCGAGTCCTGTCAAATCAAATTGCATCCAATCAAATTTGAACTAAAAAGATCCCGCTTTTGTGATTATTAATAAAAGCAGCATGTATTAAAGTATAAATGCTGAAGTACGTTTGAGGAGACGTTGGCACTTGTGTCGAATCCGGTCCAACTTAATGTTACGTTTTTATGTCGCAATATTAGACTGATCAGTCATATAATTATATTACGTATAATTATTGAATGTTCATTATTATATTGGTTTTTAATAAATTAAGTTTTATTGCATTAATTCCACGAATGATCAGTGCAGCTTGATACAAACTAGTGTTGGCGTTATATCACAAGTCAGCTTGAAGGTGCACTCTCAACTAATCATAAAATCAACCACCTAGGTTGATTTTATGGCCTAGGGCTAGAGCTGCAAAACTTCTTCAAACTTCTCACATATCTGACATGCATATAATACACGCTGTTGCTGTTGGTCCGGACCCGGATGTACAAAGAAACAGCTATAGCTCCGGCACTTAACTGGCGCATGTGCAATGCCAACAAACCGGTAAAATCTTGCAGTAGCTAAAGTTTCGTCACCACCGGACAACTATAAGTCCAGTACTGACTGCCAGGATATAACAACTACTACATTATTATAATTTTGTATTAATGAGTTATGGAAATATATGATCTTATAATTATGTCTATATTTCTGTATATATTAAGAAGCTTGCATTTTATTTCCATTTGTAATGTTATTTAATTTTACAAAACAGTCTGGGCAAACCAAGTTATTTCATGGCTATTGATCTATCACACCTATAGGGCTTGCATAATCTAACCATAATTTTAAAATCAAAATGTGAGTATAAAATTTTCAATGTGGGCCGAAATGCTGCTTTTAATTCTCCATGCGGATTTCTGTGAAGTGACTCGATCGAACCATCCGTCGGTGTGGGCCAAATCCATCCACAAGGGTGGCATGTAACGAATGAATTTGAACTGTCGACCTGGTTCTTTTATGTTCATTTTCACGTGTACTAGCATCTTTTAAAGTCAGTCACTTGCTTATTCCCTTTGATATGTCTTGATGATTGTTGCCAATCGGAATAACAACAAAAGGATTGTCCAACAAGCATTGTGCATGCCATTGTAACGACCGTGCCGCGACATACACAAAATATGCCTACTACGCATATGATGTCAATGCGTCTGGAGCGCTAGTTACTTTGTATAATATATTCACACACTGTCAGGGTTTCCGCCAGAAAAAATAATTTGGGTACGGAGTTAGTAAATTTTGAGATGGTGGAACTGGTAGGCGAAGCCTGCCACGGGCGTGTAGGCGCCTCGATGGGCGTCTGGGGGCCTTCCCCAAAAAAATTGGATTTCTAGATGCTCAGAGAAGCGATTTCCCGACATTTGGAGTCGGAAATCCCGCCCGGCTCATGGTGATCATTTCCATGTTTCATAGAAGAATGAATGACAAACGTAACAGTCAGCAGGACAATTTTAAACTTCCCTTCACATTTTAGAATAAATAGTCCGATTCATGATGTAGTATGGTATCTTGTTGTATTATTTTTCTTCACAAAGAAACAATTAATACTCGAAAACATCACGAAAAATGTACAGCCATGACAGCACACCGTATTGTTTACACTAAGCCTACCAATATGCTGGTACGCTATGTTCTATCCTGAGGTGAAGGCTTCAATCCCGCAGTGAATACCACGTTTAGCCAATCACAGAATAGCTAGCATAAACGTGTTGGCATGGGCTCATTCTTCACCTTTAAAAACGTCATCAAATATGAGTTTCATTGCACAGAATTTAAACAAACTAAAAAATCTGGATTTATTTTAGGTACGTATCTGTACCCTAGAATTATTTTTGGGTACGTAATTTTACCCTGCTGGCGGAAACACTGACTGTATTTTCCAAAAAATTACATATATATTTTTGTAATGATCAGAACTCACACAAAAACTAAGCAAAAAACTTGATATTTCTGGTGGTGACTAACCATAAAAATTACCATCAGGAGCCACCAAACTTCTCACATATCTGTTATGTCTATATATACACACTGCGTTGTAAAAAATTACACATGCTTGTAACAATAAAAATTCAAACTAAAACTTAACATTATTGGTGACAGCTACCGTAAATATGACATTGTGTTGCATTGTCGCTATATAAATGAGGTTCATAGAAACCCTGTACACAGTAACACTGTTAACAGGTGTAATTTTCTATGTGTGCATGAACGTTGATATATTTATAATTATATGTATGTGTGCATGTATATATATATATTTACCATATGTAAGGGCAAATGTAAACAATGTAAAAATGTGTTTTCAGTAAGCCATGGAACTGAACGACGCTAATATCCAGACTCTGGCAGCTTATCTGCAGAAGACACTTTCTCCTGATCCGACAGAGCGGCGTGGAGGTTAGTATAAACAATCGCCAGTTATCTAGATTTTATATAAGAAAATACAATTTACATCCAGATAGTGGTTGGTTATCTTAAATTAGGCATAATGGTAGGAACGTCAAAGATTGGGATTAGTTCTCCATATGGTTATTTAAGAAGTTAAATTCCAGAATTAAAGTATCGGTGAAATGGGTATGGTTTTTCAAGAAATTTGAGTGTAACGGGCCTTGACATTATGGTTTTGTATCCGCTGGCCCAGGGGACCAGTAGATATGAAAAGTTGCTGGCCCATCCAAAAAGTTATTGGCCGAATTTAAAAAAAAGAAAATATGCTGATACTGAGGTGCTCGTCGCTTCACAAGAAGTCTACAAAAATTTGCTAGGAGCGATGTCACACAGACTTTTCCACAGTTCTTATCTGTGCATATTCATTTACAAAATTCAGATTTCAACTATAAAAAGTGAGAATATGAAGTTAAATTAAGATTTTTAATCGTGGTGTCACTCTGCTATTAATATAAAATCTGAGGTATAGTTTGTAATAAACAATCTTTGCACATTTATGTACACACTCCATTACAGCAATAAAAAAACTCTGCTTCAATGGCAAGAGTCACTGTTGGTCTTGTGTCACTTCTGTGTACATAACATACCACATAATAAAGTCGGTTTAAATTAATAGAATACTGTAAAACTAAAACATAAAAAATGCAATCAGTGTGACATTTTATAGGCCTAGTATTATCGGCTCCGGGTGTGAAACTTTAGCTGGCTGTCCTCAGCACATTGAATGCCTTTCTTGACTTTGATTGTGCCTGAGGCTCAAGGCCGATGTTTTCAGGAACAGGCGTACATGATACCATTATATGTGTGCATCTGAACACTGATACCATGTGTATTATGACTGGCGATGTAATTGTAAACAATACGTCGTGTGCGACAATGTGAACGCTGCCCAGAATCCTTGCTCTTGTTCCACCAAGTATTACAATATCCACCGGTGCAGCCATGGTCTTTTGCAACATTGGCAAACATTTGGCAGTATTACAAATTCCCTTTATTATGTCTTTCCATTATGGAATAAGATGAATATGCACTAGCGTTTTATCATTCAGAGATCATCTGCCATTTGTAGCCAGGATGTAACAAGACCACTTATTGGTGGAATATTTAAAGACCCCCCTGCCATTCGTCAATCGTGCGTGCGGACACAAATGAGTTTGGCAGTGCGTACATATCATCGTATACACATGGCTAAATTTTAGTCGACGTTGTTTATTTAGGTGTAACAAAAATGTAACATAACGAACATTGATTAAAATATCAAATAAAAAGATTAGTCTTTAGTTGGGTTACTGGAAACATGACGGTGGTCAATTGGATTGAAACCAGTGGCCCATCGGGCCAGTAAGATATGAAAACTGGTGGCCTGAACTGGCCTGACAGCTTCAAAAGGGACGCCGGGCCAGCAGGCCAATGTTATGTCGAGGCCTGCATAACTAACAAAATATTTAACTGAAACAATGATTGTATATTTAAATAACATTGACAAAGAAATTGCATGGCAAGTAATTGCAAATTGCATGTTTGTGTCAGCGGAGAAATTTCTAGAGTCGGTGGAAAAGAACCAAAGTTATTCGGTGCTACTGCTGCATCTGATGGACAAACAAGACGCAGATATCCACATCCGCGTCAGTGCTGCCATCACATTCAAGAACTACATCAAACGCAACTGGCGCATTGTGAGTACACAAGCAGTCAAACAAACATTCGGGGGTTTCTCATGTTGCATAACTCGCACTTCCCACACTAAAAATAAGCTCAATACATCATAAACTGTACCAACATATTCATGGTGGACTTGTAGTTTTTTCTCTAGTTCGGAGTGCTTGCTAAAACAATGTCAAGTCTTGCATATCATTGTTCTTTTTGCTACATAAATTTCTTAGTCATAGTTGAGAATTGTTGATAATATATGGTATAGTACAACCTTTCATAATTGTTTTTGTTGAGAGGGACTTGCATTGTTGCCTTTCATGTTGACAGTTTTAAATATATGTAAAAAGTAAAGATAAATTCTTATATAGTGCTGTATCCAGTCCCCAGGACTTTACATTTTACTCCCCGGCAGATCTGTTCAATTGAACACCATCTCGACTTCTCTTGGAAGCAGTCAGCCATGCTGCAATTAATGCGCAGAGACTATTCGTACACAAATATCCACCACTGTCTATAGCCAGGTACTCATTCATACAGCTGCGTGAACTGAAGCAATGTAGAGTAAAAGAACTTGCTCAGAGTTCAACACCGCCGCACAGGATTTGAACCCGCGTTCTCTCAGTCAAGAGTCCGGAGCTCTTAACGCTGCGCTACTGCGCTCCACATGTCAGTTATAGCTTACCATCAGATTCTTATGGACATTAATTATCTAAAAGTTTATTAAAACTCAGGTCGGAAATGCTGTTTAGCATGGCTGTTGATGTTAGTTGAGCAGTTGGTGATATTGAATGGTATTGTTGTTCATTGTCAGATTGAGGATGACGGGGATCTGATGCATGCCTCTGATCGTCTCACCGTCAAACAGAGCATCATAGCACTCATGCTCAAAAGTCCTGAACAAATACAGAAACAGGTACAGTGATCTACTTCTTTTAGAATGGATCTGCTTAACAACTTACATAAAATAATTTTTTTTAAATATTTGTTTATATTTTCTATAGACACAGGCATGAGATTCTTCCGCGGAAACGCGGATTTCCGCGGTTCATGAACTTGATTTGGCCGTTTCTGTGATTCATTCAAATCCAAAAAATTGTTTTTTTAATATAGGGGGGGTTGTGACTTGGCAAACTTGGCAAACATCGACATTAAAAATTATACATTTCGTGATCGTCGTCCTTTTTCAAAAGCAAGCCGCATTGTGAATGGCCAGAAACTGCGAATCATGGCGCAGCTTACAATCCGTGCATGTCATGAGTTTTGGCGGCAATTGCGGCAAATCAGTTGCGGCCTTGCGGGTGTGTGTTTTCGAAGTTCACAGTCGTGTTCAGTCGAACGAAGCATGAGCTACGGTCTACAGTAAGTTGTCCGCTCTTATTTAAAAAATTCTTGTATGAGTCAATTACTGAATTATCGGCATTAACGTAGCAGTCGAGTGGTTTTAAGATCGTAATTTCAATAAATATTATCGTTTAGCCTGCCACGCGAAGCGTTGTAACTATGGGACTTACATTACAAATTTACGGCGCTGGCGTACGCTCACGTCGCTGGCGTTACACCTTACGGGTCATGGCATAATACAGCACCGTTAATGATATGTAAACGCTAATAGTAAGCAGAGTATAAGTATTGGCGATAACTTTAAGGTATCCTAGATGGGTTTATAGATTATTTTGGATAAGTATATGCCAAAACTTAGTAAGTTTTCTTGGATGGGCAATAACATGTCAACATGAAGTACGCCTGTTCACTTTAACATATGGTTTAGGTTATTATTAATTAAATAATAATTTGAATTAAATTTATCTGACGTTGTTAATATGAACACTTTTAGGGGATATGGCGTGCACCAAGAAGGATGCTGTACAGAGAGGGGACGAGTTGAATTTGAAGAAGCAAGAGAAAAGCAGCTAACCAGGTTTCCCAAGACTTCAAGAGGCAAGGACTAAGGTGCCAAAAAGACCAAAATCTGTCCACCTCCACTCCCCAGTCCTTGCTCAGGCAGAGAAGAGAAAGAAAGCTGTGAGTGTCAGGATCAAGCACAGGCAAGAAAAGAAGTGAACTCGCATGTCCACAATGAACATTTGTAAAGTTTACAAGTTTATGGTTTCAATGAACACTAGTAGATGTCGACATTTGTGTGTGAATTTCAGTGTACTGTACATTAGAATTATCATTTTAATAAACCTTGGTTATTTAAAGCATTTTTGTGTATTTTTCACATTGACCACTTGTGTAATGTTGTAGTTTTGACAATGTAGTATACACTGCTTCTGGTGTTTTGTGTGATATGAAAATGATGTGCTTTTACAGTTATGTGCAGGGAACTGTAAGCCTACACTTTTGATTAATAAAATCCCAAATGTAGTGTTTCTGTGCGCTATGTTTGTGATTTTATATAAAATGGAAGTTACAGGATTATACAACAACAGTGTGAAAGTACACCAGATTGCATCACAAGCAATGATATCTTTAAAAAAAATTCTGAGTTCCAATCCAGACTCCCCCACCTTTCTTCCAATTTGCCACACCGCGTGCAAATGTTCCTCGGAAGTGACTTGCCTCCTCTCACATGCCTGAGACATCTCATGTTTATGAAGGTGACAGCGGTTTAACTAACGGATTGATCAAAGTATGTTTTGGTAACACAAACAAAGGTTTCTTATTGAAATATACTGTTGACATTGTGTAGTTTTATAACAACGTGGCTCTTTACTTTGCATTACAGTGTTGGGTATTGTGTATCCTGTTTACACATGTAGCTGTGTATGTCAGTGTAAGACGATGTGTCTTCAGTTGAGTGACGCCATCAGCATCATTGGGCGGGAGGACTTCCCAGACAAGTGGCCTGATCTCATCCAAGAGATGGTCACAAAGTTCAACAGCGGTGACTTCCACATCATCAATGGAGTCCTCAGGACAGCACACTCTATATTCAAAAGGTGGTTTCTCATTCGCTGATGTAGAAAATATGAATGTGGCAGCTGGTAATGTGGTAGCTGGTAATGTGGCAGCTGGTAATGTGGCAGCTGGTAATGTGGTAGCTGGTAATGTGGCAGCTGGTAATGTGGTGATCATTGCATTTCATGTGCCCTATTGTTTTCAGGTGCCATAATAGCATCACAAAAACTTGTCAAAATATCTACCATTTCACACAGGGTGAGTTTGTTTTGAGAGAAACAGTTGGATAATTTGTTATTTGCATTACCAAAATTTCAGTATTAAAATCGGTGGTGTAAAATTCAATTCAACCTTCTGAACATGATTCTATGATTAAACATGCACCTGTCTCTATTGGAGATTGTTGGTGTGAATGGTCTGGATGTGGTTGTAGATACAGACATGAGTTCAAATCACAACAGCTGTGGACAGAGATTAAGTTTGTGCTGGACAACTTTGCTGCTCCGCTCACCCAGTTATTTGCTGTACGTGCCACTTCAAGTTTACTTCATATCTATGCTACGAAAACATGTTTTACTTGATGATTTGTATAAAAATGAGAGGAAAATGTAAGCATGTTATCATGCCATTTATCACTGGGTAACGATGATCTATTGTATGAAATTAAGGGATATGACATGTGCATGCTTTATTGATTGTATTGTACACAAAGCAGTACTGCTGTAAAAAAAACTTGTTTTGGCAAACCTCTGACTTTTTACTGCTGATATGTTGTTGTTATTTAGTACTATGGTTATTCATGGAATTCGAATCACGTAACTCTGTACGTTGTTCCAGCTGTTAGCTTGTCTTGTACTTGCAGACAACCATGGAGCTTGCCAAGACTCACGTTGCTGATTCAAACGCCCTCAAGATAATATTTAGCTCCCTTGTACTTATCGCTAAGATCTTCTACTCACTCAACTTCCAGGTAAGGTGCAGCCAGTCCCATGTCTCCTACAGGAAAGACGGCTGGCAAATTAACTATATTTATTGCTTTAGTTTCCAAACTTGGTTCAAAATGACTGATCACCGAATCCTGTGTCTGCATTCTCTCACATATACCCTACTTATGGTTATTTCGTGTTGTATCTAACATAATAAAATTTGTTTCTTTGTGTTAGATATGTGTCACTGTGCAAGGCAAACCAGTTCATTTAACTAGTGACAGTACATGAATATATTTAGGTATGCACTCTTCAATGGTTTAATTGATCCACGTGTTAATAAATGGTTATATGCGTATAGCTTTAAATGTGAGTATCTGTTGCAGGACTTGCCCGAGTACTTTGAGGACAACATGGCAGCCTGGATGGACAACTTCCACACACTACTAACAACAGACAACAGACTGTTGGAGACAGACGTTAGTGCAAAGATTTACATGAATCCTCACACCTATGACTGATATATAACTTGTCGTATTAGTAGCATTTACATTATTAGTGCTGTGGTGGCCCATAGTAATTATTGTGGAACTTGGTAGTTTGATCGTCAGACTCTGGAACGTGGTTCAAGTCCACCATGCTGCTGTTTCGGAACATGGATAGTTTATTTCACCCAACATTGCCTGTCTTTCGGAAGAGATGCTAAGAGCCATTGGTCTGTTGTAGCTGTTTAAGGAAGTAATATATCACACACAGATGAATGTGTAACCGTTGGTGACTTGCCATCTCTAGAGAATGAAAGCATTGCAGGTGGAGATGTGATCACAGTAGTTATAGCAAGAGAACAGACACAATGGTGAACTAAGAGTTAAAGGAAATAAAAATAAGGCCTTAGCTAAAATCCTTTTTTCATGTGTAGACAAAGTTTAACAGTATATGTAACATTTGACAACATTAAACAAATACAGAAAAATACATTTGCAGCATAAATTCGATTTTAAGCCCGTCTGTGAACCAATTCCCGCGGAAAATTTAATTTTAATGAGCTAGACGATCACGTGGTATCGTGACGTCACTTATGACACACACTCGCATCAGGCCGACCCTTTCCATGCACTCGGAGCATGTTTACAAGGATAGCTTTTGGGTCGAAACGAGCGTCGGAATGAGTTATTGTGCAATATTCCGACGTAATACAAACACTAGTCATCATAGAGGAACAAGCAGTTATCTTACGGTTCCACATGAATCAAATTTTATTCAAAACAGCGAATAGGCCTACAAGTCGACTAGGTTTCGCTTGTTTTCAGAATAATTATATCGAATGCAACCAATGGGAGATAATCTACACCAATAAACATACATAGCAAACAGATATTGTATCCAGCTACAGAAAGTAACGTGTATAATCTCATAATATCACAAGAATATCGATATATGCAGCAGGAGTTGTACAATTTATCATAACAACTTAAATCAGTCAGTGAATTTCTGTTGGTGCCGCTAGCTCAGTTGGTAGACGTGTTGGTTTCTTGCCATTTATTTTACAATCGGGCGACGCCGGTTCAATCCTGACAGCATGCAAACTATTTTCTTTACACTTTTTTTGTTTATGTTTTCACAAAGTAATATAAACCAAATCATTTAGTATACTATGATGCACTGTTTGTAAATATTTTTTTATATTTTTGTAGTAGTTATTTATTCGCCACAAAAAAGAAAGTATGGTCATTATATATAACGATGTTTCTAAATTTTATTTATCCAGACAAATCACAATCTGTTTTCACATATATAATTACAATATATTACCGTACAATATATTTACAATTAATAAATTATATATCCATTACATTATATTTGTTTGGATAAATAAAATTTAGAAACATCGTTATATAATGACCATATTTTAATTTTTGTGGCGAATAAATAATTACTACAAAAATAAAAATTATTTACAAACTGCATTATAGTATAAAAATGATTTGGTTTATATTACTTTGTGAAAACATAAAAAAAAGTGTAAAGAAAATCAATGGTTTGCATGCTGTCAGGATTGAACCGGCGTCGCCCGATTGTAAAATAAATGGCAAGAAACCAACGCGTCTACCAACTGAGCTAGCGGCACCAACAGAAATTCACTGACTGATTTAAGTTGTTATGATAAATTGTACAACTCCTGCTTCATATATCTATATTCTAGTGATATTATGAGATTATACACGTTACTTTCTGTAGCTGGATACAATATATGCTTGCTATGTATGTTTATTGGTGTAGATTATCTCCCGTTGGTTGCATTCGATATAATTATTCTGAAAACGAGCCCAAGCTCGGCAAAACCTAGTCGACTTGTAGGCGCATTCGCATTCGTTGTTTTGAATAAAATTTGTTTCATGTGGAACCGTAAGATAACTGCTTGTTCCTCTATGATGACTAGTGCTTGTATTACGTCGGAATATTGCACAATAACTCATTCTGACGCTTGTTTCTACCCAAAAGCTATACTTGTAAACATGCTCTGAATGCATGGAAAGGGTCGGCCTGATGCGAGTTTGAGTCATAAGTGACGTCACATCTCGGCATCCCGAAAAGCGCCAAAAATATGCATATCCGAAAATGTCCGGATGCACAGCATAAAATGAGGAATTTCTAATTCATTTAATTTTTTATTTTGGCTTGGTGGACGTCAAAATAGATAGCAGGATGTAATATAACATGAATTCAAGCAATAGATGTTTGTATTCCCTTTAAAAGAAATCCATTCAACCTTATAATTATTATTGTCAGGCGGTACTTTTAAAATACTGTAATGACAATGTATTCAAACACTGTGTTTTCGGATACCTTAGTCAACTGTAAGAGATTCAGTGATTGTGACATACCAAAAAGAGTGGAGGAGCAGCCAATGTGTATATTAAATTTTTTCTGAATACATACAGTAACTAACGGTAATACTAGAAAACACATTTGTTAGATGATCATTGCATTATTGTTGATGCCAATTTGTTTGTAGATGTCCAGTCAGAATATGTATGAGGATTGTATGTAATCGTTGATGTGTTGGTAACCTGGTGTGTTGACAGGATGAGGAACAGGCCGGTCTACTGGAGCAGGTCAAGTCTCAGATCTGTGACAACATCGCCCTGTACGCACAGAAGTATGACGAGGAGTTTGCTCTACACCTGCCCAAGTTTGTCAGTGCCGTCTGGAACCTGCTCATCAATACAGGCCCTCAAGTCAAATATGACCTCGTCAGTTCACATTTATACATGTCATTTCATCGACTTTAGACGTATTGACCTTAAAAAGCAGTGATTGATAAAATAATCTTTTATTAGCCAATTTATTGACATGCTTTTAATTAAATCCTAGTTAATTTTTGTTACTTTTCCTGACATGTTGTTGCTTTCTTCTTTGTCCTTGAAGACAGGGAAGATGCTAGCATCAATGGTCCTCAGTGTTTTCCTTCCATCACTGACCACAGAAGGAGAATGAAAACAATTTAGGTACAGAGTGATCATAGCATTTGTGTCAATTCCAGTCAAATTTCTCGATGAACAAAACTATTTAAAGAGTGGTATCACATAACTAACAACAAGTCGTTAACTGTAGTCTGTTGATTAAATATTTAAACACAATTTTCAGAATATTTGTGCTGTAGTAGCCAGTTTAGCTTATGTGTTGGTTTCAGCTGGTGAGTAACGCCATCCAGTTCCTGGCGTCTGTGGCAGAGAGACCGGCCTACAAAGGTCTGTTTGAGGCCAGCGACACACTTGCCAGCATCTGTGAGAAAGTCATTGTGCCAAACATGCAATTTAGAGGTATTACAACACTTTATATTTAAAACAACTTGTCTGAAATTAACCTAATTTTAGCAGTTTTTAATAACGTATGTACATATATTTTTGTTTTGTGTGTTGCATATTTGTATACAGATGAAAAGATGTTGGTTTGAAATAGATGTAAGATACCTCCAAGTATATCGTGATGTCAATCAAATTCATTGTGTTTTGTAGAGGCTGACGAAGAATTGTTTGAAGATGATCCAGAGGAATACATTCGAAAGGATATCGAGGGATCTGGTAAGTTTCCACAAAACAGTAATACACATTTGTTTTCTGTGTGTGTTTACTTCTAAATTACCTTTTGTAATTATCTTGTAATGAGAGATGATGACAATGCAGTGTTGACTGTCTCAGACGTGGACACGCGGAGGCGGGCTGCGTGTGACTTAGTGAGGGCACTGTCCAAGTCGTTTGAGGGTCCGGTCATCCAGAACTTCTCCACCTATGTACAGGCCATGCTACAGGTACATCACTTAAATGTAGGGTGCATGATGTGTACTTTCTAGAGGTAATGAAGTATCTGGTGTAGATTGTTCCAAAGTATGATACATGTTGGCACACCAGGCAGTCATATTTTCCAACTGGATAAATTTCTAGCATGAATCTAAATGATTACCACGTTTTTGCATGCACCCAGTGGATCTGTGATAATATTTGTTGGCCATTTTTAAAGTGTACTTTACTTCTTGAGTTTCTTGTACAGTTCCCCAGTTACTTGTTACTCAAGTACAGAATAAATGTACTTGTACCAGCTCTGGCCATGCAGTTGTACCTTGGTAATCATGTTTGCCTTCAAGAAAGAAAAACGAGAACGTCGGTGTCACAGGGGTTTGGTTTCATCTGCTTCGTCTTATATCAGCCAACGTTTTCTTATATGTGGTAGCTTCGTCCACCATGATACCTTGTCTCGTCTTACTCTTCAACTTGCCACGACTCCATCTCCCACTTCATGACGTTGTACATTCTTATCTTTTCTTGTCTACTTTGTTTGCCATCAACCTGTAATTTACACCCGTTTATGGTATTACTATCCTCCCTATGCATAAAATATCCAAACACTGCAGTCTAATTTTACTCTCAGTGTTTTTGTTAAGTTTGCTGAAAGCAGGATCCATAAGATGCTCTGGCCAAGTCATACAACTGGACTGCGATGTGAAGTAACACTATTCAATCATAGACAATGTGTTTTGACTTATGTAAGTTAAATTCCGTCTGTGTTAATTGTTTAAAAGACAAAATCAGTGTCCAGTTAACATAAATGTAGGCCTGCGTATCTCTGAGTTTACAAACGCAGTTTATCTGTAGACAGTGCTATGTGAACATTCATTCTAGAAATGGAATCCATGCATCCAGGAATCGCCTCGATTAATATAGCTCCATGTTGAAGGACAGGATGGCTGTTTCCTCAAGTGCTCATAAGTTGGTTTCATAACATCAATCACTATCAAAATAAATATTTAGTGTAATTCTTAAGTGTTTCACAATGGTATCATCGGCTATATAATTTAAACATGTCCATCATAAAATAACTGCCAGCAAAGTTTCCACCTCTATTCACTGAGTTGATGTACATTGTCAGTCCACCATTTCTTTAATGCAAAACAAGATTGATTATTAACATAAATTATATGTTATTTCCAACATAACAAGATTGTGACATTGTGTTTGCTGCTAGCAATGTTACATAAATTACATATGACATCTTCATAAATTACATATATTACTATACATATACGCTACTTTGAGTGGATATAGCAAGCTGATAGCAA
The DNA here is from genome assembly GCA_020002185.1 of Paraescarpia echinospica. Classification (NCBI taxonomy): domain Eukaryota; kingdom Metazoa; phylum Annelida; class Polychaeta; order Sabellida; family Siboglinidae; genus Paraescarpia; species Paraescarpia echinospica. Next base: position 34,298,087 of record CM034532.1, on the reverse strand, counting down.
GTTAATTCTAGCAGTGTAAATATGTTAAGAATTTATAAATATCTGATACGGGTAGGTTATACATAGGTGAAACTTTGGACTATCAATAAGCGATAAGCTTCCTAGTCCATCTAGAGCCTGTAGCTTTGGATGGGAATCTTCTTTAGTAAGGCAAGTAGAAACCAAGCCCTCCTCAATGTCACCGTTATATATTATGACTAGGCCTAAATGTTTGTCTACATTTTAAACATCAGGTGATGTTAAAAGTACAAATAAAATATTGTGTTCTAAGCCACCATTAAGGCCTAAATAGCGCTCCGGTCTGCACCACAACCACTGTGGGTTACGTGCAACGTGCATGTAAAGAGCAATGTAAATGCGCAGGTCGATGCAAACCGGTGTGCTATTTGGGCTCATTGAATCAATATTGATATATAACAAAATGTATAGCTACTTCTGCTTCTTAGCTTAGTCTTGGACTTTTAATTTGTGAAATAACGTTGCTACGTTGACATTGTTGCTGAGCGGTTCACCAGGGGTGCTCGAGTACGAAAAAGTGCAGTGGCGGACTCTATCGGGAATAACAGCTACCGCTAAGAATTGTAGGAAGTCACCTCGGAGGAACAACATGAACCAGAAACGACACGAACCAGAAACTCGGGACACGAACTGTGCCATTTATTAGCACAAAAGTGACAGTCGTTGATCATGCTGTTTTGTTGCGATATGTCGATACATTAAATCATTGAATGCTCTCGAAAGTGGTTTCTTGCGAATCACGCATGGGTGCTAATAATGAGCTTCCCTTCTCCGTTTTCGATGGCCAGGTACATGGATCGCTAAAGCCGAGTAAACTACCCGGGTCCCGGCTCTTAACAAAAACCCTGTCTCTCTATCAAAGGCTACAAGGTCTACACAATGTATCAGACTTCTTGAACATCATGATAACGTGTCATCTTTGAAATGGCAATGCTGTGTTTGTCAGATGTGTAGCCATGTCCTGCTAACACGTATTGTCTCCCTGCAGGAATATTCAAAGAATCCAGCTACAAATTGGAAGAGTAAAGACGTAGCCATCTTCCTGGTGACATCCCTTGCTGCAAAGGCACAGACACAGAAGGTACTTCACTGAACACTAGACAGTTGATACTAGCCTCGTGTTGTCATCAGCACTGGTTGTAGCTGTGGCAGTTGATACTAGCCTCGTGTTGTCATCAGCACTGGTTGTAGCTGTGGCAGTTGATACTAGCCTCGTGTTGTCATCAGCACTGGTTGTAGCTGTGGCAGTTGATACTAGCCTCGTGTTGTCATCAGCACTGGTTGTAGCTGTGGCAGTTGATACTAGCCTCGTGTTGTCATCAGCACTGGTTGTAGCTGTGGCAGTTGATACTAGCCTCGTGTTGTCATCAGCACTGGTTGTAGCTGTGGCAGTTGATACTAGCCTCGTGTTGTCATCAGCACTGGTTGTAGCTGTGGCAGTTGATACTAGCCTCGTGTTGTCATCAGCACTGGTTGTAGCTGTGGCAGTTGATACTAGCCTCGTGTTGTCATCAGCACTGGTTGTAGCTGTGGCAGTTGATACTAGCCTCGTGTTGTCATCAGCACTGGTTGTAGCTGTGGCAGTTGATACTAGCCTCGTGTTGTCATCAGCACTGGTTGTAGCTGTGGCAGTTGATACTAGCCTCGTGTTGTCATCAGCACTGGTTGTAGCTGTGGCAGTTGATACTAGCCTCGTGTTGTCATCAGCACTGGTTGTAGCTGTGACAGTTGATACTAGCCTCGTGTTGTCATCAGCACTGGTTGTAGCTGTGGCAGTTGATACTAGCCTCGTGTTGTCATCAGCACTGGTTGTAGCTGTGGCAGTTGATACTAGCCTCGTGTTGTCATCAGCACTGGTTGTAGCTGTGGCAGTGATAGCGGAGATTCAGTTAATTGACAATTATTATATTTCAGTCTCGGCATCTGTGCACCGTGAAAGTGGTGATAGATTTTTTTTGACGCTGATATGAATGAATTGTGTCCTTGGTCTGTTGCCAGTAAAACAATGCTAAGGTATGACACCAAGTGTCCAGATGTAAGGTCAATGTCATGTGCAGACAGTGAGGAAACATAAAAGGTTTTGGGGCAAACTGCAATATATTTAATTTTTGGACAAAAACTCCCTTCTGTGCTTCGTCCTCACAGCGTAAATGAAAACATAAATCATATTGCAACATCTTAAGAATGCGTAATTATAGTGGCGATAGCAAGGGCCAAAATTTGTTTCTGTACGTTTAAATTATGAAATCTCGCCTAGTCAAAACAAAATTGGCGTTTATTATATTTTGCCCTGAAACCCTTCATATCTACTGTCACTCAACTGTTGTCAAGTTTATTTATGTGACTACATATTTGCCTGCTGTAGCTGGTCGTTCTGGGTGCCACAATGGTGAGCCGCATCTATTAGACTGTGATGTCACATCCCCTCAGTGATGTTGTACCCCCTCAGTGATGTCACACCTCCTATGTGATGTCACACCCCCTCCGGTGATGTCAAATCCTCTCTGTGATATCACAAACCCTCTGTGGTGTCACAACAATTTGCCCCCTCTGTGAAGTCACACCCCCTCAATGATGTTACAACCCCTCTGTGATGTCACACACCCTGCTCTCATACAAGCTGATCTGTGTCTGTTACAGCACGGCATCACCCAGACGAGTGAGCTGGTGAACATCTCAGACTTCTTCAACTCGCACATTGTACCAGACCTGCAGTCTGCCAATGGTACAATCTCCTTCAGATTACATATGGTTACAGGGGTGGCTTTTCTTGCCATAGCACAATCTGAATGGTTAACAATGCTTCTGGAAATAACAACAGTTCATGCTATTGCTGTATACATGAGAAATAATTGAATCTGTACTTTTGATTGGACTTTTTGTAAACTTTAATACTCATATGTTTAGTTGGTATGGCTAAATGCTGGTTGCTGTTTTGTAAAAAAAATTATATAAACATGTACAAACACAAGAACAAACACAAGAACAATGACAGCCATTACACAGAATTACAGCTGAGAACACATTGATTCCACCCGGATACATACTAATTTCTGGATATCTTCCTCCATGGGTATTTGCATACAATTTTAATATAAAGACACTTGTTAGAGACACTTTACACTATTTTTGGCAAGTGCTTATTTACTATAAATTATAATCCAATGCTTCCTAAGTACTATCCAGCTATTAGTTTTGATTTTCACTTTGTTAAACACAACTAGTAGCAATGATTGTGTTTTGAATTTTTATGACAGTTCATTCTCCCAAATAATAACTGTTTTGTCTTTCTTTCAGTAAATGAGTTTCCTGTGTTGAAAGCTGATGCCATCAAATACATCATGGTGTTTAGGACACAGGTAGGTTTAACTGGTCCTTGGTAATGATAAATTTACCCAGGCTGTTAACTAAGTTGTCAAAATACTATACATTATAATAATTTCAAAAACCTTATTCCACAAAAAGTGGAAACTTGTTTGTCAATCAACATGTGTCCAGCAGTATGGTTGAGATTGTGTTGAAATATATTTTGTGGTTCCAGTTATCTCGAGACGTGCTTGTCGCCGTCATCCCTTTATTGGTGCGCCACCTACTGGCCACCAACCGCGTCGTCCACAGCTATGCAGCGTGTGCACTTGAGAAGACCTTTACAGTGAAAGCCAGTGGAGGACAGCCAGCGTAAGTCAATGTCAACTGGCTATGTCCTGTACGACTAAAATGTAAGGTTTAATGGTCTATGCTGCATATAAATTGACTGTCTTTTGCCCTTTGCTATGTTTAAATCTATTTATCAATATGGGAGTGGCATTTGCTAAGTTGTTTCTGTTGGTAATAATAAAACACACATTTATGCATCATTATTGGAAAATAAAAACACTACTTCTGTTGACTTTTTGCAGTACATATTCGTTATGATGCATGGTGGAACATCTGCCAGTGGTTGATTCATGACTTACCAATTCTAGGAGTCAACCCTGCAGCTTGCTAACATTTGATGTGCACAGCCTATTACAGCAACAGGTCAGACACAACATACACAGTGATGTGCACAACCTATTACAGCAACATGTCAGACACAACATACACAGTGATGTGCACAACCTATTACAGCAACAGGTCAGACACAACATACACAATGATGTGTACAACCTATTACAGCAACAGGTCAGACACAACATACACAATGATTTGCACAACCTATTACAGCAACATGTCAGACACAACATACACAATGATGTGCACAACCTATTACACCAACATGTCAGACACAACGTACACAATGATGTGCACAACCTATTACAGCAACAGGTCAGACACAACATACACAATGATGTGCACAACCTATTACAGCAACATGTCAGACACAACGTACACAATGATGTGTACAGCCTACTGCAGCAACAGGTCAGACACAACATACACAATGATGTGCACAACCTATTACAGCAACAGGTCAGACACAACATACACAATGATGTGCACAACCTATTACAGCAACAGGTCAGACACAACGTACACATTGATGTGCACAGCCTACTACAGCAACAGGTCAGACACAACATACACAATGATGTGCACAGCCTACTACAGCAACAGGTCAGACACAACATACACAATGATGTGCACAACCTATTACAGCAACATGTCAGACACAACGTACACAATGATGTGCACAGCCTATTACAGCAACAGGTCAGACACAACATACACAATGATGTGCACAACCTATTACAGCAACATGTCAGACACAACGTACACAATGATGTGCACAACCTATTACAGCAACATGTCAGACACAGCATACACAATGATGTGCACAACCTATTACAGCAACAGGTCAGACACAACGTACACATTGATGTGCACAACCTACTACAGCAACAGGTCAGACACAACATACACAATGATGTGCACAACCTATTACAGCAACAGGTCAGACACAACATACACAATGATTTGCACAACCTATTACAGCAACATGTCAGACACAACATACACAATGATGTGCACAACCTATTACAGCAACATGTCAGACACAACATACACAATGATGTGCACAACCTATTACAGCAACATGTCAGACACAACATACACAATGATGTGCACAACCTATTACAGCAACATATCAGACACAACGTACACAATGATGTGCACAACCTATTACAGCAACATGTCAGACACAACGTACACAATGATTTGCACAACCTATTACAGCAACATGTCAGACACAACATACACAATGATGTGCACAACCTATTACAGCAACATGTCAGACACAACATACACAATGATGTGCACAACCTATTACAGCAACAGGTCAGACACAACATACACAATGATGTGCACAACCTATTACAGCAACAGGTCAGACACAACATACACAATGATTTGCACAACCTTTTACAGCAACATGTCAGACACAACATACACAATGATGTGCACAACCTATTACAGCAACAGGTCAGACACAACGTACACAATGATGTGCACAACCTATTACAGCAACAGGTCAGACACAATGTACACAATGATGTGCACAACCTACTACAGCAACAGGTCAGACACAACATACACAATGATGTGCACAACCTATTACAGCAACAGGTCAGACACAACATACACAATGATGTGCACAACCTATTACAGCAACAGGTCAGACACAACATACACAATGATGTGCACAACCTATTACAGCAACAGGTCATACACAATGATGTGCACAACCTATTACAGCAACAGGTCAGACACAACATACACAATGATATGCACAACCTATTACAGCAACAGGTCAGACACAATGTACACAATGATGTGCACAACCTACTGCAGCAACAGGTCAGACACAACATACACAATGATGTGCACAACCTATTACAGCAACAGGTCAGACTCAACATACACAATGATGTGCACAACCTATTACAGCAACAGGTCAGACACAACATACACAATGATGTGCACAACCTATTACAGCAACAGGTCAGACACAACATACACAATGATGTGCACAACCTATTACAGCAACAGGTCAGACACAACATACACAATGATGTGCACAGCCTACTACAGCAACAGGTCAGACACAACATACACAATGATGTGCACAGCCTACTACAGCAACTGGTCAGACACAACATACACAATGATGTGCACAGCCTACTACAGCAACAGGTCAGACACAACATACACAATGATGTGCACAGCCTATTACAGCAACAGGTCAGACACAACATACACAATGATGTGCACAACCTATTACAGCAACAGGTCAGACACAACATACACAATGATGTGCACAACCTATTACAGCAACTGGTCAGACACAACATACACAATGATGTGCACAGCCTACTACAGCAACAGGTTAGACACAACATACACAATGATGTGCACAACTTATTACAGCAACAGGTCAGACACAACATACACAATGATGTGCACAACCTATTACAGCAATTGGTCAGACACAACATACACAATGATGTGCACAGCCTACTACAGCAACAGGTCAGACACAACATACACAATGATGTGCACAGCCTACTGCAGCAACAGGTCAGACACAACATACACAATGATGTGAACAACCTATTACAGCAACAGGTCAGACACAACATACACAATGATGTGCACAGCCTACTGCAGCAACAGGTCAGACACAACATACACAATGATGTGCACAACCTATTACAGCAACAGGTCAGACACAACATACACAATGATGTGCACAACCTATTACAGCAACAGGTCAGACACAACATACACAATGATGTGAACAACCTATTACAGCAACAGGTCAGACACAACATACACAATGATGTGCACAACCTACTACAGCAACAGGTCAGACACAACATACACAATGATGTGCACAACCTATTACAGCAACAGGTCAGACACAACATACACAATGATGTGCACAACCTATTACAGCAACTGGTCAGACACAACATACACAATGATGTGCACAGCCTACTACAGCAACAGGTCAAACACAACATACACAATGATGTGCACAGCCTACTGCAGCAACAGGTCAGACACAACATACACAATGATGTGAACAACCTATTACAGCAACAGGTCAGACACAACATACACAATGATGTGCACAGCCTACTGCAGCAACAGGTCAGACACAACATACACAATGATGTGAACAACCTACTACAGCAACAGGTCAGACACAACATACACAATGATGTGCACAACCTACTACAGCAACAGGTCAGACACAACATACACAATGATGTGCACAACCTATTACAGCAACAGGTCAGACACAACATACACAATGATGTGCACAGCCTATTACAGCAACAGGTCAGACACAACATACACAATAATGTGCACAACCTATTACAGCAACAGGTCAGACATAACGTACACAATGATGTGTACAGCCTACTGCAGCAACAGGTCAGACACAACATACACAATGATGTGCACAACCTACTGCAGCAACAGGTCAGACACAACATACACAATGATGTGCACAACCTATTACAGCAACAGGTCAGACACAACGTACACAATGATGTGCACAACCTATTACAGCAACAGGTCAGACACAACGTACACAATGATGTGCACAGCCTATTACAGCAACAGGTCAGACACAACATACACAATGATGTGCTCAGCCTATTACAGCAACAGGTCAGACACAACATACACAATAATGTGCACAACCTATTACAGCAACAGGTCAGACACAACATACACAATGATGTGCACAGCCTATTACAGCAACAGGTCAGACAACATACACAATGATGTGCACAGCCTATTACAGCAACAGGTCAGACACAACATACACAATAATGTGCACAACCTATTACAGCAACAGGTCAGACACAACATACACAATAATGTGCACAACCTATTACAGCAACAGGTCAGACACAACATACACAATGATGTGCACAACCTATTACAGCAACTGGTCAGACACAACATACACAATGATGTGCACAACCTATTACAGCAACAGATCAGACACAACATACACAATGATGTGCACAACCTATTACAGCAACAGGTCAGACACAACGTACACAATGATGTGTACAGCCTACTGCAGCAACAGGTCAGACACAACATACACAATGATGTGCACAACCTATTACAGCAACAGGTCAGACACAACGTACACAATGATGTGCACAGCCTATTACAGCAACAGGTCAGACACAACATACACAATGATGTGCACAGCCTATTACAGCAACAGGTCAGACACAACATACACAATAATGTGCACAACCTATTACAGCAACATGTCAGACACAACATACACAATGATGTGCACAACCTATTACAGCAACAGATCAGACGCAACATACACAATGATGTGCACAACCTATTACAGCAACAGGTCAGACACAACATACACAATAATGTGCACAACCTATTACAGCAACATGTCAGACACAACATACACAATGATGTGCACAACCTATTACAGCAACATGTCAGACACAACATACACAATAATGTGCACAACCTATTACAGCAACAGATCAGACGCAACATACACAATGATGTGCACAACCTATTACAGCAACAGGTCAGACACAACATACACAATGATGTGCACAACCTATTACAGCAACAGGTCAGACACAACATACACAATGATGTGAACAACCTACTGCAGCAACAGGTCAGACACAACATACACAATGATGTGTACAGCCTACTGCAGCAACAGGTCAGACACAACATACACAATGATGTGTACAGCCTACTGCAGCAACAGGTCAGACACAACATACACAATGATGTGCACAACCTATACAGCAACAGATCAGACACAACATACACAATGATGTGTACAGCCTACTGCAGCAACAGGTCAGACACAACATACACAATGATGTGCACAACCTATTACAGCAACAGGTCAGACACAACATACACAATGATGTGAACAACCTACTGCAGCAACAGGTCAGACACAACATACACAATGATGTGTACAGCCTACTGCAGCAACAGGTCAGACACAACATACACAATGATGTGTACAGCCTACTGCAGCAACAGGTCAGACACAACATACACAATGATGTGCACAACCTATTACAGCAACAGATCAGACACAACATACACAATAATGTGCACAACCTATTACAGCAACAGATCAGACGCAACATACACAATGATGTGCACAACCTATTACAGCAACAGGTCAGACACAACGTACACAATGATGTGTACAGCCTACTGCAGCAACAGGTCAGACACAACATACACAATGATGTGCACAACCTATTACAGCAACAGGTCAGACACAACATACACAATAATGTGCACAACCTATTACAGCAACATGTCAGACACAACATACACAATGATGTGCACAACCTATTACAGCAACATGTCAGACACAACATACACAATAATGTGCACAACCTATTACAGCAACAGATCAGACGCAACATACACAATGATGTGCACAACCTATTACAGCAACAGGTCAGACACAACGTACACAATGATGTGTACAGCCTACTGCAGCAACAGGTCAGACACAACATACACAATGATGTGCACAACCTATTACAGCAACAGGTCAGACACAACGTACACAATGATGTGTACAACCTATTACAGCAACAGGTCAGACACAACATACACAATGATGTGTACAGCCTACTACAGCAACAGGTCAGACACAACATACACAATGATGTGCACAACCTATTACAGCAACAGGTCAGACACAACGTACACAATGATGTGCACAGACTATTACAGCAACAGGTCAGACCCAACATACACAATGATGTGCACAACCTATTACAGCAACAGGTCAGACACAACATACACGGTGATGTGCACAACCTACTGCAGCAACAGGTCAGACACAACATACACAATGATGTGCACAACCTATTACAGCAACAGGTCAGACACAACATACACAATGATGTGCACAACCTACTACAGCAACAGGTCAGACACAACATACACAATGATGTGCACAACCTATTACAGCAACAGGTCAGACACAACATACACAATGATGTGCACAACCTATTACAGCAACAGGTCAGACACAACATACACAATGATGTGCACAACCTATTACAGCAACAGGTCAGACACAACATACACAATGATGCTGTCCGTTGCAGTGTGTCAGCGGCAGATATCCAGACAAGTATTGAGCCACTGCTGATGAATCTGTTCTCGGCAATGAATCTGCCTGGATCTTCAGAGAACGAGTACCTCATGAAAGGTCAGTTCTTATACAGGTCTGTGAGTATGTGATGAAGTATCAGTTCAGAAAGTTATAGAACGTTGGACTCTCAAAAAAAATAAACTTCTTTCTAAAATGTGCCATAGTAAAGTGGGCTTTATGTTGCAAAATTTTGAAATTGAGTTTTGTACCTCGGGCTGCGAAATAAGGCCGGTCCAATCGTCCTGGATGAATAGTTTCAGTGATCGCACTAGTCCATGTTTAGCATCGCAGTCCCATCGGACTAGCTGTGATTATGTGAATAAATTAACGCTGTGTACATGCTAGTTGGGTATTGTGATGGAATAAAACAAAATAAGACAATAATGTTTTAATTTAATTTAATTTATCAAACAGCTAAATATTTTGTATGACCGTCGAATGGTAAACTTGCTGAATGCAGTGAATGTAAATGGTTGCTGTTTACATCTGGTTAGCGTAGGATGGGGGTGCCACCTAGCGATCATGAGTGATGAGTGACATGGACAAACACGATACATGCGCGAGTTACAGACATTGTTACGTGCTATCCCATGATGATCGTAGTTGCATTATTCCTGTATCAGGTGATTATTTTAGCAATGTTACTGATTAGTTGGCTTTGGGAAAGGATTCGCTAATGAAAAGTTTAGGCCAAATGATGCAACTTAGTCCGACAATGTCGGTCCTTCGTCGCCGTCAGGCTTCAAATTCTGCTGGCATCGCCTTGTCCAACACAGCTGTTTGCTGACTTTGCAACTGGATATATACGAAATCACCTGTACCGTAAATTCTCTATTTGTAGCTGCACCCCTAATTAAAGCCGCACCCCGACTTTTGACCTAACCCCTGATTTTCCTCAGCGCAGTTTGTCACAGGCAAAAACCTTATTTAAAGCCGCACCTGGACTTTGAGCCATGACCATTTTAACCTTGCATGTGACATACTTCCGTAGCGCACACAATTAGGAAAAATTAAGAGATAAAGAAAGTCATAACTTTGTTATTAATTATCATAAATGAATTAATAAGGTATAATTTTATTGGTAAAAGACTTTAATGTAATGCATTGATAATAACTACATCACATTTTATATTAACGTTGGAATAATACTATATGTGAATGTTGTCAAACTGGAAAACAAAAATAAACAAATTTCACCATGCTACCAGAAAATAACTGGGTGGCTGAATGTCCATACACCCAGTGAACGAAATGTAGCCAAGCATACGGTAAAGCTAGAATTATTACAATATTTTGAGAAGTTTTATTTTTATGCCATTTTATGTAGAATCATGTATAAAGTCGATGTTATAAATGCATTGAAAAGACTAGAGCAGGTTTAGTGCAGTGCTACCAGCTGCGTTGGCTTCAAAGGTGTTTGATTGACAGCTAGTAATTACAATGTAATAATTTTAGTCGCTGCGCTGCTGTGAGAAAGCCGCGTGAGAACGGATGTAATCTTGTGGTTTGGCCTATTTCTTCCAGTTTCAGACAGTTGACCCAGGCATGTGAGATTATAACACTGTATCTGCAAGTGCAATTTACTCCAGTGCAAAGGGGCACTTGTAATGGTGTTGCATTGACAATCAGATGAAGCCTGGCTTCAGTAAAGATAAGGTGTGAATGTTGTGCTTGGAACTTGGCTTAAAACACCAACACCTGATACTAGGAGCAAGCGTTTAACAAAGCAGACAGTTACAGTTGATGTCTGCTAGTGTGGGACAGATGTTAAGAATGACGGATGCCATCATATTCAAATTTCAAAAACGTTTGTGCACGGCCACGATCCGCGATGCCGACGGCCCAGACACGAATACGCGGGATGACGCTGCCATGCCGTTCCAGGCAGCGTTCTTTGATAGCGACAATGAAAGTGACTTTGGAGGATTTTAGTTGTGAAATGGATGATGCCATCATATTTGAAGTTGTTTGCCCAATATGCGCGGCACGGATACATGGAATGACACCGCCGTTCCGGCATGGCATTCTTCAACGGTGACAATGAAAGTGATTTCGCTGACGATGGATTTTAATGTTTTCACATGTCTTAATCTTTGTTTCTGAACAGTTTATGGACACAGGTTTGTATGTGATATGTAATTATTTTTGCACCAGTGGTAGTTGTAATACAATGTTTTATTGATACATCCGACTTCATTTTTTCGGTAAGTTTTTCACTTATTATCAACGTTACTACTGAGAACCCAGTGAGCCAATGTGTGAGATGCTGACAGTGATTTTGAGGGGTTTTTAACCTGATCAAGCTGGACCTATCTGATCATAGTGATGAACTGGAATGGACACGACATGTTAGCTCTGCCTCTGGTGATGTATGATCGCGTTGCATCACTGCATGCTTTTTATAATAAAATTGATTTGATACAGCCGACTTCGTTTTTCTTTGATATTTACATCGTCATTCCCATACCTTTCTATTCGCTACTACCAATAACCCAGCCAGCGACCTGATATTAATTTTTTTTCGACAAAATACTGTATTTAAAGCAGCACCCCAACTTTGACATTTCCTTCCCGATTTCAGTGACACAATATTGCAATTGAAGCCGCGGCTATAAATACAGAATTTACGGTAGTATTTGTTTCTATTAATGACACATTTAGTTGAACATTTAATTGAAATGAGAAATGGCTCGTTTTCTTTATGAAATCAAACCCACTTTTACTGTGTGCCATAACTGTCACATATATGATACAACAGTATGGTTGATGGTACCTGGCACATTTATATTTAAGGACTAGTAAAATAATATCAGGACTAGTTGTTTCTGAGTCAGCTAGACCAACAGACTTCCTGTCAGCTAAAGCCATCGTGCTCCCTGGTACCTTTGTGGACTCGACATATCATGAGCTTTAAAATGGTACCTCATTTGTTGAAATATCTTCTGTTGTTTTTGATTTATAGCTAAAATTGAAGCAGACTTAACAATCTTGTTGAGATATTAGATCATTTTGGCTAATATTGTCTATTGTTTTTTAATATATGGGTTTGTTTGGATTGTCTGTAGAGGAAATTAAAGTTGACAGTGAAAGATGATTATTCCAGTTTATACATTTTCTGCCAAAATCACAAAAATGATGGGACACGACCTAGATAGCTATTTTTGCCTCTTGTTCAGAATAGGCCTGTGCCACTGAATAGGTGGGTTCGCTGTGGCAGGCCACGAGTTATTTAATTTAGTGTTGTTTCAGTTACGAGAGTATTGTGTGACAAGTGCTGTGTGTGTTTCAGCCATCATGCGGTCCTTCTCCCTCCTTCAGTCAGCCATCATCCCCTACATCTTAGTCCTCGTCACCAAACTCACAGAGAAACTCGTCGCAGTCAGCAAGGTAACTCTCTCATATGTGTTGTTAACATTCATGTAAACTTACCTCACACCTACAATGGTAGCTGAAGAGTCTCAAACTTAGATCATATGAAAGCGATTCAAGTTGTTGCCATGTTGTATGGTTGACTTGGATTTCAGATAACAAATTGCAGTATTTTTGTTTTAAATCAAAAAATGTGCTCATTATTAACATGCTAGTTCAAGCCAGTGTGAACAAGAGCATACATTATTTGACTTTATCACAAACTTGAAGCGATGATTGCCATAGTTTTTATTGTTACAACTCGTACTATACTGCAGCTTGAACATCTACATTTGAGAATATCGACATCATTTTAAATATTTGTTAGTTTAAAGTGATTATTATTATTGGTGGATTTGGAAGGCAAGCGCAAGAAGTGTACCCATTTTGCAGATAATGTTGTCTTATTTGTTTTCATGTTGCGGTTGATTACTTATAATCCAGTTGATCTGTGTGTTTGCCAGAATCCAAGCAAGCCCCACTTCAACCACTACCTGTTTGAGTCGATCTGTGTCGCCATCCGCATCACGTGCCAGGCGAGTCCCGAGGCCGTGTCGAACTTTGAGGAGGGCCTCTTCCCTCCCTTCCAGGAGGTGCTTCAACAGGACGTACAGGGTACGTCAGTCTCCCTCCCACTCTACACTTCACACACTCATTCCCTTCGTGCCTTAGATGGCACATAAGGCTGCATTAAGGCATCAACAAGAGTGCTGCTGTCAGTCGGCAGCCTGTATGTTGATCGTCCTCCAGGCCTTCATTTCCTTGTCCACTGTTTTCTGTCTCTTTTGGGTGACACTTCACTATTACAAAAAATAAAATTGTAAGGGCAAAATGGTTAGCTATCTTTGGTTCTATATGGCCCCAAATATCATTATAAATATCATTTTTTAAATAAGTAGGTACCAACTGATATTGATGGATACTTATACATTATATGCTGCCATTGTTAATTGAGTTATATAATGTGTGAGCGATTTTCTTTTCTTTTGTATTGATGGACACCTGTGCTGCCGTTTCGAACCTTGGGCAAGTTCATTCACTTTATATTGCTCCAGTTCACTGGGCTGTACGAATGAGTACCTCACAGTGGCGGATATTTGTGTACGGAATCTTCACGCATTCATGCAGCATGGCTGAATGCTTTCCAGAGAAGTCAAGATGGTGTTCGATTGAGCAGGTCTGCAGGTGTGAAGTGCCTTGAGCAGTCCAAAGGACTGGATACTGCACTATATAAGAACTGACCTTTTGGGATCATCTCGGAAGGTTGAGGTCCAATAGACTAAATTACTGACATCAGCACATTGATATCATCATATCAATGTTTACAAACTTGTCGGAGGATGGGAGGATGGGGGGCCGAGGCCAGATGATAGTAATTTCGTCTGGTATCAGACATCGACATTCTGAGATGATCCCTTACTTGACCTTTCCCGTGTTGTTGCAGAGTTCATCCCGTACGTCTTCCAGATCCTCTCCCTGCTGCTGGAGATGCACACAGACAGCGTTCCCCCCGCCTACATGGCCCTCTTCCCCCACCTTCTCCAGCCCATCCTGTGGGAGCGTCCGGGCAACATCCCCCCACTGGTGCGACTTCTCCAGGCCTACATAGAGAAAGGAGCAAAACAGATTGAGGCGGAGAAAGTGGTAGGTTTGATCATATGAAACACTCAGCATAGTGGTTAGAACATGAGCTCTCAGAACATCTGCTGTGAAGTTTGTGCAGTTTTGTTCACTCCACATTGTCGCAGTTCACTCATCTGTATAAATGAGTACATGGTTATAGATAGTGGATGATATATGTGAATGAATAGTTTGTTTTTTTGTGCAGTAATTCTGGCATGACTGAATGCTTCCTGAGGAGTAAAGTAGGTGGTGGGATGACTGCATTTACCACGGGGTGAAACTGCATTGAATAGTCCTAATGAATATATACCATGCTATAATTAAGAATCTTATTTTAAAAAAATGAAAATGGTACTGCTATATTTATCCTACGACACTATTCGAGCTAGAGATCTTACCAAATCTTTACTATGAACAGAACTGGCCAAATTTATAGCGCTCAGCTAAGGAAGTTGTACACAGAATTTTTGTTTGTTGTAACTTTCATATATTACTTGCCTGCTTTTCAGAATGGCCTGCTTGGAATCTTCCAAAAATTGATTGCATCACGGTCTAATGATCACCAAGGCTTCTACTTGCTAAACACCATGGTGGAGCACATGCCTGAGTAAGCAGTGTGGGGAATTACTGTGTAACACTAACAAATTTAATCTTCTTGTATGGTTTATTACATCTTATTATGTCTTGTCACAACTGGAATATTCTATGTACATATACCGCTGACTGCTTTAATAGATTAACAGTGTGTTGACATTTTTTCCTGTATCCTTTCAGATCATTAATTGAATATAATGTTCAGTGTCATAATGCAGCATCATGTAACTTAAAATTTTCAAGGACTCGCCTTAGTTACGTTGACAGAATTGTTCATGGACTAGGCTTAGTTATGTTGACAGATTGTTTGGTTAATTAGTGGTTCATGAACGAGACACCATTTGTGCGTGGTTACTAATGGTTGTCTGCATGTTGCTGTTGAGTTAGTCTCAGCAGGCGTGTTGTTATTTTTTGGAAATATATAGAATACTGATTTAATGGACCTGAATTACTACCTTATGTTAGGTAGAACCAACCAAAATTTCAACTTCAAAATATCTAAAAAGTAATTAAACCATTTAATAGAACACATTAACCTGAGTTCTCTTGCAAAATGTTATTGCAATATCTTTAATAGTTTCTGAGAAAGTAAGGGTTGAAAATGCCTCAAAACGGTATATTTTGACATATTTAACAATTCGCCATGTTTACACCCCCATAGATTTGTAAAATGAAGGCTTGGAACACCATAATTTGCAGTAATTATTACCATCAGTACCTAGTTTGTGCATAATTTTTTTTAGCTTGCACAGGACTATACTTAGTCAGATACAGAACCCTGAAAATACAAAATCTTCAATTTTGACAGGCGTCGAATGACCAAATTTTACAGCGCAGCACATCCCACCTGAAAACGGCCATATCTCATTCATTTTTCATCATACAGAAATATGTCAAGTATCCAAATGATCAGGATAACACAGATTCCATTTTGACATGCAAAAAAGCATTGTCAAACATACCTACTTCAGGGTGACTGTTCAAACCTAAGGATGACAGTTTGATAATAACAAAGAATTCCGGTCTTGTACCTAAAGAAGTAAAAAGTTTGAGAACAAACAGGGCAGTGTCCTGTACCTACCTGCTTATGGTGCAAATCTGTTTGTAGTTAACAAAATGTATTTATGAACTGCCTCCACTCCGATTTTTAGTGGTTGTAGATACCTTGCAGGAGAGTTGGTGAGCTGCAATCTTGCATGTAGCAAGATTGCAAAAAATGTCTTGTTTAAGAAAATGTGCACATTTTCTGTTCTCATTTTGCCCCTACCACCATCCCCCAGAGTGGAAATAACAAAGAGATGAACTATGATAAAACTTTATTTGTTCACAAGGTACATATACAGTGTACATATCATGCGTTTTGACTTAAAAACACTTAAACAGTAACAATTAATGACATAATACTGATTGAATTTTGAATTAATAGCTGCAACATGTATTGCAAAACATCTGAATATAGTTAAACTATCCTAAGTTACGTCTATGCAAAATTAGAGAAACAGCTGCTGAACAGTTTCTGAGATATGGCAGCTAACGACGCACGGCGGACCGCGCACGGCAGACCGCCGTGGACAACGCCCGGCGGCACAGCGGAACGCCGTGGACGACGCACAGCGGACGGTTAGATCATTAGATTTGCGAGACATGAAAATTAAATACAAAAAGACAATTCGATCAAACACTAAATAAAGAAAATGCCACAGTTACACACCTGTTAGACGGCGAATATCAGAATCCTTCATCGTCGAAGTTCCCGAGTGACCGATGACAGCAGAGCTGGCTGCCGTCATTGGCTATGCCCGATCCGGTCGATCGCGCGACAGACGTTTCGGCCTCCAACTTTCACGTAGATACGCGTCACAGTATGAATTTATACTTAAAAACAGTGAACGCCACAAAAAATACTAATGCTCACCTTTTATTTGCTATAATTCTGAGTGATTTTTATCGCTAGTTCGTCTACCACAGAGCCAGAAAAAACTCCATCTACTATCTCATAATTAGAAAAGGAATCCTTTGGCGATCCCCACATAAAACCCACCAGTGAAATCGTCGGAATCCGGGCTTTCAGATGAGATTGTTTCTATAATTATACACACAGACACTGAAATGCGCGAAAAGTTTTTTTAGAAGCCATTCTCAGCGTACCGCACAAACGGCTTCACGGACGCAATTCACACTTGCAAAAACCAGCCAACAACATTTGTCTCCCAGCGCTTGGTGCACGTAAATACTTTAATCAGTGAACAACAAAACACCACATTCTGAAAGATAAGATAACAAACTTTATTGCAGTATAAGTCTTGTAATATTCTCACATTTACTGAGAGAAATGTCGGGTTGGAAATCAGGTAAAATCGGCTGACACCAGCTCTGTTAGCCACTGCTAGTGTGTGTGTGGGCCTACCTACTTATGTAGACGTTTTAGAAGTGTTCACCTAGTTGTTGGTTGACTGTGTTTGTAGAGCGGTCCTGACGACCTACATCAAACAAATTTTCTTTGTCCTCTTCCAAAGACTGCAGAGCTCAAAGACCACCAAGTACATCAAGAGTAAGTCCGGTCTTCCTTCATTCCGGGCCACTTTCTTCCCCTTATTCCTTTCTGAGGAGGAGTCACGTGATATGATCTGCCTTCTAAATGATCTCCATCAGCCATGATCCTGTATGATTCTATCCCATTCATTCAGTCTTCTATCACCCTCTTCTGTTTTCCGTGTTCTCTTTGCTCCTCACTCGGTCTCACTCTGTTTTCTGTTCATCCCAGTCTGCTTCCAACTACTTTATTTTGCGAGACTCGTCATCTTGCATGTATTATTGCATGAGTTTTTGTTTGTGCTGTCATTGTGTGTTTAGTGTGAGTCAGTGAAGAATCTGTGACAAGTCAGACGTATCACCCAAGACTGGCTGTAACTGATGCATTTGTGCAAATCAGTATCCAAGTTGTGCTGATCGGAAAGTTAAAGGTTCTTTGTGTTCTGATCAGTCAGTGGCGAGATTGACAATATATAGTGTGTAAGATTGTGTTTCATTGTATCCAGTGCACACGTGGCAAATTATTACGTTTACGTATGGTTACATCTGAGTCTTTGAGACAGAATGTCTGTTTTAGTTTCTAATGCTGATTGTCTTAGATGTTGTTCACTCTTGCAGGTATCCTGGTGTTTTTCTGTCTGTTTGCCACCAAGTACGGCCCCACTGCACTCATCAACACCATTGACTCTATCCAGCCAGAGTCAATCACGCCTAAGTAAGTGACATGATGTGTGAAAGATTATATTTTGTAGTGTGTGTATTCTGTTATGATTTTGTAGTATGTTTATTCTATTATGACATTAGCAAAGTTTTGGAAGATATTGTTCAAGGCTCTAAGATTACATTTTAATAGCAAGTTTCAAATACAGCTCCAATGTAAGTTTAATTTTTGCTATTAAAATTGGCAAAGTTCATTCCATTCACGGAAGTTAAAATAGTCTTTCTACTAATCAAATAAAGTTTTGGTAATAGATCCTGCATCTTTGTGAGACACATTAGAGTATTATTACCCTTGTTATCTGTTGTTTTAACACAGGCTGGCTGCCCTCTTCATCCAATCACTCCCACACTGATTTATTATTAAAATAAAGGGTGTGGGTGATGGAAACGAGCAAACATGTTTGTCATTTAATTCAGCATTGTGTCTAATACACTTTGTTCTGTGTAACTGGAGCAATCTTGTTTTGTTCTGCAGCAGCCACTGCATTGTAGTACGTAGATTGTTTTGTTTGGCACTGGAGAAGTTGTTCATGGTGTAGATGTGACATCTGTTGTACATAGGTTGTTTGGTGTGATCTGGAGTTGTTCATTGTCTCAATGTGATATTGTATGTAGGTTGTTTGGTGTGATCTGGAGTTGTTCATTGTCTCAATGTGATATTGTATGTAGGTTGTTTGGTGTGATCTGTAGTTGTTCATTGTCTCAATGTGATATTGTATGTAGGTTGTTTGGTGTGATCTGGAGTTGTTCATTGTCTCAATGTGATATTGTATGTAGGTTGTTTGGTGTGATCTGGAGTTGTTAATTGTCTCAATGTGATATTGTATGTAGGTTGTTTGGTGTGATCTGTAGTTGTTCATTGTCTCAATGTGATATTGTATGTAGGTTGTTTGGTGTGATCTGTAGTTGTTCATTGTCTCAATGTGATATTGTATGTAGGTTGTTTGGTGTGATCTGTAGTTGTTCATTGTCTCAATGTGATATTTTATGTAGGTTGTTTGGTGTGATCTGTAGTTGTTCGTTGTCTCAATGTGATATTGTATGTAGGTTGTTTGGTGTGATCTGTAGTTGTTCGTTGTCTCAATGTGATATTTTATGTAGGTTGTTTGGTGTGATCTGTAGTTGTTCGTTGTCTCAATGTGATATTGTGTGTAGGTTGTTTGGTGTGATCTGTAGTTGTTAATTGTCTCAATGAGATATTGTATGTAGGTTGTTTGGTGTGATCTGGAGTTGTTAATTGTATCAATGTGATATTGTATGTAGGTTGTTTGGTGTGATCTGAAGTTGTTAATTGTCTCAATGAGATATTGTATGTAGGTTGTTTGGTGTGATCTGGAGTTGTTAATTGTCTCAATGTGATATTGTATGTAGGTTGTTTGGTGTGATCTGGAGTTGTTAATTGTCTCAATGTGATATTGTATGTAGGTTGTTTGGCGTGATCTGTAGTTGTTCATTGTCTCAATGTGATATTGTATGTAGGTTGTTTGGTGTCATCTGTAGTTGTTCATTGTCTCAATGTGATATTGTATGTAGGTTGTTTGGTGTGATCTGTAGTTGTTCGTTGTCTCAATGTGATATTGTATGTAGGTTGTTTGGTGTGATCTGTAGTTGTTCATTGTCTCAATGTGATATTGTATGTAGGTTGTTTGGTGTGATCTGGAGTTGTTCATTGTCTCAATGTGATATTGTATGTAGGTTGTTTGGTGTGATCTGGAGTTGTTAATTGTCGCAATGTGATATTGTATGTAGGTTGTTTGGTATGATCTGTAGTTGTTCATTGTCTCAATGTGATATTGTATGTAGGTTGTTTGGTGTGATCTGTAGTTGTTCATTGTCTCAATGTGATATTGTATGTAGGTTGTTTGGTGTGATCTGTAGTTGTTCGTTGTCTCAATGTGATATTGTATGTAGGTTGTTTGGTGTGATCTGGAGTTGTTCATTGTCTCAATGTGATATTGTATGTAGGTTGTTTGGTGTGATCTGGAGTTGTTCATTGTCTCAATGTGATATTGTATGTAGATTGTTTGGTGTGATCTGTAGTTGTTCGTTGTCTCAATGTGATATTGTATGTAGGTTGTTTGGTGTGATCTGGAGTTGTTCATTGTCTCAATGTGATATTGTATGTAGTTGTTTGGTGTGATCTGAGTTGTTCATTGTCTCAATGTGATATTGTATGTAGATTGTTTGGTGTGATCTGTAGTTGTTCGTTGTCTCAATGTGATATTGTATGTAGGTTGTTTGGTGTGATCTGGAGTTGTTCGTTGTCTCAATGTGATATTGTATGTAGATTGTTTGGTGTGATCTGTAGTTGTTCGTTGTCTCAATGTGATATTGTATGTAGGTTGTTTGGTGTGATCTGTAGTTGTTCATTGTCTCAATGTGATATTGTATGTAGGTTGTTTGGTGTGATCTGGAGTTGTTCATTGTCTCAATGTGATATTGTATGTAGGTTGTTTGGTGTGATCTGGAGTTGTTCATTGTCTCAATGTGATATTGTATGTAGGTTGTTTGGTGTGATCTGGAGTTGTTCATTGTCTCAATGTGATATTGTATGTAGGTTGTTTGGTGTGATCTGTAGTTGTTCATTGTCTCAATGTGATATTGTATGTAGGTTGTTTGGTGTGATCTGGAGTTGTTCATTGTCTCAATGTGATATTGTATGTAGGTTGTTTGGTGTGATCTGGAGTTGTTCATTGTCTCAATGTGATATTGTATGTAGGTTGTTTGGTGTGATCTGTAGTTGTTCATCGTCTCAATGTGATATTGTATGTAGATTGTTTGGTGTGATCTGGAGTTGTTCATTGTCTCAATGTGATATTGTATGTAGGTTGTTTGATGTGATCTGGAGTTGTTCATTGTCTCAATGTGATATTGTATGTAGGTTGTTCGGCATGGTGCTGGAGAAGCTGTTCATTGCTGAGCTACAGAAGGTGTCTGGACAGATGGAGAGGAAGATCTGTGCTGTTGGGATCACCCGACTTCTTACAGAGACAGCAGCAATAATGCAAGGGGAATATCAGAAGTACTGGTTAGTGTTAGTTTCGCAGTAATACGAATTTACAACAATCTGCTGAGATTTGTTTGCTACAATATGTTTTGTTACTTTCCTGTAGGGGGTGATTTCTTCTTTTGCCATCTCCCCTCCCTGCTCTCTCACCTGTGGGTTGTCAAGATCTCTTTAGACTTCCTCTGTTCCATCCAAGTAAAGGTAGGGTCTTATATAATGTGGTGTTCAGCCCTTACGGCTTTAGACTTTTCCTCTGGTAGACCTGTTAAATTGGACACCATCTCGACTTCTCTGGGAAGCATTCAGCCAGGCTGCAATTAATCAGCAAAGGTTATTCTTACACAAATATCCACCACTGTCTATATCATACAGCTGAGTGAACTGGAGCAACGTAGAGTGAACGAACTTGCTCAATGTTCAAAACGACAGTACAGCATTCAAACCCGGGATCTCTCGTTTGACAGTCTGATGCTCTAGCCACTGTGCCACTGCACTCTACATGCAATAGACTTACATGACTTAGGATGACCACTACCCTCCTCTGCTTTCTGTACTTCCTTTGACAACCTCTCACCACCTATCCTTGTGACATGTCCAGCCTATAGATATCAGTTGTTCACTGATTACAAAACAAAGTTGCAAATTGATCTATGTGTAAGTTATTTAACTCTTTTTATCCCAGAGGCCTGTCCCAAATATGCCTCCTAGTTCCCAAGCAAATTTGCTTTCGTCCTGATGTCATGTTTTTTGTCTGCATGGTCTGTGTTCATTTTGTGTTTGTTATGCTTTTTTCATCAACAAGCACCAACACATTTATATCAAATTAAAGCTAATAAAACTGTCTGTGTAACGGTGTGACTTTTGTAAGTGTAGGTATATCTTAACTTTACAATACAATTGTTTTATAAATGTTTGAGTTCATACAAACTTAAGAGAATTACAGACACAACTTCAGATGCCATTACAGAGTGCACGATGGCTTTAGCTGACTCGGAAACAACAAGTCCTAATATTGTTTTACTAGTCCTTAAAAATAAATGTGCCAGGTACCATCAATCGTACTGTGCCATGTGTGTGACAGTTATGGCACATAGTAAAAGTGGCTTTTATTTCCTAAAGAAAACAAGCTGTTTCTCATTTCAATTCAATGTCCAAGTAAATGTGTCATTAATACAAACAAATACATGTCATTTCATAGATCCAATTGTAAAGTCATCACATGAAATGACTAGTTTAATCAGGGGCAACACACAGCAGTGTTGGACAAGGCGATGCCGAAGGACTGACATTGTCGGACTAAGTTGCATCATTTGGCTTAAACTTTTTCATTAGCATAAAAATAGCGTTTCCTTTCCCGAAGCCGACTGAACAATCAGTAACATAGCTGGCATTTGGTAACTTACTAAAATAACTACCTGATGCGGGAATAACGCCACTAACAAACAGCCGCCATTTACATTCACTGTGTTCAGCAAGTTTCCCATTCGACGATCATACAGAATATTTAGCTGGGTATGATCAAATGCTACCTTATTGTCTAATGTTTGTTTTATTCCATCACAACACCCAACTAGCATATATATAGCATAAATTAATCCACATAATCACAGCTAATCCGATGGGACTGCTCCTGTAAACATGGATTAATCCAGTCACTGAAACTACTCGTCCGGGACGAGCGGACAGGCCTCATTTCGCAGCCTACATTATGACAGTTATGAATACATTTTTGACCGCTAGTATTAGTTACTGAAATCTTTGTAATTAAGTTCTGATTCTGTTGGTAACAAGTGTAGTTGTGTAAATTGGTCGCATATGGACGTGTCAGATTTTGAACGCCATTGTATACCAAAATCGCAAACGTTTCTAACCGCAAAAACGTCGACCATCCGTCCTCTGTGTCCGTGAAAACCATCGAATAAATATCCGCCACCATCAGACTCTGAGTATTCAAGTTTAAGTACATGTCGCATCCATCTTGTTATAAACATCGATACCAACTAGTACTTAATTTCGATCTGGTGAAAACAACCGCTGAATTACAGACCAAAACATTGTCCGAATCATCAGAAAACACATGAACAGCACAGCATCAATGGTGTCAGCTGCTTTGCAACAAAACTGAAAATTAGCAGTGTATTTATTCACTTAAAGCGCTCAAAATCTCCGTTGAAACTTTCAACTGACAAGCGTATATAAAACGGAAGTGTCCCAGCCAAGTACACATACACACATCTTGTGATGTCATAGGAATAAGTGTACGTTTTCTTGAGGTAATTCAGTATGCCTATGCAACTACGTGAACATTTGTAGTTGGGATAGAAAGAGAAACTACGTGAAAAGTCGTAGTTGGGATAGAGTTAAACATAGTAGCATTGAAGCCCTACTGTTTGCAGGTAACCATTTCTGTGCCACTGAGCCAGTTCTGCCGATCACCGGTTTTGCAGAGAAGTGTCATACAGCCAATAGCGCCAATTTAGTTTTTGCAATGTGTGCTGGCATTGGCAGGTGTCTATGACACCATTTTAAATTGACCAATAAGATTAATCATTACAAAAGGGAGGTGTTCGGCTCCTGGTTTTATAATTACACTTTGATTTACACTAGTTTG
Source organism: Paraescarpia echinospica (assembly GCA_020002185.1). NCBI lineage: Eukaryota > Metazoa > Annelida > Polychaeta > Sabellida > Siboglinidae > Paraescarpia > Paraescarpia echinospica. Next base: position 34,273,385 of record CM034532.1, on the reverse strand, counting down.
ACAGCAAGAATAAACCGAATAAACCGTTTGCCTTGCAAAATGTGTCGGATGACAGTCTAAGCACATATATTAACGACAGTAAGTTATGTTGTGTCATTTGACTTAAATGTTTTTTTTAACTAGATCAACAATTATCAGACCTTTCAGGAAAGGTATAGTTTACTTGGTGATATTTGAACTCTAAGTGCATAAAAATACAAGTTTAGAATGGCGTGCAAGTCTCAAAAAAGGCTTGGCACTTTTTGTGTGTCAACACAATTTTGGCTGGCACTGAAATGGTTAATAATACTGCTTTGGTGTTTCAGGGCCCTATTACTGCAGAGTCTCATCGGCCTGTTTGAACTGCCAACTGATGAGACTATCCCTGAGGATGAACACTTCATAGAAATAGAGGACACTGCAGGTTAGAGTCAGACTATTAGTTGTGAACTTTTGGATACAGACTCTTGTTTGGTGACTCAGTTACTGATGACATCTACTTTTCGTCCAGTTTGTATGTACAGTGTAACACAAACATAAATTCTTTATAGCCATCTGATCTGTCAGACACTGAATTCAGTTAACATTTTAATGTACACTTTGCGAACATGCAGATCTCAGATGTCCCTGTTAACGCGTGTCTGACTTGCCCAGGTTACCAGACGGCGTACTCTCAGCTGATGTTCGCTGGGAAGAAAGAACGTGACCCGTGCACTGTGATTCCCGATGTCAAGATTAACCTTGCTAAATGTCTGCACAAGTTGTCTACGGGCAGCCCTGGCATGGTAAGTGGATGCACATCTAACCATATCAATGTGAATACTTCTTGTCATTGCCATCTCGCTGAAGTTAGCTTGTTGTGTTGCATTGTGCTGATGTTTTACAGCTCAACTTAGTATGGTCATGGCAACAGTAAGACAAGGCTTGCAGTACAGTGAGACTGTTTGTTTGTGCAATAAGCTGTTGCTAGTGCTAATGATCCATCAATGAATCTCATGAGAATGGTATCATGCAACCAATGTGATGAGATGACGTATTGCTGTTTGGAATGGATGTGTGATCATTGGCAGATCTTTGTAGTGTTAGATCAGTTCTTGAGTAGTAGTATACACGGTCACTCAGGTCATCTCACCATCATCCTCAGACACTGAATACACCCAGGTCATCACACCACCATCTGAGATCATTACACCACCATCTGAGGTCATTACACCACCATCTGAGATCATTACACCACCATCTGAGGTCATTACACCACCATCTGAGGCCATCCGAGTCACTCATGTTACCCAGGTCATCTGACGTGTGTGTCACTGCCTGTTTCTGTTGCAGTTACTGCCACTCATCAGTGCAGGTCTACAGCCAGACGCGTCCACCTTCCTGCAGCAGTACCTCAACGCAGCCGGGGTTTCTCTCTCCTGATAGCCATGTCAGACGTCCTACTGATGGCCATGTCATTGTTCCAGCTGACAAGTCACCATTGTGCTATCACTGTCTTGATGTTTATATGTCTTTGTTCCTACTGACATGTGTCTGTTCTGTGATCACTATCCTTACGGCCATGCATCTGACCCACCAAAACTTCACTACTGTATTGTCATAATCCTGATGGCCATGGTTTGGTGTCATGTCGCTGTTCTCATTTCTGTTCCTTATGTCCATGTCTTTGTTACTGTCCATACTGTTACATCGGCACGGTTCAAACTTCCTCCTCTATTTATTTAGCCCATTGCGAATAAGATTTGTTGATGTCTAAATTTGCAGTATGTAATATGTGTACGCAATTTAAAGAGAGCATGTTCCTTTGTTGAAATAATCTAAAAAAATTACTTTGATCGGGTAAATTGTGAAACTGTGACCATTGCCACTTAACTTTGACCAAATCCTGTTAAAGAAATGTTATGGATTGTGCAATGATTTCAACAAAACTAAATAAACATGGTACAAACCAGCTGGCAGTTATAGTGGATAAAAGATAGATTATTTTTTGCAAAGTGAATCGGAAGCAAGAGGGCAGACAAAATTGCCATTGATATGAATTTGTTAAAATGTGTTTTTCTATCAAGTTTGGTAAAATGGAGTCAAATCACTATTTATAAATGCATAAATAAATGTTGTATATTATTCTCAACTTGCCATTTCTGCAAACCTTAATTACGTGATTGCATTTCATAAAATGATTTTTATAACTTACAATGTGGTTGTCAGACTATTTATTTGCAAGCCAGATGTGAAATCGTACTATATTTGAGTGCATGTATTCTACATTTACAAATCCAGTAGTCTAATGCTGGACACAGTATATACCACAGCATACAGGTCTGCCAAAGCAATGGGGAAACAAAATTGCAGTCGTTACTTACTTAGTCCTCTTCGTGCTCATTGGCACCTACAGCAGAAACGAGGGTCCCCCCACCTCTTCCTGTCTATAGCCTGGCCCCAGCTTGGATGTAGTTGCATTTGAAAGAGGTGGCTAACTGGTATCAACAACCCGAGAAATATCTTCAACACAAATAAATATTTTAAGTTACAAGTACTTTTTATCCGACGTGAGGGTGAAAAGTACTGCCAATTTACACAGTGCAAGTGCATGTATCATTGTATAAATTAATAAAACCTTGATTAATTCTTATATAACTCGCATATGGTAACTAATTGCAAGGAACACCCTGATTAACTTGGCACAGAAAATGGTCGCTACTCGTTTTTTATTCTATGCCTAGGTAGCAATGGTACTATTTACCCTCCACAAGAGGGTACTAATGCCGCGTTCAAATCACCTCGTGTGTACCGTTAATACGACTCTGTAACCCCATACTTGACTTAGTTGCAAAAATTTATAAGTGGTAAACTGAAGGAGCTCGTGAACTTTCCAAGTCGCGTTTACGATATAAATGAGCCCATTGGAACGCAGCATGCCCGAAACACCACAGAATAAGTTTGGCTAAATTGTGTTACCATTAATGTTAATGCATTACTATCCTTATGAAGGGAAATGGTCTAGAGGAAGACCGGCGAGACGGTGGAGAAACGAGTACTTTTATACAGGCTTTGGATATTTGTCTATTGTTTTCCAAATCGGCGCCACTTTGGTTTGCTTAACGGAATGTACACCTATGGGCTTACTAATCAGTCTATCATTCAAATTCGAAGTGTCGTTCAGTTCTTGATAATTGCATTGGTACTATTTACCCTTACTATTACCCCCATGTGTCCTGTCAACATGGCAAGCGATTCTACGAAATACTGGCACAACATCCCGAAAGATGGCTTCGGCCAGTGGTGTTGCTCATATTTAGGCACGCCCTTTGCCTGATTTTAAGTACATAATACTGGGCGACTCCTCAAGGAAGGGTGTCAAGCCCTTTCACAGGTTGTGAGTCTGTGGAGTACCTAGGACATTTACATTTTAATTCGACAAGGGACAGAGTTTCGTTCCACTGTCTACATGTGCGTGGCCAGAAAGAGTCGATGTGTAGTTTCATTCTGGAGTATGGTTGTGTTTTTTTGTTCTTGTTTCCTCTGGTGTTTCGTGCGTACTGCTTTTGTTGGTAGATTGATGGCAATGCTCAGCTCAATTTTCCCGTTTATTCCATTGGTTAGTAGCTGGAGTCTGGCGAGTTTGCGTCTTGTCTGAAGTTGCGGCCATACTATTTCTTCCACCATCTTTGTTACCTTTTGTTCCCGATATTGCAGTTGGTAACATACCTGGCAGCACGTCTCTGCACAGCCTCCAGTTGATTAATTAGATGTTTGACTGCTGGATCCCTATCACAGATTGGCGAGGTCTCCGTAACTAGATGGCTCAAGTCTAGTAGGGTTCAGTATTAATTACGTCAACGCTTGTGAATGAGGGCAGTGTTGTATTCTCGATGTAGTCGAGATGCAAGTTTTACGGATTCTAAGGAAGTAACTCGTAATTTGTACTAGAACATTTATTCTACATGTTGTAGCCATCAACTTCTGGAACTACAATACTAACTCTGAATCCGTGAACGGAATTAAACAATGAACAGTGATAGCTAGACACAACATATCTCCCTCTCTTAGAGAAGCAATCGCTAAACATACATGCATGATTCTGTCATGTCTTCAGCCTACTCACTCAAGCAATCTTCTAAGGGCATGTCTCACAAGAGAGCTCCTTCTAGTTACCGCAATATCATCATGCACCGGCCTATTAGGAACATCAGTGGTGTTAGACCCTGGTTCTAATTGTATTGCCTGTTGATTGTTGTTGCATGAGATGTCCATATGAAGGACATTGTTATTCTGATTGTGGTCTGAATGTTGGACCGGAATAAATGCAGTGGCTGCTCTACACTTAACAACCCTAGACATGTTCCATTTCCTTCCATCTTTTAGAGTAACACAGGTGCCGTTTACTTTATCTACTTCAATTGGTTTGGAGTACTTCACCTCCCCTTTTCCTACATGCCGTGGATTTTTGATTCGTACATAGTCACCAACTTTCACATTAGGTGACTTAACACCCGGTTTGCTGTCATGATACGCTTTGTAGCATCGTTGTTTGGTTAGGACCTTCCTTGCGATTTGCTCATGATCCTTAACAATACTCTCAGTGGGAATTATATGGAGTTTTGTTCTTCCATGTAGCTCTGTCCCTCATCAATTCAAACAGAGTCTTACCCGTAAGACAATTTGGGGTTTTGTGATACGCCCTTAGTCGTTCCCGTGTAGCTAGAACAGGTGATTTGCCCTCTAACTTGCCTATCCGAACACCCTCCTTCACAGTACGATTCATTCGTTCTACAAGTCCGTTAATTTGGGGGTGATACAACGATGCAAGTAAGTGAGTTATGCCATTGCTCTCTAGAAAGTCCTTCATTTTTTGAGATGTCAATTGCACACCATTGTCTGTGACTAAGAACTCGGGTAAGCCTTCTCTAGCAAACACATTATCCAAGAACTGGATCATCTTATCAGTTGTTACCTCAGTTTCATATGCAACTTCACACCACTTTGAATAGTAATCGACGAGAACTATTACAAACTTGTGTTTGGAATCGTCAAACGGTCCCATGATGTTCAATGCAAGTTTTTGCCATACTTGTTCGGGTAACTGCACTGGTTGTAGCGGAGTAATGTGGCAAATGTAAACTTTTATCATTTGTTGCACAATATTGACAGTTGCGAATTTTCTCTTTCACGTGTCTATCCATTGCTCGCCACCAGTAGTGCTGACGGAATCGTCTCTTGACCAGCGTCATGCCGAAGTGTCCTTCGTGCACCAGTTGTATCACGTGATTGCAGTGCGTCTGGAATGACGATTCGGTCGCCTGGTGCAGTATTTCATCGTTAATTGACAGTTCGTCGACTATGTCGTAGAGCGTTAGCAGACTTCCAGAGAATGTCTTTCGTGAAGGCCATTTTGAGGTCGTGTACCTCATTGCGAGTTGCACATTCACGTCGTTGAGCGTAGCAGTTGTCAGCTCGCTCAGAGAGATAACACCTCGAGTAGTCTCTTGTATCTGCGCGAAGAATTTGTCATCTGCGGTGTCATGGCTGTATTCGTCAGGCTGTGCTTGCAACGGTAGTCTCGATAAACAATCTGCCACGACGTTGTTGACGCCTTGCACGTATCTAAAGTCGAAGTTGTATTCCAACATCCTCGATGACCATTTGTTGATCCGATGACTTGTGTACTCGGAAGCTGAACTCTTTGTAGTTAGAATGTTCACGAGCGGCTTATGGTCAGTTTTGAGTGTGAAGTGTATGCCCCAGAGAAATGTTCTCAAGCGTTTTGTAGCCCAGAAGCAGGCTAGCATATCTTTCTTGATTACTGAGTACTTCTTCTCTGTGTCTGAGAGAGTTCGTGAAATAAACGCAATTATTTTCTTTTGGCCACCCGAGATCTGGGTGAGTACTGCGCCCAAGCCGTAACAGCTCGCGTCTGTTGCCAAAACTATATCGACTGCGTCAGAGCAATCGAATCGGGACAACACCTGTTTCAGTTCGTTAACGAATCGGTCGTGCTGCGATCCCCATTTGAATGGTACGTCTTTCTCCATCAACGTTCATATTGGTGCCACTTTGGTCGCAAAGTTTTTGATGAACTTTGAAACGTACTCGAGAAACGAACGTAGTTGGTCTTTGCCTACCGGTGCAAGAGCATCTAGAATTGCCCGCACAAGGTCATCTTTGGGTGTGATTCCTGCAGCGGTGGTCGTGTGACCAAGATAGTCCACCGATTTCTGGCTGAATATACATTTGTCTTTGTTCACGATTAGACCGTGGTGTCGTAGTTTTGTCAAGACGATCCTGAGAATACGATCATGCTCGCTTTGGCTAGTTGCGTGTATTAGAATGTCGTCTTGAAAGTAGTGCACGCCTTTGACTCCCTTGAAGATCGTGTGCATCATGCGTTGAAACAGTGAAGATGCAGATGCTAGGCCGTAATGTACTCGTACTCTGGTGTAATCAAGGCTGTGATGTCCTTCGATTCTTCAATAAGAGGAATCTGATCCAGCGTGGTGTACACCTCTGCTTTGTCAAGTGTCATTAGCATTTCGTTGACGTTTGGCAGTGGATGCATTTCGACAACGATTTTAGAGTGCGTATTTTGCCATTTGGTTTTCTCGCCACCACGATCGGTGAAACCCATTTTGAAGCCTCAATATGCTCGATGATGCCTTCATTCTGCAAGAGTTGTATTTCCTCCGTTAGCGCTGGCTGCACCGACAGAGGTACTTTGCGCACTTTGTGTTGTACTGGCGTTGCGTCATCTCGTCATAGTATGCGATGCTTGAAGTGTTTCGTCACTGCAGTGCTGTTCTGTTCGTAAACATCTACGAATTCGTCAGCTACATATGACGTTGTTTGTACGACTGGCTGTCGTTGTGTAGAGTCGAGAACAATCTGAAGTTTTTTTTGAGTGGGCCAACCTAAGATTGCCATGTCTAGAAACGTACACTCGTTCATCAGTTGTTCTGCCTTTGTACTGCAGTATTGCATTGAAATACCCCATAATGTTTATGGGTGTACCCCCGTGACCTCCAGGTGATATGTCGCTCTCGTACAGTTCACGGTGTGAGAACAGATTGCTGTACAGTGCATCTGGTATGATTGTATATGGAGTGCCTGAGTCCACCAAAATGTTCATTGCAATGCCTTCAATTTGTACTGTACATCTAAGGCATTTTATGTTTGTTTAAGCATTTTCGTTGTCTTCTTCAACAATAAGCACGTGACTTTGTGACTCGTCGTGTGCCTGCAGTACGAGGTGAACATCTCGTATACGGAACGTGTAACGTTCAGCGCGTTTATTTGTGACAAGCTTGTATTCGTTTGCCAATTTCAGATTCGTCTTTTCGAATTCCGTTGCGCAAGCGGGATAGTTGTCGAGTTCTTTCAACTTCGAATATCGCCTTTGCCCTTCAGTCCTCAACGAATGCAATAACAAAGCTGTTCTTCGTTTGTCACTAAATTGATCTGCATCAATCGAATCCATGTACGTGTCCCATAAACGCTTCCACTCATTCCACGCAATTGGCGGTGGTCCGGCAAGTTCTAGAAACTTCGCCGGCGGATCGATTGAATCAGCCATCATTTTTGCTTTAGTTCAGGTTAGGCTACTTTCCTGCGTGCGATTGTAGATCCTGTCTCGACACCATGAATATGTTGTGTTCTCGATGTAGGCGAGATGTAAGTTGTACGGATTGTAAGGAGGTAACCCGTAGTTTACACTAGAACATTTATTCTACATGTTGTAGCCGTGAACGGAATTAATCAACGAACAGTAATAGCTAGATACAACAGGCAGTACCCGTGAACAACACGACAAGGAACAATGGACATTTAATTAATTTTATTACATATATAGATAACAAGGAACTCTTTTATATTAACGATAAAACACCATCTACCCTCTTGCTCTACCCGATCTAGGCTCTCATCGATTGCTATCAAAAACCGTAGTTATCCACAGCTAATCTTTGATACTCAAAAAAATTATAGAATGGCGCTTTAGCATTCTCAAAGGAACTTCAAATGTCAATGCATTACAAGTTCAGGTCCGCTCGGACTCAGGTAAGTAACATCGAAAAATCGATACCATCATAAGTATAGGGAAACAGTCTCTTAATTACATACAATAATTTGACAGTTCAAAGAAGTCTAGCCGGCAACTTAACATCTAAATATAACATTTGAATTGTCACTTCCCTGTGTATCGTCTCACCGTGTAGTCAAGTGAAAGTTCGTTGCGCTCGCTCCGATTCGTCCAGTTAGCCCGCGACGAGATCGCTAGCTCGCGACGAGATCGCACCACGACTCGACGACCGTCCGCCGGAAGTGTCCTTCTCTGTTGTCCGCACGCTCTGATCGTCGTCACACTCGTTCTTTCGAAGCCGTTGAACCCGGCTCGGCCGACCCGCTACGTAGAGTCGCTCCCGTCTCGAAAATCATCGTCTATGGACGTCACTCGTCTCCGCCGCGATCACCCGACACGTGTCTCCGCCACACGCTCGCTCGGACCACCGCCGGACCACTCGGTCGGCTGCCGTCCGCACGCTCGAACCGCTGTTAAGATAATATAATGCTTTATTGTCTCAACTATGGAGGTGAGAAATTTTTCTCGGGTGAGAACAGACATGACTGCAATATGTACATAAAACCATTTAAAAAGCAGCAGATAAATAATACATGCATAACCATTACTTATCCTAAAACGACAAGTGACACTGTGGCAGCATACATCATGAATTAAGTTGTTTAATGGACAGTGGCATGAGTGTTTGTATCTATTAAACCTGCACCGAGGAGTTCTATAACGTCTGCCAGATGGCAGGAGCTGAAATTCATTGTGCAGAACATGTTTAGTATCATAAATAATCTTGACTGACTGTCTTCTTAATGCCTGTTCAAAAATCTCCTGAAGGGAGATCATGGGAAATGTGGAACCAGTGATTTTCATGGCAGTTCTCATCAATCGAGAAAGCTGTGATTTTAACTGAACAGACAGGTTGCCAGACCAAGCAGTAATCCCACAGCGGAGTATGCTTTCAATAATGGAGCGATAAAAAGAACACCACCTCTGCACGCCCTCGTCCGGTCCCGTTGACCCGGCTCGGCCGACTCGCTACGTGGAGTTGCTGCCGCACTCGGTTCGCTGCCGCACACACTCGAACCGCTGTCACACCGTTTTAAAATGGAAACATAACCTTGTTACTGCTTCCCATACAACGTTGCACGTTTACTCTGCCTACCTCTAAACAGCAGTGTGGCAAACGCCATTACAGCCCTGTTACTCACGATCTCTCCAAGATCTAGACGTACCACGATCTCTGCAAGATGCTCTTTCTACCTGACAGCGGCTTTTATACTAGTCTTAGACAGCATAACACATGACCGGATTGAGCCAATAAAATGCGCGATAATTAGCCATACCTAATTTATGCATCGTGAAAACACCCCCATAGCAATGTAATCGTTCACGACGCAAGTTACTGATAAGTTAATTATAACCGCGATCCACTGAGTGCACCTGCACTCGTCTGTAAATTACTGCGTAACACAATTTGTTCTGTCTACGACTGTTGATGTACTAGCCTGACCTTTCTACTTTAACAAAATAACAAGGAAATAAGATTCTGATAATATATAAATAGCAGAAATGCTACAATCCCACATTGCCTGAGCATACTCAACATAAGGTCTGACAAGGCTTGTGTAGGCCAACGCTTTGATGGTACGGCTGTTGATGCAAAGGTTTCTCCGGAGTAATCCAAGGACACTGTTTGCATTGTTTGTGATCTTGTTGACATGTCGGTTCCATCTCAGGTCATGAGTTATAGTCAGGCCTAGGTATTTTATCTCATCTGTCTGTTGTAGTGCGTGTCCATGTAGATGATAACCATTATCGATGGTGTTACTTTTCCCAGTGATTGTGATGGCTTCACATTTGGTGGCATTGAACTCCATCCTCCATGTGGATTCCCAGTCAGAGAGGCTGCTGAGGTCTTTGTCTAATTGAATGGTATCATCTTTGTCTTTAACAGTTCTGTATATTATTGTGTCGTCAGCATACATTCAGATGAGGGTGTCTTTGGAGATCATATAGGGAAGGACGTTGATGTAGACGAGAAAGAGACTTGGTCCAAGTACTGATCCTTGTGGGACTCCAGATGTAACAGGACAGGCTGATGAGTTGGGTCCATCGAGCACAACTGTTTGAGTTCTTCCCTCCAGGAAACCTTGGATCCATTGTAGAGTTTGGCCTTGGACTCCAGACCTGTGTAGTTTCAATGCCAGTAAGCTGTGGTCAACCTTGTCAAACGCTTGCGAAATCAAGAATGGTGACATCTGTTTGGTAGTTATGATCGATAATGTTAATCACGTCAGTCGTGAAACCTAATTGTGTCACACAATCTGGATTTCTGGAAGCCATGTTGGGCAGAATATCATGGTCTTTCCAGTGTAACATCGAGTTCGACACAATGACGTGTTCCATCAGTTTGCATGTTGTGGAGGTAAGACTGATTGGTCAGTAATTTGCTGGATCTGCTATGGACCCCTTATTTTTGAAGACTGGAGTTATGTTGGCAGTTTTCTAGTCTTATTGGTCAATATGGGAGCACACCTTCATCCATGGATAGTTGGAATGTCCTCGTGAGGATAGGTGCAATCACGTCGGCCATCTGGGTCGTGGGCTTTCGTAAGGATGAATTTGTTGAGTAGGATGACTTTGCCACTGATATTACAATGTCTCCCATGAGTGGGACATTCCTAGAGGGTTGTGATGTGGTTGCCTCTTTAGAAGGTGGAGTGAAGACTGATTTGAACAGGTGGTTTAAGATATCGGCTTCTTGGTAGAATCCGCATAGAGCCGTCAGCTTTAAGAGATGGGACTATCTCATCATCCTTTCGTTGGTGATTGATGTAGCCCCAGAATGACTTCGTGTTGAACGGCTCACTCCGGTGTAACCAGGTGGACAATGAAGGTGTTAGGACCTTTTCTTAGCTCTCTTTGGATCTCTTTCTTGCGGGCCTTGAATGCCGCTTCATCTCGTTCTCGTCCATACTGATTCGATCTCTTATACAGTTAGTTTCTCGTTTTGATCTTCTTGGCCAGTTTGTCATTTAGCCAGGGTGCACTGGCCCAGACTATTGTGAGTTTTATTGGAATGAGCTTCTCTGTGCCACTTTGCATGCCTGTCTTGCTATCCATAGCTCTTTTGTGTTCCAGGTCTTTTCAAGATCTATACCCTCAAGGTCTTTCGCAAAGGATGTCCAGTTGGCTTTGTGGTACAGATATTTGTTTCTTCTTTTGCGCTTCTTTCGCGTCGCATGAACGATGAGTTGAGTATACACAGCGTCGTGATCGCCTATTCCTGACATGACTTAATGTCCGGTTTATCTGTGATGGTCTGTTGGTTATAATCTGGTCTAGGACATTGTGAGCTCTGGTTGGTTCTACAATTTGAGATAGGCCGTTGTCGTCAAGGATCTCTTTGAATGTAACATGAAGATCCCTGTAGGCGCAATTAGCCTTGATTGTGTTGTCAGCCCAGTTCCATCCAGGGAGATTGAAATCCCCACCAAGAAGGTGGATGCTGTTCTTGTTTTGTTTTGTGATAGTTTTGAGTGTTAGATCTAGGGTACTGATGTTTTCTGCATCATTAGTATGGGGTCTGTAGAAACACCCAGAAATGAGTTTTCCTCCTTTGGATAGAGAAATTGAAGCAAAGATTCGGATTCGGTATTGTCAACAGCCTCATAAGTGGTGAGACAGAATGTTAATGCTGAGTTGATGGCCAGAAGTATTCCTCCGCCCTGTTGTCCATTATTTCTGCCACGTCTGTAAGTAGTGAATGGCTCTGAATTTATAAATTCAGACGTTTGCATGTCCGGTTTCAGCCATGTTTCAGTTATCATGTTAATGTCTGGCTTTGTTGCCTCAATGAGGATTAGCAACGCTCCTTTCTTGTTGACAGTTGACTGTGCATTGAGGTTTACACTTCGTAGAGGTCTTGCTTGGTGAGCGGGTTTTAACACGGGTTTAGCAGGTGATGAATGCTGACGTGCATGGTTTGAAGGACGCCTCTTTGTCAGGCGAAACGGCAGAATCTGTGTGGTACTCATCGGGTGTAGAACAGACTGAACTTGAGGCATCACTTACTGTGGATGGTAGATCAAACAAAGTATGGCTGTAGTGAAGTGTTCTACACTTCATGCAGGTCCAAGACTTGCCTGGATAGACTGTCGTATGTAAGATCCTTAATGCCCTGACATTCAGCATGAAACCAGTCGGAACAACATTCACAATAAATGCCTTTATGTTTCCTGTTAATTGTACAATACAATTAAAATATTTTAGAACTGCAACTGACATGTTAATATTTGTGTGTGTGTGTGCGTGCGTGCGTGCGTGTGTGTGTGTGTGTGTGTGTGTGTGTGTGTCAAAAGTTATAATGCCAGCAACTCAATAAGCAAATTACTGTATAAACATTTAAGTAGGATTACAATACCTGTCAAATCCTAACTCCAGTTGGAACACATTGTTGTTGTAAATTTTCTAATACCGTATACTTATGAAACCTCCATCATAAAGTAGTAAACAAAGTTTTCTTTATATCATTTGAACACATAAAATGTTTTTATGATCATGTTTTGTCGTGCAAATAATTGGCGGCATTACCTACATAAGTATAGGCCTAGATCATTGTTATTTAGTGTGAAGTGTTTGAGATTATTGTGACCCAAATAGTTTACAGATTCTGCTTCAATTAGTTATAATTATTATTTTATAATTGTATAAAAACATATTCAAAGTATACGCTAGTAGACCTATTTTAGTAAGAAGTACGATTAGTAATGAGTCTGAAACTAAAATGTGCTCGGACTTACAACACCGATGAACACAGTTCCGATGCACCGTGTCCGAGCGCCACAACATGCACATGGCAGGAGGACAAGGACGCTTTTTGGCGTATCGAGAGTCCAACCGTTTTTATCTATGTGCACTCCGCCCCTCTGAGGTGCGTATCAATTTTATGTTTAAACATATTCACGCTACTAGCACCCACGCAGTCAGCAGATAATCTGTTCCATTCATTTATAGACCTTTGTGAAAATGAGAACTTTCTTATATCTAATCTACACTGCTCCTTTACTGGTGTAACTTCATGTCCCCTAGTCCTTCTATCTTTCTTAACTGAGAACAATATTTCTATAAATATTTTCATAATCATTCAATATTAAAAAAAACTTCTATCGGATCTCCTCTTAATCTCCTGGTCTCTAGTGTTGTCACACCACATTCTTTTAGACGTATTTCGTAAATAACATCTCTCAGTTTTTGTATCATTTTAGTCGCTCTCCTCTGCACTCTTTCTAGCATATATACGTCTTTCTTGCGATATTGTCTCCACACTTGCATACACTATTTTAAATGAAGCCTACCTATTGTTTTATACAGCGGTATTATTAGTTATTTTTCCTTATACGCTATATTTCGCCTAATTAATTCAAGGATTTGATTTCCCTTTGAAGCTGCAATTCCGCACTGCTCTGAAACCTTCATATAAGCACTAATTTTTAATCCTAAGTCCTTTTCTTTTACAGTAGTGCTCAGTACCATACCCATATCCTGTATGGAGATATTTACATTTCCCACAATTGAACAACATCTGCCATTTTTCAGACAATTTGATAAATCTGTCAAGATCATCTTGTAAATTCCTTCTAAACACCTTTGTATCATCCGCAAATTTCAAAATTGTTGATATATATTAAGAATAATATAGGTACTAGTACTGATCCCTGTGGTACCCCACTCAAAACCGATTTCCAATTTGAAGTCTCTCCATCAACTACTATCCGTTGTCTTTTGTCAATCATAATGACATTAACTTGAACAGTAATAATGGTAAAGTGACTGCACTTACCTTACTAGATCTCTCTGCCGCTTTTGACACGATAGATCACAACATTCTCATTGAACGCTTATTAAAGTGGTACGGCATATCTGGCACAGCTCTAAGCTGGTTTTCTTCATATCTAATTGATAGATACCAAACTATAAAGGGAACTGCTTTTCAGCTGCACTGCCGGCTTTATTTAGTGTTCCCCAGGGTTCTGTTCTTGAGCTTTTGCTTTTTACTCTTTACACCACACCACTAAGCTCTGTTATACAAAAGACAACTTGGATCATCATCTTTATGCTGATGATACTCAGATCTACATTTCGTTGTCTACCCCGGATAAAAATCGCTCCCTTAATCAATTTAGTGATTGTCTTCAAGATATCTTCCACTGGATGATTGACACCAAGTTGAAATTAAATGTAAATTCAACTGAATTGATAATTATTGTTACTCCAATGCAGTGTAGCAAACTGGATGGCTTTTTCCTTACGCGTATTTTGAATCAGTATATCACGCCAGCAACTTCGGTGCGGAATCTAGGAGTGATCTTTGATAGTAATTTCAATTTCCGACAACACACATCTCAAACATGTCGCTGCTGTTTTGATCATATTCGTGATCTTCGCCGTATTCGCCGGTATATGTCATTTTCTGTTGCTAAAACTATTGCAACAGCGCTTGTTAGCAGCAGACTTGACTGTTGCAATTCCCTCCTTTATAATATCGCTAGCAAGGATATCACAAAACTTCAGCGTGTCCAGAATTGTCTAGCAAGAGTAGTTACAAGATCTCCTCGTTTTTCTCGCTCTGTACCACTTTTGAAGTCTTTGCATTGGCTTCCTGTACGATATCGTATAATATTTAAGATCTGTACCATTACATACCAGGCACTGTCCAGTAAGCAACCATGTTATTTGCATTCATTGCTTACTCCTGTAAGAAAACCTATCCAGCTTCGATCATCTAGTTCTGACCTACTTTTTGTTCCTAGAGTCAACTCTAACATTGGAACTAGGACTTTTTCTGTTGCTGCACCAACTCTGGAATATGCTCCCTCTTAGTGTTAGATCAGTTGACAATATTACAAAATTCCGTCGTCATTTAAAATCTTATCTTTACAACCTTGCTTATTCACCATAGCTCCCTAGCGCCTTGACCCATATGTTGACAACTGGAAAACTACTTATGGATTTTGAGATTGACCAATCCTTTTGTTTTTATGCGCCTCTGAGCTTGGTTTCCAAGGATTTAGGCGCAATAGAAGTTATCTTATTATTATCATCAGCCATTTTTATATCCAGTTAATTGTACCATCCCCTATGCCATGAGCCTTTAGTTTAAGCAGTAATATTTGATGTGACACTTTGCCGAAAGTTTTCTGAAAATCTAAGTAGATAACATCTACTGGTGATCCCTTGTCTACCCACTTAGTGATATCTTCAAAAACATAACATATTCGTTAAGGATGCCCTCGCTTTTAGAAACTCATGTTGAGATGGGTTTAGCAAGTTATGTTTAACAAGAACATCCACCATGTGATCTTTAATGGGTCTTTCTAATAATTTGCAAATCACTGATGTTAAACTCATTGGTCTGTAGTTCTCTGATTTGTTTCTCGAACCCTTTTTAAATAACGGTATACTGTTTGCTTCTTTCCAGACCACTCTCTCGTTTAATGACAAGTTGAAAACTGTTGCAAGCGGTATGTTAATTTGTTCTACAATTTCCAACAGTAGTTTGGGTGGAATCCCACCCACTCTGGGTGATTTAGTATCTTCCATTGCCCTTATTTTCGTACCTAGCATTTCCGGGGTTACAATTATTTGTTCTAAATAGCCTGATTCCATCCCATTGAACTTAGCCTCTGGTACTGGCGGTGAACTAATATCTTTCCCGGTAAACACCGAACTAATGTACGCATTCAGATCTTCTGCCATTAAGAATCTCTATGATATTATATTTCCAGCACTATATCTTCTAGAGGACCGACCTTATCCTGAATTTTCTGTTTGCTCCGAACTTTTTTGATAACCATCACCACGCAAGCAAAATCATGGTAGGCTCCGTGCATCATATGCATAGAAGATGCACTTTTATATATACCGTGTTCATTCTTGCATGTTTGCATATCACCTTTAGACTGTTTTAATGATTCCGAATCCAATGGACCCAGCCTAACGTGTAGTGACTGCAACAAGACAGAGCACATCAAATGTGCTGGAATATCCATACATGACTACAATAAGACCTACAGAAACCTATACACACCATAGCGTTGTTCCAATTGCTCGGCACCCTGTGGCATTTGTCACAGGGAAGTCTTAAATGACCACCATGCAATACAATGCGACCACTGCTGTTAAAGCTTATACTCAATGAGATATAGCAACAGAACCTAACATTGTTTATTACGTACCAGAAACGGTAAATTGTTATACAATAGCGTGAGCCATCAAATCACTGTTAAGCGATGTTGATCTTCCTCGTGGTCTCTCGTCAGAGACGGAAGATCCCATTATTTGAGGGGAGACTACACCAATTCCCTCCTCTCATTTTTTTAAGTCCGAACATTGGAGGATTTAGAGTCGCAGTTTACTGGGAGGCATCTTATGACGTTTGCTACGTCGCAGTTCGTTGTGGGAGGACGGCGGAATGTCTCGTTCAACGTGGCCAGTGTTGCTACCTTCCGCAGTATTGTGGATACGAACATCGTTCTCTCCCGAGTATACCGTGTCCGGTTTGATGTATCGGCGGTTGCACCAGTAGACACGACCACTGGGCAGTTTCACATGATAGTCGCGATGTCGGCCAATTCCGACGATCACGCCTACTTTATCCCACTTTTTTGTAAGGGAATTTTGCAATCTTACTTGCGCGCCAATGCGTAGCTGTGGTAGAGGACGGGATTACCTGTTGTAACGCTCTTCGCCCCGTGCATGTGTTTGCCCGCAGCCAGCATCCTGCTTATCCGCCACATTTTGCCATTTGCTTGCAAACGATTGTCGGTGTGCGGGTATTGCCGATCGCAGTGGGTGTCCAAATAGGATTTGTGCAGGGGAGAGGCCACCTGCACAAGGAGTATTGCGGTATTCTAGAAGTCCTCGCTGGAAATTCTCTTCGTCCAGATCTCCACTCACGGCTGTTGTTGCAATGAGTTTTTTCATTGTTTTCATCGCAGCCTCGGCATGTCCGTTAGATTGGTGGTAATGTGGTGTGGATGGTGCGGGACGAACGCCCCATCGTTTTAAGAACTGGTTAAACTCATGAGACGCGAACTGAGGACCACCATCAGATCTAAATCGCACTGGGACTCCAAGCTCCACGAATGCACGTCGACATGCATAGATGGTGTGGCAGGATGTAGTCTTAGCCTTTGGGAAATGGAAGACCACAGGCCATCCTGAGAGTCGATCTACATAGACGAGATAATCTCTTCCGGCGTAGTGGAAGAAGTCTGCTGACACATCTTCAAACACCCTGTTTGGTAGAGGTTCTGATCTCAGTGGTTCGCGCTGCTGAGAAGGTCGGAGTTCTTGGCATTTATTGCAACTTGCCACTGTCGTAGCGATATCATTACTAATGCCAGGCCAGTACACGTTTTGTCTCGCCTTGCGTTTCGTTCTATCGGTCCCTTGGTGCGAGTCATGAAGACGCGCTAAGACTTCACGTCGAGCTGACTTGGGCACGACAATACGAGGTCCATACAGGACTATCCCGTCGTCCGCTGACAGCTCGTTTCTGATGTTCCAGAATGGTATGACACTAGCGTTTGCTTTGTCTCTTGAAGACGGGAAACCATTCTGGACGTTGTCAATGAGAGTTTTGTACTTTTCGTCTTGCATAGCGACTGTTCTAAGTCGATCTAGTATCGGGTCACACAGGTGATCTTGCTAATCATCTTGGTGGTCTTCATGTACCATTCTGGATGCATTGATGGTTACCGCGTGAACGTGGTGTTCTACTTCTTCTTCTGCTTCTTGATCCTCCTCTGATGGATCCGACACAGGTGCATCAAAGCATCTGGGATGCAATTGTCTTTGCCCTTTGTCCAGCGTGTCGTGAACGAGAAGAGCGATGTCTTTTCTTTGAGACGTTGAAGACACGTGTTGTCGATATCGTCAAGGCGATGGCGATCGAGAATTGTCACCAATGGTTTGTGATCGACGACCAACTCAAAATGTGACAGTCCGAGTAGTTGAATGCGACACTTCTTCATTGCCCAGGTGGCTGCCAGTAGCTCTAATTCCACCATGGCATAGCGACTTTCCGTGTCTGTAAGAAAGCGTGATCCGCACTGAATCAGTCGCCATTTGTCTGCGTGTTGCTGCAAAAGAGCATGGCCCAGACCTTTGCGTCGCGATGCATCTGTGTGTAGCGCCGTTGGTTTTGATGAATCAAAGTGTGCCAGTGTAGGAGCAGTTACCAACGCTTTCTTGGTGGCTTGAAAGGCTTTGCTGTGTGTTTCAGTCCATCGAAACTCGTTCTTGCTCTTCAGTATGTCACGCAATGGATCAGCAGTCGTACTGACCGCTGTCGTGAAGTCACCAAGCTGGTTGATAAGGCCCATAAAAGATCGTAGTTCTGTCAAGCAGGTTGGTGTAGGGAATTCGGCGATTGCTTTCAGCTTTTCTGGGTCTGTGCTGACGCCTTCTGCGTTGATTTTGAAGCCAAAGTAATTCACCTCATTTTCCGCAAACTTGAACTTGTCGGGGTTCAGTGTGATGCTGTGCTCCCGACAACGGAGCAATACTGAGCGAACTCTTTCGATGTGTTGCTCAAAGTTTTCATCGTGTACAACGACGTCATCCATGACCTTTTCGACGTTGTTTAAGCCGGTTGAAGACAGTCCCATGGGGCTTCTCAAGAAGAGATAACGTCCCCAAGGGGTCAAGAAAGTCGTCAGTTCTTGGCATTCGAGCGAGAGTGGTATCTGCCAGTACCCTTGTTTTGCGTCTAACGTCGTGAAGTATCTTGACCCTGGTTTGATGTTGGAGACTGCTTCTTTCAGTGTCTTCATAACGAACGGATTTGTTGAGACGTGTGAGGTCCACACAAAGACGTATACCCCCTCGTGGTTTTGGCACTACCACGAGCGGATGACACCATCTGGTGGGAACGTCTCCCAATGGCTTGATAATGCCTTGTCTTGACATCTGGTCGAGATTTGCTTTGACTTCATCCCGCCATGCGAAAGGAATGGAGCGAGTGGCAGATATTGCAAAAGTCTCAACGTTCTCGTTCAAGTGGATTTTCATTGGTTCACCCAACATTGTCTTCAGTTGGTCACCTGTGTCGAATACGTCTTTGAATTCTTCAAGTAAGTCATTGCGCTTGCGTGTTCGCGTGTCGGATGACTCGAGTTCTGGAGGAATCTTTTTTGGCGATTTTGTTTCGCGTGACCGTCTTATGGCACGAATTGGTTTGGGATAATCGTTCGGCACGATTCCTAAGTCTCGGCAAACATACCAAGCCAGCAGAAGTCCTTTTTGCTCTTTGCAGATAAGAACCGTCTCTTTCGTATATTTGTCTGCTGCATGGATGTGGAGGTCTACTGTGCCAATACATTCGAATGAAGTACCATTGACAGCAACGATTGTGTCTTCGGGCGTGGGACATGTATTTCCGATGTCTAATCCTATTTGTTTTAGGATATCAAGTCCTGCAACAGTGGCTTAGGCCCCTATATCTGGTGTTACCTGTGCTGTTGCGATGAAGCTATCATCAGCATTATGATGAAGTTGTACCTTAATGCGCGGGGCGCGACGGTGTTTTTTCTTTCCCAGAATGTCCAGTACGCGAATCTGACACATTGCGGTCGATCGACGTGTAC
Source organism: Paraescarpia echinospica (assembly GCA_020002185.1). Classification (NCBI taxonomy): domain Eukaryota; kingdom Metazoa; phylum Annelida; class Polychaeta; order Sabellida; family Siboglinidae; genus Paraescarpia; species Paraescarpia echinospica. The sequence continues at coordinate 34,253,690 of CM034532.1, read as the reverse complement.
TCTTATTCTGTGGATTGTTCTGGTGTTTCCACATATTACTTACATTTTTTGAACCAGAGGAAGTGGACCTAAACACAGGCAACTTTGAAGAAGTTTGCATGCCTGAGGAAATAGTGTCACACTCCTTAGATAGGCATGTTCAGGCTACTGTTGAATTGTGTAATAAGAACACACAAACTGTTAACCCTGTACCAGAAAATATAGAAGTAGTTGTAGTAAAAGCAACAACAATAGATGCTTTTGTAAATGATCCGGAAGGTATGCAGTTCTATACTGGTTTAGATAGTGTTCTGATTTTTAATGGTGTCCTTTCATCTCTAGGACCAGCAGCTTACAAACTTAAATATCTCTATTCGTCACCTAATTTGGATATCAGAAACCAACTGTTTCTCACTTTAATTAAGCTAAGGGTGTACACAACCAATTTTCAACTTAGCCGAATGTTTGACGTAACACAGCTCGAGGTGTATAATATTTTCGTTACATGGGTGAAATTTATGTCTAAGCAGTGGAGGAAAATTAACATATGGCCTGAAAGGGACACTGTTCGGCACTTTTCACCGACTGATTTTAAAGCAAAATTTCCAACAACTCAGGCAATTTTTGATGGAACTGAATGCTCAGTTAAGAAGCCTGCAGCAGCTGCCGCCCAACAAGCAACCTTCTCTACTTACAAGAACAGAAATACAGCGAAGGTGCTTGTTGGAGTGACACCTGCTGGGCATGTTTCCTATGTTTCTCCAGCTTATGGTGGATCTGCAAGTGACAGACAAATTGTTGAAAGAAGCAACCTTACCAGAAATGTAGACCAGGGTGACTCGATCATGGCAGATAAGGGTTTTGATGTGCAAGACATGTTTGCACCCATGAATGTAACTGTGAACATCCCCACATTTTTTAGAAAAAAGAACAAGATGTCAGGAGAGACAGTTCTCAGAGACAGAAAAATCTGTTTGCCTACGTAATCAGAAACTGTACATAATAAATGCTACACTGCATAGATACTCGGCCCCAAGCTCCAATCGTAACAAACGTTGTCACTGTCACATCTGTATCGACCAATCCCACACTCGCCTGGCATCATCGTAGATTGCATTCGAACAACGCTACATGGAAACAATAATACCAAAACACTTTGGAAAGAGTTATAGACATTCACCCAGTGATCCATCCCAAACCTTCGATTGCATTCGAAAACGAGGCCACTTGGAATACAAATCGACAAGACTGTCAAAGGATAAGGGCAAATCAGACTGTTGGAGTGGGTCGCTATATAGACTATAATTCAGTATGGAAATATTCTACGATGATATACGTTGAATTGTGTGTGAACTATTGACAGACCAACAAGAATGTCACAGGAAAGGCTACATCAGTAAGAGAGGCAGTGACACGGTCTACGCGGCACCCTTCTGTTTGCGTGCGTATCTGGCAGCCAACGGTTCTGCAAGGTTGATGATCGCAGCGACCATCGCTGCCGTGCCAATAGCTAAGAACGACTGTTTCCAGTCTCCCGTGATGTCTCGCAAGATTCCTGAAATTAAATAAGTTACCACAATATGAAAGGATCACAAGTTTTAACGAACAGAACAATACAAGTTTTTTTCCATTCTGCCAAGGAAAGTATAAAATGTTGTAGCAAGTGTTATGAAATTAACAACCGCCGAATGTGAGTTATTATAACACAGTGTTAACTGTGCAGAATACTTTACCGCTGCTTAATGATATAATGATATATATATATATATATACATATGTGTGTGTGTGTGTGTTAACGTGTCATTGCTTACCGGATATTTATTATTCCTATATTTCACAGGTCTTTAACTTACCTGTGAGAACAGTAAAACCCAAACTTGACATCGCTTCGGTGCTGTAAACGTAGCAAACATTATTGTTAATAAAACGCTGTTCAAGTCTTTGTTGCAAATACAACTGGATTTTGTAGAAACAGTTCTTCATATAAATATCGCCTCCACGTAGCGAACTTCAGCGATAGAGTAATATAATGAACAACAAAGTTTGTTCTAGATTTTGATATGAACTATGTCCAAGTGATATAAATAAATAGTATTACTTGTATCAGTTTGCAGGTTAATGTTGTTAACAATTATTCGTTAGTAAATTGTGTGTTTGTCTGTGATCAGTAGTAAGAAGCCGTCGGGTATGCGAAGGGTGCGTTCGCATGATGATCAAAATATGTTAACTGCAATATGTGAAGTTGTCTTGTCTCTCTCTCTCTCTCTCTCTCTCTCTCTCTCTCTCTCTCTCTCTCTCTCTCTCTCTCTCTCTCTCTCTCTCTCTCTCTCTCTCTCTCTCTCTCTCTCTCTCTCTCTCTCTCTCTCTCTCTCTCTCTCTCTGCACACATTTCTCTTAGCATCGCAAGTAAACACGGAAGACCAACCTGTACATTACGCCGCATGTGATTGGCATGTTGACAAGTCCTAGCTCCTCGGCAAGAAGAACTGGTGCCAGCACAGCGGCCGCGCCAACACAGATGCTACACAACGACGCGAGGCCAGCCAGACCCACGTAGTGTCTGGCGAGCGGCAGGAGGCAGAGAACTACGCCATTGACGAGCGTCGCAGCCTGGTAGATATGCTTCTTCTTCACAAAGTTGAAGTCCGCAAACCAGCCGATTAAGATGGACGAAACCCCACTGCAAATCCCCATCACGGATAGCAGGAAGGCCGCTTTATATTTCGAAATACCCATGTCGGTAGCATGCGGGTGAATTATAATAGTGCATGTTTCGAGGGTGCTGTCTGAAATAGGCAGTGTCAATGCGTAGATATACAGGAGCGGATTCTTCAATACTTTCCATTGAAGAGGGGCTTTCTGTGATTGAGCAACATCGGTTGTGGTCGTTATTTCGTTTGAGGGGTGCGGTTTACCCACTGAAAGAGAGTCACATTCTGCATTCTCTAATGTTGTCGTATCTACAACTGTCATTTCTATTGTATCAGCGGTTGGTACACCAGTTTCCCCTGCTACAGTGTTTTTGGAATCCGGTGTGGTTGTAGTATTGTCTCTTCCGCCGCCACTGAACGACTCATCTCTGGAGACACGTACAGTATCACTGATAGGAACGCGGTTCGTCCTGTTTCTAACGTCTGTTGCGCTGTCATTCACTTCTGCAAATTTGGGGAAGCTGACATACATCGCAGGTTTTTGACATGTGAGGGACAGTTCTTCTTTCCCAGGTATAATATCCGATGCTAACTCTATCGGGCAAGTTTCTTGTGATTCGTGTAGGTGCGGTAGTTTTTGACGAGTTATCTTTTGCCTCGACAGGTATCAGCTTAAAAAGAATTCTGGTTGCCGATAGAGCACTGCAGCAACGCTCACATGAAACATTATTCCTCCTATGATCATGAACGTGCCTTGTAATCCGTAGAAGTCCAGGCAATATTGGATCAGAGGCGGAAAACAGAAAGATCCGATAGAAGCATAAGTGCCAGCTATTCCGTTAGCAAGACCTCTTCGCTTTTCGAAATATGTGGCAATAACAATGACGCTTGGTCCGTAGCTACTGCCCACCCCAACTCCTACAAAACATACACAGATAGAAACATATTTTACAGGAAACATGCGCGTATTCAAAAACACACTGACGACTCACGTGGAACAAACATGCCGCTACGGGCTATAGATTGTTAAATGTACTGCTTCGATGGGGTAATTTCGATTTTGTACTTGAAAATGAATGTATGGGTCCAAGCATGGCAGTCTTGGTGTGTGTGTGTGTGTGTGTGTGTGTGCGTGCGTGCGTGCGTGCGTGCTGCATCGTAATACTAACGATTGAATCAAAAGTTAAATTACAGATTACAGGAAGAAAAATATATTCATAGGCGTTCGTGGAAATAGGTTGCTGACGACCCTTTACAATAGAACCACCCATATGGACAATGAATACGTAACCAGCAACGTACCTACTAGAAATCCATAAGTGAAGTACATCATCCAAATTTCCTGGACAAAGGCGGTCAATAGATAGCCAATGTTGATGAACAGGCCTCCGATGATGACAACTGTTCTTGGTCCAATTTTATTGCTCAGGATGTTGGCCGGAGTCACTGGACAACGAGGAAAGTGTTATAACAACACACCAAACAAACTGAAGTCTCCATTATCTAGGTCGTAGTATGAAACAGATTGTGGTTATCTGGTTTTTATATTCATATGCGTCAGAACCGGGGGGAATATTTTTGCATAGGGGAGGGAGATAGGATTGGTTCCCAATACTTAGAACCTGGTGGTGTTTTGGCGATCCTCAAGGAGGGTGTAAATAGATGTTTTGGTGAGACTGAAGGTGGTGGGTTTTGGCGAGCCTCGGGGGTTGTAAACCGAGGTTTGCGAGAGCCTGAAGGTTATTTTGACGAGCCTCAAGGAGGGTGCATTTGGAGGTTTTTGGAGAGCGTCAACCCCCCAATATCCTCCACGGTCCGATACCATTGATGTGTATGCATGTATGAGACTGAACTTTTGTAGGTGTTTTTAAGATGTCACCCGGGTTGCTCCTGAGGGTGTTGTGATATTACGTTTATTACATATTAGACTATAGATAGAAATATCCAGTTATAGTCGTGGTTATTAGTTCTTGTTACTTCCGCCCGCCCTTGCGGCAACATGTTCTTACAGTTCAACAATAAATTCATTTTAACTGTATTCAACTGTATACAAACAAGTATTACAACATGGTGGCAGCGGAAACAACCGCGCGAACATGAAGACATAAGTGGTGAGAAGCCAAGAAAGATCGTAAATAAAATAATGTCGCAGAAGATGGACGAAAAAGCATGCAAGGATGGATCGACGTCGCTGCATTAGTGCAACGTTAATCGCCAGGTGGCGCACCTGAAGCCGACAACTGCAAAAGAATAAAACTGATGTCGCTGCGTTAGTACAATGTTGGTCGGCAGGTGGCGCACCTAAACTGCAAATAAACGGAACTGAACAGTCATTAATAACCTATTGTTCTATACAATGGCGTCTAATTATCCACTAATGAATTGGACGGATGAAGATTTAGGAGACGCTATATCAATGTTTAAACAAAAGATGACATTGTTCCTAGAAGACAAAAAACATCGTTGGAGACGGATCGCAATCTAGAAAGATCTGCCGAAGTATCGGAGACGAAGGATTGCGACGTCTGAATGTCAGTGGAGTCAACGACGAAGAAAAACGACAATCAGAAAAACTGTGGCAGTTTTTCGAAAGCCAGCTGAATCTAGTGAGACACTTGATCAGTTCGTTATCAGGGCTAGGACCTTGGGTCAGAAGTGCAATTTTACGGATGTCGAGCTCGCCGAGCGAGTAATAGAACTCGTAATTGCTAGCACCCCCCTCGACGAATTCAGGAAAGATCTCTTGAGCAAGCCACATGGCTACAGCATAACTGATATACTATCAGAGGGTAGGAAGTATGAAACGACTGCTGCAAGCAATCATCAACTAACAGAACTGAGTGACAAGCAGACTGATGTATATGGTGTAGCACGAGGTAGAAGGAGATCGACCAACTACTATCGCAAAAAGTCATACGCAAAGTAGACGAACATACGGACTGGTGTTCCAGCCTAGCGTTCTCAACGAAGATAGACGGATCTATTCGAATATGTCTTGATCCAAAGAGACTGAAGAGGTGTCCCCACAAGATCCCAACAGTGGAAGAACTGAATCCAGAGTTCTCAAACGCAACTGTCTTCATTAAGCTTGATGCAAAAGCAGGTTACTGGGCAGTACACCTCGATGAGGAGTCACAGTTGCTAACGACATTTCGCACTCCATTTGGGAGATATTGCTGGATGCGACTTCCCTTTGGACTAAGCATATCACAAGACATCTTCCAGGCAAGGATGGATGAGATTCTTGAGGGCTTGACAGGCGACGTCATCATCGCTGACGATGTGTGTGTGCATGGCAAGAATGCTGCAGAGCATGATGCCAATCTCATCTGTTTGATGCAGAGAGCAGCTGAACGAGGGATTGTCTTCAACAGTGACAAGTGCTTCATCAAGAGAGACTCAATATCTTTCTATGGCAGCACATACACAGAAAATGGCATCAAACCCGACGTAGCGAAAGTACAAGGCATTCGCCAGATGCCAACGCCTTAGATAAAGGAAGACTTACAGAACAGAAGTTCCTCGGCATGATGAACTATCTGTCACCCTACATCCCACACTTTGCTGCAAGGTCACACGCGCTTCGTGGACTGCTGAGTAAAGATGCGGTGTGGACGTGGGACAGCGGGTACCAGCGGCAGGTAGACGATCTTCGCGAAGTTGTGTCTGAGAACGCATGCTTGAAGTACTACGACATGACTGGCGATCTGACGCTCGAAGTAGACGCTTCACAAAAAGGACTTGGTGCCGTGCTGATCCAAGATGGCAGACCGGTTGCTTTCGGTTCCAAAATACTGACTGAATGTCAATCACGGTACAGCAACATCGAACGTGAAATGCTTGCTGTCGTGCAGGGAATCCAACGGTTTCACACTTATGTGTACGGCAGGTCATTCACTGTGGAAACAGACCATAAGCCACTCGTGACGATCTGTCCTAAACCGTTGCATGCAGCACCACCGAGACTACAGCGAATGCTGGTGAAGGTACAAGAGTACAACTTCGACATCGTGTACCGGCCAGGCGAACAAATTGTTCTTGCCGACACGTTGAGCAGATTCCAAATCAAGAGAACAACCAAAACATCGAACTAGACGAACGAGTCGATGGGGTCGAACTGGAAGCGGATGACACAAGCCAAGTTCTCATCGGGTTGATAAATTTCCCGGTAGCAAAGCGTGCGATGCTACGAAACGAAACAACAAAAAGACCCTACACTGAACAGATTGAAGGACGTTATACATCATGGATGGCCTGAGCACATCAAGGAACTCCCAACCGACCTGAGGCCATACTGGTCATTCATCGAGGCAGGCGTGGTGTTCATTCCTAGCTTCATGCAGAGCGATATACTTGCGCAGTTACATGACGGACATCAAGGTATCGAGAAAACAAGACGACTAGCCCGTGACTGTGTCTATTGGCTAGACATCAATAAATATGTCGACCGAGTATGCAGAGCGTGCCAGACGTGTCAAGAACTTTAAGCCTCAAACGTACGCGAACCACTCATCGCGCATGAAACGCCTTCACGTCCGTGGCAATTCATTGCTTCCGACCTGTTCGAAATTGATAGCCGACACTATCTTCTGATCACAGACTGATACACCAATTATCCGCTGGTGGACGAGATACGTGCTCCAGTAACGAGCAAGGCAGTCGCAGATCGACTGAAGTCATACTGTGCGCTATTCGGTCGCCCAGACGAGGTGATGACCAACAACGGCCCGCAGTACGCTGGACAGCCATTCAAAAAGTTCAATGAAGACTGGGGTATCCAACACGTGACGAGTTCTCCACATTATGCTCGCAGTAGCGGCTTCATTGAGATAAGTATGGGGCATCTCAAGACGATCACCAAGAAGACTCAGAAGAACGGTGATGACGTACAGCTCGCGATGCTCAGTCTTCGAACCACACGTGTAGAGACAAACTTACCTTCTCAAGGCGAGATGATGTTCGGCAGACGAATGACGACACTCCTTCCAAGCCGCAGTGAACCTGACCAGAAGAGCAAAGAGAACAGCATGAACGGAGACGAGAGGAAATGAAAACACATCCCTATGCGACATGTAGAAACGACCTACCACCGTTGCACATTGGACTGCGTGTGTGTGTGTGTGCAGAATCGAGCTACAAACACATGGTTCCCTGCGATGGTGACTGAGAAATGTGCTGAACCACGAAGCTACGTGGTATCGACTCCAAACAGTACTATGCTGCGACGAAACCGAAGTCACCTACGCGAATTGCTGGAGCTTGAACCGCATGCTGAGAGTGTCCGCGATGACTCACCCGCAACAGAGCGGATTCGAGACGACAGGCGGTCCTTGATCCAGTCGTCCCACCGATGACGTTCGTGCCGCGAAGGTCGCAGAGATCACGACATGAACCGATACGCCTCAAGGACTATGTTGCAAAGTGGCTTAGGCCTACTCCTTTACGTAACTTTTCGTTGATAAGGGGGTTATTGTGATATTATGTTTATTACATATTAGACTATAGATAGAAATATCCAGTTATAGTCATGGTTATTAGTTCTTGTTACTTCCGCCATCCCTTGCGGCAACGTGTTCTTCGAGTTCAACAATAAATTCATTTCAAATTATATACTAACAAGTATTACAACAGAGGGATGGGTATATTTGGTGCAAACGGATATATTTGCATGGGCTAATTCCGGCGGGGCGCCATGATGTAGCCAGTATGTCGCGGTTTACATGCATCACAATCAAGATTTTACGCTGACCTCCGTCAACCTTTACCTTTGCCACCAATCCTGATAACGGTTATACACGTGAATTACATTACTGTTGCTGCATGAATTCTCCTAAATCAAACATTCCAGTAGGTTGTTACTTTAAAAACTTTCCCTTAGGTTTTTGTCATAAAGAAAAATTTGTGTGGCAAGAATTTCAAAAAAATATACGATGGCATGCACGACCAAACCACGTATTCGGCATCAATTTTTGATGGCGTGACAGTGTTTTTGGTAGGCAACAGATCACGCGATAGATAGTTCAATCCATTGACTTCGTATAAACATGAGTTATATTGTGTTATCTGATTATTATAATTTGTTTAATTAAGTATAAAACAGTTTGTTATTTCAGGAAATATAGCACCACTGAAGCTCACCAAAACCTTCGAGTGGCGAAATGAAACATGTGTACCGGAGTTTATTATTTTATCGCGGGCAAATGGTTCAAATACGAAGGTCTTACTAAATGGAATTTGACGAGTAGTAGTATACAAGAAATCATATCAATGCTGGAAAGTTTGAACATTGATGGGGAAGATCTGAGAGTTGTGAGAAATCTGTACTGGGAACAAACAGCAGCAATACGAACAGAAAATGACATCAGTAAATTTCAAGAAATAAAACGTGGTGTAAGATACGGGTGTGTCCTATCACCCGATCTCTTTTCATTATACAGTGAGATTATCTTACGCACATTAGAAGATATGCCAGGCATTCAAGTAGGGGGATACAACATGAATTATGTACAATATGCAGACGACACGGTACTGATTGCTGAGAACGAAATATATCTACAACAGATGCTAGATACAGTAATAAGGGAAAGTGAGAAAAAAGGTCTGTCCCTGAACAAAAAGAAAACATAAATCATGGTCATCTCAAAGAAAAATTACACTCCAACATGCAACGTGATAGCATATGACACTGTTTTGAAGCAAGTCTGAACGTTTAACTATCTGGGATCACTAATAACATCCGACGGTCGATGCAACGATGAGATAAAGAGAAGAATTGCTCAAGCCAAAACAGCTTTTCACTTCATGAAAAACATTTTAAGAAATAAAAATATATCAATTGAAGTGAGAAAACGTGTACTGCAATGTTACATAGAGCCCATATTGCTATATGGATGTGAATCCTGGACAATAACCAAAAGATCACAAAAAAACATAGAAGCCACTGAAATGTGGTTCTTAAGAAGAATGCTGCGAGTGCCACGGACTGCAAAGCAAAGCAATGAAGTCATCCTTAGGACAGCCAAATCAAAAAGAAAGATCATCAACAAAGTTAGAACACAACAAGCACGAGTTATAGGCCATGTCATGAGAAAGAAAAAGTTAGAACAAATAGTAACAACAGGAAAGATAGAAGGAAAAAGATCCAGAGGACGCCAGAGAATAAAAATAATAGATAGTCTCTCAACATGGTGTGGAAGGAGCACAACAGAACTGCTACAACAACAAAACTGCTACAAACTACACACGACCGTGCGGTATGCAGGGCCATGATCGCCAACGCCTGTGACAGACATGGCACATAGAAGAAGTATACAACAAAATAATATATAAATAAATGTTAATACATCGAAAATTTTCGGTAATGTTGTTGGTTTACCCATAAATAATGCCACGGATGACATAACAGCGGGAATCCACGCTACATCAGTAGCTGTAGCGTCGAATCTCTCCTGGATCATCTTGAAGTACACGCCAAATGAAAAGACGCATCCGCCTAAGACGAGGAAGTGGACCATTGCAGCGCCTGCAACAAATGACTGTGATGAATAATCACCTTTTTTATAGAAATATATACTAAACGTGGATGTAGAGCGTTTCCGTACAGAATAAAAGGAGGAAGACCCAGAAGCAGGTAGCTAAAAAAATGTCATGAGCATGATGCTAGAACAACTCGACCAGGCAACACGAGACAGGCGAGAATGGAGGAGACTGTGTTGGAGAGTCGCCAAAACGTTGGACCCGACTTGACGGCACAAGGTGACAAGGTGATGTATTCTCGATGTCAACTACAGGCTAATACACACATGAGACTGGTATAAAATTGATGTGCATAACAGGGAGTCTGGCAAAAACGAACGAAGTGTTAATGGTGTCTACAGGCCAGTTTTGTTGTCCTTTATTTTCGTTGAAAATCAAATAATACAATTTATAAAATGGAAGAAAATAAAAATCTGTGTAAGAAAATTGCAATATGTTGTCACCGAATTGCAATATTTTAAGTATTTCAACGTATTCCAACGTCCACATACTATGGCGGCTGCTTTCGGTGACGACACTGCTTTACGATATGTCATGTTGACACGCTTCACAGAAGTCACTGAATCAGACGTCACAAGATTGGTCGTAGTCGCTCTGTGTAAGTCGTGCGGGCTAGACCCAATACCTACCTGGCTCCTTAAACTATGGTCGTCGGAACTGGAACCCATGGTTACTTCGATAATAAACACTTCCCTCGAAAGTACAATTGTACCTGATGTGTTCAAGCATGCGGTCGTTAGACCAGTCCTGAAAAAAGTGACACTTGACGAACATGCTTTATGCAATTACCGCCCGGTTTCTCACTTGCCGATTTTATGAAAATTTGTTGAAAAAGTGATTGCAAGACAACTCAACAATTACCTTGATACTAACACTCGACGGAGACGGCGCTCCTGCGAGTAAAGAATGACATTGCCGCGGCGCTGGATAGAAAGTGCAAGACTATTCTTGTGGTGTTAGATTTGTCAAGCGCATTCGACACAAATAATCATAATATCTTCATGACTCAGTCGTACATCACTGAACGTTATCAGAGAGTCGCCGTGGAGAATGCAATGTCAACATATTGTATTTTGAAATGTGGTGTCCCACGAGGGTCTGTGCTTGGTACTATAATATACTGGACATAAACAAGGCCTATCGGCAACATCGTTGCACGACACGGCATGCAATACCAATGTTATGCGGATAAAAGGCAAATTTACATGACAGTGGAGCACGATCAACCATACTTGACAACGGTCTTACATTGGAAGCACAGGTTGCACAGATAGCAAAATTGTGCTACCACCAGATTCGCAACATTGGACAAATTCCGCTAAGTATCATTGATGATGCGTGCAAAACACTGGTGTACGCGCTCGTGACATCACGCCTCGACAGAGCTTCTAAGTTGAATGAACCCAATATAGGGAGATCTCCCTATATTATCAAAACACAATAGGGAGATTTTACCGGTAATTTTAAGAAAGGGAACGCTTATCTAAATCCAATTAAACTGAAACACAGACATACCTGTTAAGGCGTATACTCAGTGAGATATAGCAACAGAACCAAACATTGTTTATTACGTACCAGAAACGGTAAATTGTTATACAATAGCGTGAGCCATCAAATCACTGTTAAGCGATGTTGATCTTCCTCGTGGTCCCTCTTCAGAGACGGGAGGTCCCATTATTTGAGGGGAGACTACACCAATTCCCTCCTCTCTTTTTTTAAAGTCCGAATATTGGAGGACTTAGAGTCGCAGTTTACTGGGAGGCATCTTCTGACGTTTGCTACGTCGCAGTTCGTTGTGGGAGGACGATGGAATGTGGGCAGTGTTGCTACCTTCCGCAGTATTGTGGATACGAACATCGTTCTCTCCCGAGTATATCGTGTCCGGTTTGATGTATCGGCGGTTGCGCCAGTAGACACGACCACTGGGCAGTTTCACATGGCAGTCGCGGTGTTGGCCAATTCCGACGATCACGCCAGTAGTATAGAGGCCTGTTTCGGCCTCAAAATCCTACTTATAAAAACGTTTTAATGACCACTAAACGTTTTCGGGAACCTACTTATAAAAAAGATCAAAGGCTTTTTTTGACACTAATTGGTTTTGGACACCTACTTATAAAAAAAGATCAAAGGCTTTGTTTGACACTAATTACCTACTTATAAAAACGTGATTGATTACCCCGAGATGCCACCTAGCGGTGAGTGCAGAGACCCTTTTAGTTCGTCCCCTAGCGATCAACGCCGTACTTAGCGCATGCTGACGTAAGCAATAATGTGTTTATCGCGCAAATATATAACCACGATAAAACCACTGTATAAACGTCGACGACGGATTAGCTCTCCTGGGATAGTGTTCGATTGGGGATCGAAAGATTCCCGGTCCGAGTCCGTTCGTAGACCCTTTTTAGATTCGTTGTATGTGAGGTGCCACCTAGCGGTGAGTACAGATATAATTGTTCCCTATAATATAACCGGGGTAAAACCACTGCATAATCGTTGGCGACGGTATAGCTCTCTTAGGAGAGTGTTCGCCTAGGGATCGAAAGATTCCGGGTTTGAACCCTAGTCGCAATTTTTTAGTTCCTCTATCTAGCGGTGGTGGCTGTATATAAGCGGTGGCGGTAGCGGGTTATCGGTAGTCGGTATGATGTCGTCACCTATAAGGTTTGGTGGATCGCGGTCGTTCTTGTCGAATATGTATTCGTGTCGAATGACGGTATGGGGACGGGGCTTTCAATCCGTCGAGCACGCCTATCAGTATAGGAAAGCAATGTTCAACGACGACGTGGAATGCGCCGAACGTATCAAAAGAGCGCGATCGCCTTATCAAGCGAAACGACGCGGTTACGAAATTCGAAAAAAGAGAACGGGAGCCAAATGGAACGACGTTAGGGTCGGATGTATGAAGGGGTTGTTGATGAGAAAGTTTGGCGGGTCGTCCGAGTTGAAGGCCGAACTGTTGGCCACTGGGGACGCCGAATTGCTGGAATGGGTACCGAGTAGGGAGGGTTTCTGGGGTACCAAGATCGGGGACGTTGCGGGGAAGAACATGCTCGGTAAACTGTTGATGGAGGTACGCGATGCTTATAAAGACGCGTAAAAAGTGTTCGTCGTTCAGTCGTCGAAAAATGAACGGACCGTCGTTGAAGCATCCTTTTACATGTATAGTAGCCGGTCCTGCGGGGTGCGGTAAGACGACGTTCGTCGAGCGTCTGATACGTCACGACGCTATGATCGATCCGCCGCCGGAGAAAATCCTGTGGTGCTACGGACAGTGGCAGAGCGGCTGTGCGTCTATGTCTTCGAAAAGAGAGTTCGTAGACGGCCTGCCGGATCCGAAACGTTTAGATGGTAAAGCGAAAACGCTTCTAGTACTCGACGACCTCATGGAGGAGACCGATAGCCGGGTGACGGTACTATTTACTAAAAAAAGTCATCATTGTAATACGTCGGTCGTACAACTGCGACAGAACATGTTTCCGAAAGGGAAAGAAAACCGTATAATCAGCCTGAACGTCCAATACATAGTGCTATTCAAGAGCAACCGAGATGCCGGCCAAATAGGTCACCTAGCGAAACAGATGTACCCGGGAAAGGTCAACTACATGATAGAGGCTTTCAAAGACGCGACGTCGTCGGCATACGGCTATTTATTCGTGGATCTGAAACAGGAAACGGAAGAGGACATGCGCCTGCGTACGTGTATATTTCCGGACGATCGTCTTCAGTACGTGTACGTAAGGAAGGGTGGTGGCGGCGGTGGTGGTGGCGACATCCTATAAGAAGAGAGGACATCGGCGCGTACGTTTATTAGTCGTTATGACGGGGCGCGCGGTGGTAGCGAAGCGACGACCGAAGGTGGCGGCACCGACGAATCGAGTGAAGAGACACATTTTCGCCCTGCAACTGTTGGAGAGACATAGGCGGAACATCGATCTGCGAAAAGCGGACGCCGGTCTCATTTGTAGTCTGTGCGATTGCGCGTACAACATTCTGAAAGGGAACGTGAAGTTGTCGCCGAAACAGAAACGCGTGTTGTCAAAATATCGGAATCACCTGCGTAAACTCGCCGACAAACAAGTTGCGATTAAGCAGAAGCGAGCCGTCTTGCAAAAGGGTGCGGGTGGTTTTCTGACGGCCCTGCTAGCGCCGTTAGCGAGCACCGTTCTCCTGCCGCTGCTCAGACAGGTGATCGGCAGCGGGTGATTGATGCAGTACGCGAAGAAGATGGCGTTGGTCGACCCGCGATTGGTGGAAAGCCTCCTGCCACGTGTCGATCAGCCGCCGAGCACGCCCCGATCACGTGTGCTGAGTAGCCTGGACAGCTACATGAAGGACATTCTAGAACGTTCGGATTTACCCGAACGCGAAAAGGTAGCGTCGTACAATCAACTGCTGAGTCGGTACAATACGATAGAGGCGGCTCGAGCGGCACAACCGGTACGCGTGTCGGTGGTCAACAGCAGCGGCGAGACGCCTGCGGTGGGGGTGGGGGCGGCGGCAGCGGCGACGGTGGCGCCACCATCGTCGGAGGTCGTAGAGCGCGAAATCATAGCCAGTATGCCGAAAACGCTGAAAGGGAAGACGGGACAGCTGATCGAAAAAATGAAAGCCGATCCGTTGTGTCGATGGAACGATCGCGGTGAATTCGTGTACGACGGTAAAACGATCGCGGGGAGTAACATGGTCGATCTAGTGAGCGATCTCATGCGAACGAGATCGAAGACGACAGCGCCCGTAGGATGGCGAGAGTTCGGATTGCGCATGAAGGATATGAATATCCCTATGGAATTCGTGGGCAACCCGCGCTATCGGTCGTACATGGAGCGACGACAGAAGCGCCTACTAGAAGAGGCGTCGATGACGCCGACGACGACTAGTTCATCAGCGACGCCGGAGTGGAGACGTCGTCGGATACGAGGCGAGACTAAACGCAGACAACGGTCCCCTTCGTTGGGCGTCGCGGCGTGGGACACGTTGTGATGCCGTCACGACGCACGATAACGGCCATCGTCGTCGGCTTCACCATCGCGCTTATCGCTCTCTATACGTGTATAATAATCATCGTACATTCATCATCATCGTCGTCGTCGTCGTCGTCATGGTGTCCGGGTGGAGTCGTCGTCGTCGTCCAAAACGAAAGCTTCGACAGCAACGAAACGACGTCGACGACCTGAATAGCGTCTACTTCGATCCGAAACGGGTGGGAAGTTACGGAGGTTTCGACGCGTTGCACCGGGCGTCGAAGCTCCGACGTCCGGCCGTCGAGAGGTGGCTAGCGTCGCAGGACGCCTATACCCTACACAAACCGGTTAAACGACATTTCAAACGACGTCGCGTCATCGTGGGCGGTCGAAACCAGCAGTGGCAAGCCGATCTGGTCGACTTGACTAGACTGAAAACGCACAACGACGGTATAACATACCTATTGACGGTGATCGATGTGTTTTCGAAGTGGGCGTGGTGCGTTCCGTTGAAGAGTAAGTCCGGCCCGTCGCTCGTCGAGGCCTTCGAGCGCCTACTGAGCGGCGACGACGAGACGCCGAACTCGCTGCAGACCGATAAGGGGACCGAGTTTTTGAACCGACCCCTGCAAACGTTCCTAAAGAGTCGCGGCGTTCTTCGTTTCGTGACGCATAACGAGGAGACTAAAGCGAGCGTCGTTGAACGGTTTAATCGAACTTTGAAGACGCGTATGTGAAGCCGGGACGCCGGTAGAGGGCGCCTTCTACGAACCGGAACTACAACGCATAGTCGTTCCGAAGGACAAACTGTATCGCGTGGAGGCGGTTCTACAGCGTCGGCGTCGTCGCGGCGGTGGTTGTTCGGAGGCGCTCGTAAAATGGAGCGGATATCCGGCCTCCTTCAACAGCTGGATCGACGCCGAGTCGCTCGTGGACCTATAAAAAGACTACTACTAGCGAGGAGGCGATGAGAATGAATCGTTGGCGAGCACGCGGACTCCATCGACGCTACCACCACAACCACCGCCGAACCCGTTCCATGGCAAATCTGCGGCAACGAATGCCCTAAGGCCGAAATCGTATTCCTCTGTCAGGTCGTCGTCCTCTACTTCGTCATCGCCGTTAGTATATACAATCTGACGAAAGGTCAAGGTGACTCCAACCTGTGGACGGCGCTGTTGAGCAGCTGTCTCGGTTACATGCTCCCGAGTCAGTCTATGAGTGTTGGTGGCGGCGAACGTCGACGTCGACAACAACACGAAGGCGGTCTTGTCTGACTTTTATCTGACGCTACCGAGCAACGCGTCTATGAAGCGTCACCCCAAAAATACGTTGTCGCACTACGTCACGACGTTGCCGCGACGTTTCGACCTGTCGGGGGAGTGGGAATGCGGAGCGGTGTCGGTACAGTATCCGCACACGTGGTACAACGTGAGAAAGAAGGACACCTACTTCTACCTGACTTGCGCAACTGGTGATCCGGGTATTTACACGGAGGTAGACGAATACGGCATGACCACCCTGATATACCGTCAGACCGCGATTCCTCACGGTTTCTACAACAACGTTTATACGTTGTTGCACAAGATCAACGAGGCGCTAGATAAATTGTGCACCGATAAGGTCAAGGCCATGCTAGAGTACAGCAGCGTCTCTAACCGATTTACGCTACGTATGTCGCCGGGTGTCGAATTTATCATACCTCATACGAGCCGTCTGAAGGACGTGCTAGGTTTCCATAGCAACACGATCCTGAGTAACCCCATGTATGGTCCGGCGTCGACAGTCGTCATCAAGACCATGCCCGTCGCGTACACATACGACTACGAAGGTCGCGATACGGTGTACGTGTACACGGATCTCGTGGAACCGCGCGTCGTCGGTGACGTGTACGCGCCACTCCTTCGAAACATCGCCGTCCGCGGTACGAACGGTGACATTATTTCGGAAACGTTCGACAGCGTCCAATACGTGAAGCTGCTGCGGAATCAATTCGATACGATCGAACTCGATATAAGAGACGATCACGGCCAACCGATACCATTCGAGCAGGGGAAGTTGGTGACGACGCTTCACTTCAGACGCTGTAAATCGAAATTTTTTAACATGCCGCCGTCGTCGAAGAACCCGTACGTGGACTACTACGTTCGTCAGGTCGGCGGTCAGCTGCCGGTCTTCGTCGGTGCTCGGGGGCAACGAGGTCACGGTCTGGGCAACCTCTTCGGGAGCCTGTTTCGAAGCGCCATGCCGCTTATCAAGAGAGGCGCGTTGGCGTTGGGAAAACGTGCGCTCAACACCGGCATGCACGTGGCGCGCGACGTCGTCGCCGGCGGCAATCTGAAACAGTCGATAAAACGACGCGCGAAGGAGGCCGGCGCCGATCTTCTCGACGGCCTATTGAATTCGCAGGCACCGAAGAAGAAGAAGAGGAAGAAAAAAACGCTGCAGCAGCAGCAGCGCCGCCGGGGCGGCGGCGGGTGCGCCGTCGCCGGCAAAAAGAGACCGCGCCTAGCGGCGACGGCCGTCAGTAGGCGGAAGAGACGGCGTCGAACGGATCACGACATATTCGACGAGAAACGATGACGTTCGTGAACGGCGCAACGTGCGATTGCGTGAAGGCCGAACTAGAGCTGTTCAGCGGGCCGGTGACGCAGACGAGCGTCGAGAGCAGTCAGTGGACCGTCTACCAGCCGCTGACGACTCTCGACGCATCCCGGGTTCGGGCGAAGATTATACGGACCTGGCGAGCCTTCAAGTGTACGTGCGCTTCAAAGTGATTCAGGCGGACGGTACCGATCTGGCGGCCGGCGCCAACGTGTCGCCGGTCAACAATTTCCTGCATTCGATGTTCAGTCAAATCGACGTGTCGCTGAACGGCGTCCTCGTGACGCCGTCGACCAATACGTACGTGTACCGGGCCTACCTCGAGACGCTGCTGAGTTACGGTAGCGACGCGAAACGTTCGCATCTCACGGGTTCGTTGTGGTACAAAGACACCGCCGGACAGATAGACACGCTCGGGAACAACAACGTCGGGTTCGAGGCACGGCGCGCCATGACGGCCGATAGCAACGAGGTGGAGATGATGGGACGCGTGCACGTCGACGCGTTTATGCTAAACAGACACATACCGAACGGTGTCGACACGAAAGTACGCATGGTGCGCTCGAAGGACACCTTCGCGCTCATGGGCGCGCAAGCCGTACCGGGGTGGCGCATCGTCCTGCAGGCGATTCGACTGCACGTGCGAAAATTGAAGTTGGGTCCGAACGTCCAGATGGGACATATCAAAGCGTGGACGTTGGGAACGGCTAAGTTTCAGATGTGCCGCGTCGACTGCAAATCGTTCTCGATAACGGCGGGTACGCTATCGCACACGCACGAGAACTTGTACATGGGTGCGATTCCGAAAAGCATCTTCCTGATGATGATCGATAACGTCGCCTACAACGGAGACTACACTAGAAATCCGTTCGACGCGCGTCACAACGACATAAACTTCATCACGCTCGTCGTCGACGGACGTCAGGTGCCGAGCAAGCCGCTGCAGCCGGACTTCCCTAACAACCGGTACGTGCGGAGCTACATCAACCTCTTCGAGGCCAGCGGAAAGGCGTACGAGGACGAGGGGAACGATGTATCGCGCACGGACTTCGACGCCGGCTACACCATCTTCGGTTTCGACCTGATCGCCGACTGTTGCGACGGGGACCATTTCAACGTCGTGCGTCAGGGGACCGTGGTCATCGAAATGCACTTCGGGACGCCGCTACCCCTTCCGGTGAATGTCGTCGTGTACGCGGAATTCGAGACGGTGATGGAGATCGACAGGAACCGAAACGTCGTGTACGACTGGTAGTAACTATGGATACGTTTCAACTGATGCGTCGCCTGGAACACGATACGTACGCTAAACGTATCGTCGTCGGCGTCGTGCCTAAAGACGCGCTACTTACCGTCGCCTCCGCCACCGTTTACCCGAAGGCCTTCGTGTGCAACACCGACGACGGCGGCGAACAGGGACAGCACTGGGTGGCCGTCTACGTGGACGCCGACCGGCGAGGCGAGTACTTCGATTCGTACGGTCTGCCGCCGCTGCATGCCGACTTCCACGCGTTCCTGCACCGCCACTGCGGCGACGCGTGGACGTACAACGACAAGCGGCTGCAGAGCGCCATCTCTAACGTGTGCGGACAATATTGTGTCGCCTACCTTCTCCTCCGATGTCGCGGTATGCAGTTGACGACGTTCCAGAGCCTATTCGGCACCGATCGGGTGGCCAATGACTGTCTCGTATTCGATTTGTTAAAACCGCATTAATTTCGCTTTTACGTGTATAGTAGTAGTAGAAATAAAAAACAAACGATGATGTACACAATTGTTGTTGTTTATTATTACCCTACCTATACATACATACATACATACATACATACAGAAACTACCCCTAGGGGGTGGTGGGGTATTCCTTAGGTTAGACGACGAGTTAGACGAGCTATACGAGTTAGACGAGTATCGGCGCCGTGGTGACGCCGTCGTCGAGCACGCGGCGTTTAGCGTAGAAGTAGCTCAACGCCGCGCGCTCTTGAACGTACGTCAACACGGACGAGTCTTTCACCTGGAAACCACGGTTCCAGCCGACGCCGTTGCGACGGTCGCGCAGTACGGCGAGGAAGGTGTGCTCGTCGATGTCGTTCTGACGCTTGCTCAGTCCCTTCGTGCTGTACTTCGGGCCGTTGTCGCCGCCGAAGCAGTAGTAGGTCTTGCTGCACAGCGCCACGATTCCGTCGCCGCGCCACTCTTCTTTGAAGAGACCCGGCGTTCGACGATCGAACAGGCGTCGGCGCGCGCAGCATTCCTCCGCCGTCCACGCTAGTCCGGCGACGCGCCGTCGTACGTAGGCGTCCACGTGCGCGTCGCAACATTCGGCCGGAAACCAGATCGATCGATTCCGGAAGTAGTGTTCGCGATGTTCTTCCGGTACGAGCGCGTCGACGTCACGTCCGGCGAGGGCGATGTACGCCGAGTCCGTGTCCATAGCGCAGTACTGGAAGAGCGGACGGGGGATGCAGGCGTCGACGAAATCGAAATAAAATTCCAGCATTCTCAATTTTGCGTACTGCTAGACGAAATAGCCGATATGTATCGGCAGGCCATAGACGACTTTGCGCTTATTCAGCGCCACCTCGTACAGAGCGTCGTCGACGACGACGTCGAGTTGCCGGAAGCGACGGTTGTTGACGAGCAACGACGCGCCGACTGGCGTGGCGTATTTGATTTCCCGGTGCCGATCGACGCGCGTAATCGTTTTCCCGTAGGAACTGTTGCCGAGAAGTTTAAAGGTATCGGCGATGATCGATTTGTCGGGATCGATATCGCCCTCGTGTTGCGCCGTCGAGACCGTGTCGCCGAAGCTGCGAAAGCACGCGATCGGCGCGTACTCGACGACCTGGTAGACGCGCTCGACGTCGAGACCGTGCGCCAGACACCAGCGTAGGAGGGTCGTCGCGAGCACGATCTCGGCGCCGAAGTAGCTACCGAAGAGCGTCCGTTGAGGTCGGGTGAGGAGATCGTGCGACTCGGCGTAGTCGCGCATCAACGGGCTGAGATCGTCGCGCACGATATCGACGTTCTTGAATACGGGCTGCATTTCGGCGAACTTGTCGCGCAGCGCTTCCGGCACGGCGATATCGCACTGCACGAGGCCGAACAGAGAGCCGTCGCGCACCGCCTCCAGTATCGTCGAGCGCGTAATGGTGGTGGGTGGTTGCCATCGTGACGCGTCGGGCGGCGTCGGCGCCGCGGGCGGTCGCACGGCGCGCCACTGGCACTCCCACATTTCGACGACGTCGTCGACGAAACGACGCAGGTAGGTGGTCACGGCGATCGTCGCGGCGTACAGCGTCGTCATCGGTTGACCGTTGACGGCGTTCGTCGTCACGTGCGCCTGGCACGTCGGGCAGCCGTGAAAATTACAGCCGTAAAATTGATACGCCGTTCGCGTGGCGGCACACCAGCAGTCGACTCGGTGCTTTCCGATGCGCTTCTCGCGTCCGTTCAACTGGTGACGTATACGCGCACCGGTTTGCGCCTCCACCCACGTCAACCACTCCACGGCCATACGTCCGTTGCGGTGCACGCGTTCCGCTCGAAAGGCGTTCTCCGCGCGTCGGCGCGTGTACCAGCCCGTCAGCATCTCCTGCATTATCGCCCATAGATAGAGGCCGTTTGCGTCGAAGCCGACTATCGAACGACACGGCGCGTCGCCGCCTCGAATCGTCGTCACGCCGGCCTCGTGGTGACGCGCGAAGATGATCGACGGGCCGCCGACGATCTGCGCCTGCAGCAGACGGTGGAGATCTTTGTTCGGCTCGTTGAACAGCGAGAAATGGATCGACGTCGGCAGGTCGTTGAACAGGTACAATAACGTCAACCCCGGTACGCTGATGGCGTCCTTGAACATGTCGATACGTCGGCGCCGATAGAAGGCGAACTGGCGATCGACGGCCTCGAGAAACGGCGCCACGTCTCGATTGTTATACCACATCAGAAAAAACGCGCATCGTCGTCATGCCCTCGTCACGCCACGCCGTCGCGCAAATCTCCTACGCCTCCGCGGAGATTCCCTCGCGTTTCAGGTGGCTGTAGAAAGCTTCGGGCGACGGCAGGGCAGTTTCGTCCAGACGCGTCAACGCGTCGATATGTTCGTACGGAAAGTACCCCTTCGTTGCCGAGCAACCGTACGCTTTCAGAAAGCGATCGTAGCTAACGCCGGGCGCTAGGTAATTCGTTATGTCCAGGAACTTCAACGTCGTCGTCGACAGGGACATGTAATTGTTCTGACGTTTAATGGTAAACGCCGACGACGTGTGCTGATCGTCGCCGGTTATGAGCAGGGGGGGTCAAGTACTTCTTGACGACATTGAGATCGTACTTACCCGAATTGAATCCCAGTACGGGCATTTGACGAAGGTGCGTCCACATACGGTCGGCGAGAGTGGCGTACGGTGACGCGTCGGCGTCGTCGTCGTCGTTGCACCGTTGCCGCCAGTCGGTGTCGAGCGCGTCGAGCGCCTCGAAGGTCGCGTCGTAGCGGGGACGTAGAATCGCGCACGCCGCCGCGCTCACCGCTTTCAGGTCGTCGATGAGGCGACGCGCGAGTTCAGCTGAATCGCCGGTCGTGACGTAAAACCGCGCCGCTTCGTGGCCGGGCACGTTCGACGCGACGCTCACGCTGAGCAGTTCGTGTCGCGCTATCCACCGGCATTTGTCGCTATCCGTCGGCAGATCGTTATCGGCGAAATAGCATTCAAAATCGAACGTCGCGCGGTACGGGTAGTAGCGCAGGTCGTCGTCGCCGACGTCGATGCCTTCGTCGTCGAGCCGCTCAAATACGGACGGCGACGGCTGGTAGATACCGCCGGGGAACACGTGCCGAACGCCACCTTCGCACGTCGCTTCGTGACGTCGTAAATCGTGCGCGTCCCGCCAGAGGGAGTTGCCACATTTTCCGCACTTGTATGTTTTCGTGTACAGGCGCGGGTCGCTTATGTACGAGAAGTGCGACTCGTACAGGTTGACGTTCAGGGTCGTGGGGTGCGCTTCGCGCGATCGACGGACTAGTCCGGCGACGTCATTCGTCAGTCGATAGACGACGACGTTGATGCCAAAAACCGTCTCCACGCGATCCAGTTCGTTCAGGCGCACACCGTTCGAGGCCGACGTGCGCGTGGCGGGACAATACTGCGCGTGCAGACGTTTAGCGACTTTCGTTAAACGGACCGTATTGATGTGGCGACCACTTTCGCCTCGTCGGTGACCTTGCAGGTGGAGACCGATGCACCGGAAGAGGCATAGATGGTCGTCGTAGGGCGTGCCTCGATGATCTTTCGTCAACGACACGATGGCCCTGTTGAAGGGCACGTAGGCGGGGAGCGTTACGCCAACGCAGCCGATAGGATGGTTGATGATGGCGTTCACGAAGTAGGTGTCGTTCGTTACGAGCTCGACGATCCACCCCGAGTCGGGACGCTGCGCGATGGCCTACTGCAGTACGTCGGTCGTGCGCACGGCGTCGAGGAATCGTTCGAACGAACGGCTATCGGTAACTAGGGCGGGTGTTTCGAGGAGGCGACCGCAACAGTTACAGGAAGAATGAAAATATCGGTATCGACCCGACACCTTGTGGCGTAATACGAAACCGTAGCTTACGTTAATTTTAAACGGATTGTTTTGTTCGCGAAACATTTCCCTCAGACGCGGTTCGAGCACCCGCGTACTCGTACAGGCGGTCATGCGATAGTTGTAACGCGACTGCCCGGCACCGCGCGCTACCGACGTCTCTATGCTATGCCGGTGCTCGTCCACGACACGCTGTAGATCGTCGGGTGACGGCGCCCTAGCGGCTGCCGCCTCCACCACTGGTTCATTACTACTACCAGGAGGTGGCGACGTCTGACGGCCACACCGCAGCTTCAGGTGTCGTAGCATAGCGGCGCGCGTAGTGTACGTCGCGCCACATTTTGGACACTCTCGGCGTTTTACGCATAGCGCTTCGTTGCCACATCTTTTCGAACTCTTCGCGTGTCGTTCTAACGTCGATTGTTTCGCGAAACAGCCCCCACATTTCGGACATTGCCATCTAGTAGGTGGTACTGGCATTCTCTACTGTACTGATATTTTTTCGAGCACCGCTATTTATAACAGTGGTGACTGTGGTGGTGGTAAGTACACCCTAGCGGGGGGAATGTGGTTTTAGGTAATGCGGGTAACTCGGAACGATAGTGGAAGGAATGTTTTTTGCGGTAACGAGTGATGGTTGTTGCGAACTAGCGGTAATTTTTATAACTAACTCGGAATGTTTTAGGTAACCCTAGTGGTGGGGAATGCGGGTAACTCGGAACGATAGTGGAAGGAATGTGTTTGCGGTAACGAGTGGTGGTTGCGGACTAGCGGTAATTTTTATAACTAACTCGGAATGTTTTACGTAACCCTAGCGGTGACTTGTTTTGGGTAATGTAACTCGGAAACGGAAAGTACATTTTCAACGTTTTATTCAGTAGCTTACAACATTCAAACACAGCGTTGAAGCCTTTGTTTCAATAGCAAGCAAATATTAGCAAAACAAGCAGTTTTCTTTATTCTATTGTTCGTTCTTCATTCCAGTCCGCTCCGGCGTTGCACGTACGTGTGCACGGCCGACTCCAGCTGCACACGGTTCATGTAATCGCGCCAGTTCGTTCCTAACAGCCAGTCCGACACGAATTGCACCAAATACAACTCTCCCGCACGACCCGTTTGCGGCTGCTGACCACCGGAAGTTGACACCGTAGTTTCGTGTAGAATTTGCACGAGTCGCATGAAACAGGGGATAAGCGACCGACGCAGAAAGGTTTCCATGACGCTGTTGAAATATCGCGTTACGATACAGCCCGTGTTGTCAAAACGCTGCATGTATACACGGTTTGGCCGTCCCGCACGATAGCCGGGCATGTGTACATATGGGCAGCCTTCATTCGGCTCACATACCCCGCAATGATCCCGCGCCCGCTCCAGAATCATTTCACCGAGGGTCTCGGCGACGAGGTCCATTGCGATCCGTTCATAACGGCAGACCAACTGGGCCCTGCTCGGCACGACGATTTGACGTTGGGACGCCACCTCCTCCGATAGACTCCAGCACGGAGCGCACGTCGGCCCCATCGTCCCCAGTGGCGTGTACACGCTTGCGTTATACGTCGTTGGAAGAGGACGCGTTCGGCTCGCATCCGATCCACCGAGCGCCTCCTCGATGATCGCGTCCAATACGTGGGCGTCACGCACTCCGCTTCCACCCTACAGCACAAAGCATCATGTTCTACTCTTTACGAATCACCGTCAGGAATGCGTATAGGAAGTCGCACATACATTCACGTCTGGTGTGTTGCATCAGCGCCTCCTACAAACACATTATTATTATGATTAGTCCGCCTCCTTCTTGACCTGTTCTTCCCTCTTTATCGACCCCCTCCACTTCGCGTTCCAACAACGTTCTTACGAACGCAACTCCACCAAGTACTCGGCCGTGTACTCGACGAGATTATACATTTGGCTGTCAAATAAAGTAAGCCAAAGCTCGTCTTCCTCCTCCTCGCCGTCCTTCACCATCACACGCAACGCGAAGTAATATTTCGGCACCGACACTCCACCGTGCGTTCGGCATATCAGTTCCCCGCCTTTGCTGTTCTGCAATTTCCGGCGACAACGGGAACATCCCAAATAGGCGCCAACCTCTTTGTACGACACAGCGTCGATCATAACGGGCAACAGAAGTTTATACACACCGTTGTCAGCACACTTCAGGTGCCTCAGACTCACCAATGTGACGCGTGTCGACGCCGACGATTCGCATTCACGTTCCAGTGATGCGCTCCGCGTCAGGGGTGGCTGTCTCTCAGCCGTCTCGACGGTGCCCAAGGACGCCTCTTCGGCGCTTCGCTTTCGCCCGACAGTAGCAGTCAACGGTGGCGCAATGAGCACCACGGGCCGCGTAACAGGTGTCGCTCCCGTTGACAGCGCTGCTACCACCGGCGAAGGTTGCTGCTGTTGACCGCTGGCCGCCTTCAGTGACTGCTTGCGCGGTGCCTTGGTCTTTTTTGGTGGAATCTCATCTGCCATGTTTTCGCGGAAGAACGTCTGCTGCTTGCTGCTGCTGCTGCTGTAGAAACAATACACGTTAGAACTCCGGCGACATACAACATAGCATTTTCTCAACCGTTTTATACTTTTCAAAATAACGCGCATGCGCACTTAACAGTCTACAGTTATCTTACAAATTGCGCGCATGCGTACTTAACGCAAACGACGTCGATACCAAGGAATTTGTTTTAGGAAAAAAGTTAGCGGTCACGTCAGTACATCCATCGTCAAATGTGACTTTTACATCAAATTTCTCTAATATTATCCCACCACTCGATTCCAGAGCCCAAACTCATCGTGTACAACGGTTACTTTCATGCTTTTAACTGATCGTTTATTGTTTTTGAAATGTCATTGTCTACAACATAACGCGCATGCGCACTTCACACTAATACAGTTATCTTACTCAATTATCAGCATGCATACTTCATACATCCCAGGCATTTTGTTTTCGGAAAAAAGTTTCCGGTCACGTCAGTACATTCATCGTTAACTCTCTCTTTACATCGAATTTCTCTAATATCACTTTACCGCGTAATTCCCTACCCCACAGCGAACGTATACAACGTTTATTTTCATGCTTTTAACTTTTCGTTTATTGTTTTTAAAAATCCATTGTTCTCCGTTCACATTCCAATCGCGATAAGTCACGCGCAACAGATGTCAAAATTACGCGCATGCGCACTTAACGCAAACGACGCTGCTACCGAGGAATTTGTTTTAGGATAAAAGTTAGCGGTCACCTCAGTACATCCATCGTCAAATGTGACTTTTACATCGAATTTATCTAATATCGCTGCACCTCACGTTTCCTGACCCCACAGCGATCGTATACAACGTTTAATTTCATGCTTTTAACGTTTCGTTTATTGTTTGTAAAAATCCATTGTTCTCCGTTCACATTCCGATCACAATAAGCCGTAGTGTCATGCGCCACCGCTGTGTTTGACGTTGCGCGCACTCATTGCTCATTCACCATTTCGCAGTCCAACACTCCTGATCAGTTTTCAATATCTCAGCCACAATGAACAGCTCATCATCAACTCATCGTTCGTCAACACATCGGTAAGACTGCTTTTATGTATGCATGCATTCATGTATGTGTACGTGCATGCGTGTGTGCGTGCATGCGTGCATGCATGCGTGTGCGCGTTCATGCATTGACACCCTTTGTTTAAACAGTTGTAAGCCATGCATGTCACAATGGATCGACTCCTAACACACTGCTTTTATGCAGCACCCTTTGTTTAAACAGTTGTAAGCCATGCATGTCACAATGGATAAAACACTGCTTTTATGCATACATGCATGCATGCATGTGTACGTGCGTACATTTTTTTAAAACCAACACATCGGTAAGACTGCTTTTATGTATGCATGCATGCATGTGTACGTGCATGCGTGCATGCATGCGTGTGCGCGTTCATGCATTGACACCCTTTGTTTAAACAGTTGTAAGCCATGCATGTCACAATGGATCGTCTCCTAACACACTGCTTTTATGCAGCACCCTTTGTTTAAACAGTTGTAAGCCATGCATGTCACAATGGATAAAACACTCCTTTTATGCATGCATGTGTACGTGCGTACATTTTTTTAAACAGTTGTAAGCACGTAAGCCTGCTTGCATGCGTATGTGCATTGTCACCCTTTGTTTACACAGTTTTAAGCGCGTAAGTCTGCTTTTACGCATGCATGCATGCATGCGTGCATGTTGTGGTTGTTTATTTTATGCATGACCCTTTGTTTAAACAGTTGTCAACACGTAAGTCTGCTTTTACGCATGTATGGTTCTCATCCTTTGTTTAAACAACAGCCTGTTTTTATACAGGCATGCATGCATGCTTCATACCCTCTGTTTATTGTGGTTGTTTCTTTCATAGGCCGACATGCACGGTCCAACCGTTACCTCGTCAAACTCCGACTTCAACAACCCAAACGCCAGCTGCATCCACCAGCCACGAGCCACACGACATCGATTGTGACAATAGCCTAATAACAATCTTTCTTCAACAAGACCCTATCACTGGGTTGTGGCGCACACCGATTCCACCAACGGAATGCTATCCACGACGTGGATTCAATTTGCCACCAACTACAACACTCTTCCCGATTGTTAGGGATATAAATCGTCCTACTTCAATATGGGGACCACTGCCATAATGCAGCAATAAATTTCTCTCTACTACTCACGTTTTCACGCGTCTGTATCCACTGCATAAACACCCAACGAACAGTATCACCAACTGAACGTTAGTGTATTTATGCATTTGGTTTCGTTGTAATCCCACGACTAGATGTATTTATTTATTTAAACGCATTGGTTTCGTTTTAATCAGAGCACTAGAACGCACAGCCTTAGCCAGCTATGCTGTCGTGCAGGGGTCATAGTCCACTCCAGCAGCCGCAGCGCTTATCGCTGCTGTCAACATAGGGTACAGTGGGGCATTCACATAGGGCTGACGGGGAGAATCTCCACACAGTGGTTTTATCGTGGTTATATATTTGCGCGATAAACGCATTATTGCTTACGTCAGCATGCGCTAAGTACGGCGTTGATCGCTAGGGGACGAACTAAAAGGGTCTCTGCACTCACCGCTAGGTGGCATCTCGGGGTAATCAATCACGTTTTTATAAGTAGGTAATTAGTGTCAAACAAAGCCTTTGATCTTTTTTTATAAGTAGGTGTCCAAAACCAATTAGTGTCAAAAAAAAAGCCTTTGATCTTTTTTTATAAGTAGGTTCCCGAAAACGTTTAGTGGTCATTAAAACGTTTTTTATCAGTAGGATTTTGAGGTCGAAACAGGCCTCTATACTACTCACGCCTACTTTATTCAACTTTTTTGTAAGGGGATTTTGCAATCTTACTTGTGCGCCAATGCGTAGCTGTGGTAGAGGACGGGATTGCCTGTTGTAACGCTCTTCGCCCCGTGCGTGTGTTTGCCCGCAGCCAGCATCCTGCTTATCCGCCACATTTTGCCACTTCCTTGCAAACGATTGTCAGTGTGCGGGCACTACCGATCACAGTGGGTGTCCAAGTAGGATTTGTGCTGGGGAGAGGCCACCTGCACGAGGAGTATTGCGATATTCTAGAAGTCCTCGCTGAAAATTCTCTTTGTCCAGATCTCCATTCACGGTTGTTGTTGCAATGATTTTTTTCACTGTTTTCATCGCAGCCTCGGCATGTCCGTTAGATTGGTGGTAATGTGTTGTGGATGGTGCGGGACGAACGCCCCAGCGTTTTAAGAACTGGTTAAACTCACGAGACGCGAACTGAGGACCACCATCATATCTAAATCGCACTGGGACTCCAAGCTCCACGAATGCACGTCGACATGCATAGATGGTGTGGCGGGATGTAGTCTTAGCCTTTGGGAAATGGAAGACCACAGGCCATCCTGAGAGTCGATCTACATAGACGAGATAATCTCGTCAGGCGTAGTGGAAGAAGTCTGCTGACACATCTTCAAACACCCTGTTTGGTAGAGGTTCTGATCTCAGTGGTTCGCGTTGCTGAGAATGTCGGAGTTCTTGGCATTTATTGCAACTTGCCACTGTCGTAGCGATATCGTTATTAATGCCAGGCCAGTAGACGTTTTGTCTCGCCATGCGTTTCGTTCTATCGGTCCCTTGGTGCGAGTCATGAAGATGCACTAAGACTTCACGTCGAGCTGACTTGGGCACGACAATACGAGGTCCATACAGGACTATCCCACCGTCCACTGACAGCTCGTTTCTGATGTTCCAGAATGGTATGACACTAGCGTTTGCTTTGTTTCTTGAAGACGGGAAGCCATTCTGGACGTTGTCAATGAGAGTTTTGTACTTTTCGTCTTGCATAGCGACTGTTCTAAGTCGATCTAGTATCGGGTCACACAGGTGATCTTGCTGATCATCTTGGTGGTCTTCACGTACCATTCTGGATGCATTGATGGTTACCGCGTGAACGTGGTGTTCTACTTCTTCTTCTGCTTCTTGATCCTCCTCTGATGGACCCGACACAGGTGCATCAAAGCATCTGGGATGCAATGGTCTTTGCCCTTTGACCAGCGTGTCGTGAACGAGAAGAGCGATGTCTTTTCTTTGAGACGTTGAAGACGCGTGTTGTCGATATCGTCAAGGCGATGGCGATCGAGAATTGTCATCAATGGTTTGTGATCGACGACCAACTCAAAATGTGACAGTCCGAGTAGTTGAATGCGACACTTCTTCATTGCCCAGGTGGCTGCCAATAGCTCTAATTCCACCATGGCATAGCGACTTTCCGTGTCTGTAAGAAAGCGTGATCCGCACTGAATCAGTCGCCATTTGTCTGCGTGTTGCTGCAAAAGAGCATGGCCCAGACCTTTGCGTCGCGATGCATCTGTGTGTAGCGCCGTTGGTTTTGATGAATCAAGGTGTGCCAGTGTAGGAGCAGTTACCAACGCTTTCTTGGTGGCTTGAAAGGCTTTGCTGTGTGTTTCAGTCCATCGAAACTCGTTCTTGCTCTTCAGTATGTCACGCAATGGATCAGCAGTCGTACTGACCGCTGTCGTGAAGTCACCAAGCTGGTTGATAAGGCCCATAAAAGATCGTAGTTCTGTCAAGCAGGTTGGTGTAGGGAATTCGGCGATTGCTTTCAGCTTTTCTGGGTCTGTGCTGACGCCTTCTGCGTTGATTTTGAAGCCAAAGTAATTCACCTCATTTTCCGCAAACTTGAACTTGTCGGGGTTCAGTGTGATGCTGTGCTCCCGACAACGGAGCAATACTGAGCGAACTCTTTCGATGTGTTGCTCAAAGTTTTCATCGTGTACAACGACGTCATCCATGACCTTTTCGACGTTGTTTAAGCCGGTTGAAGACAGTCCCATGGGGCTTCTCAAGAAGAGATAACGTCCCCAAGGGGTCAAGAAAGTCGTCAGTTCTTGGCATTCGAGCGAGAGTGGTATCTGCCAGTACCCTTGTTTTGCGTCTAACGTCGTGAAGTATCTTGACCCTGGTTTGATGTTGGAGACTGCTTCTTTCAGTGTCTTCATAACGAACGGATTTGTTGAGACGTGTGAGGTCCACACAAAGACGTATACCCCCTCGTGGTTTTGGCACTACCACGAGCGGATGACACCATCTGGTGGGAACGTCTCCCAATGGCTTGATAATGCCTTGTCTTGACATCTGGTCGAGATTTGCTTTGACTTCATCCCGCCATGCGAAAGGAATGGGGCGAGTGGCAGATATTGCAAAAGTCTCAACGTTCTCGTTCAAGTGGATTTTCATTGGTTCACCCAACATTGTCTTCAGTTGGTCACCTGTGTCGAACACGTCTTTGAATTCTTCAAGTAAGTCATTGCGTTTGCGTGTTCGCGTGTCGGATGAGTCGAGTTCTGGAGGAATCTTTTTTGGCGATTTTGTTTCGCGTGACCGTCTTATGGCACGAATTGGTTTGGGATAATCGTTCGGCACGATTCCTAAGTCTCGGCAAACATACCAAGCCAGCAGAAGTCCTTTTTGCTCTTTGCAGATAAGAACCGTCTCTTTCGTATATTTGTCTGCTGCATGGATGTGGAGGTCTACTGTGCCAATACATTCGAATGATGTACCATTGGCAGCAACGATTGTGTCTTCGGGCGGGGGACATGTATTTCCGATGTCTAATCCTATTTGTTTTAGGATATCAAGTCCTGCAACGGTGGCTTAGGCCCCTATATTTGGTGTTACCTGTGCTGTTGCGATGAAGCTATCATCAGCATTATGATGAAGTTGTACCTTAATGCGCGGGTCGATCGACGTGTACTCTTATTCTGTGGATTGTTCTGACGGCAACACGTAGCCCAATGACCCATTTTCTTACAGACTGAACATACACTGTGTCGTGCAGGACATTCATCTCGCATTTTATGAGCCGATTTTCCACAAAAACCGCATCTGTGGTTATGTTTTGAAGTGGCGTTATTCCTGGTTTTACTACGTTGCCAGGTTTTCTTGCCAATTCTGTTTATCTTCGTATGACCTTTGTCATTGTTTGCAAGTGCAACTTCATCATTCCTTGCTGATTCTTCACTCCTGCAGATATCAACTGTTGTCAGTAGAGAAGGGGGAGGCGTGATTGCTAATAACTTTCGTCTTGTTTCTGGGTCACGAATTCCCGACATAATTCGCGTAGTAAGACGATCGTCTAAGCACTGCTGGCAAAGGTCTGCGTTGTTGGCAATTTCCTGCAATTCCATGTAGGAATGGTCGAACGGTTCGCCTTCTTCTTGTTTGCGTTCTTCTAGTGCCACCCTGTCCAGTGTAACATTTCGTTTGGCTCGGATGTGTTCTTGGATTCGGTCTAAGATCGCTGTGACGGTTATATCGTCATCATTGTCTATACCGATGGCTAATTGCAATGTAGCACGCATTTCAATAGAGAGGCTAGTGCGCAACATGGTCCTGGGAGACGGTCGAGCTGTTCTAACTCCACGAAATCTTCCCATGATCGCCTCCATGCTGCTAGTTCTCGTAGTGTTATGTCTGCTGTCATTGGCTCAGGCGGTCTAGTTTTGGCGTATTGGCCTGTAGAAGTACGCTGGACGTTGGTCACAGTGTCTGTGTGTTGAGTGTCTGGACCACTAGGCTCATCATTGGCGCCGTTGCTGTGTGCGCGCGATGGTGATTTATGAGCGCATCTGTCGAGGGTCTCGCAGAATATACGCATAGTTCATGTCTTTTGTGCGCGCTCCCTTTCCTGTTCTCGCTGTCCACGTTTGTTGTCCCGTTCTTCTTGTTTAGACAGGAATGTCGCAAGCCAGTCTGGTGCGATTGTGTCACCGCAGCGCGGACTTTGGTGAACGTCAACGCTTGTGGCGCGCTCTTGCGGAGCTTTTGAAAGCTCCGCGGCGCCGCGTTTGCTTGCGGCGCGGGATTTTCTGTCCATTTTGTCGCTACCGTTTACAGACAAACCGACTTTTTAACTTTATTTTGAGTTCATGACCTTTTGCCGACTGCGCCATGTTAAAGCTTATAGTCAATGAGATATAGCAACAGAACCAAACATTGTTTATTACGTACCAGAAACGGTAAATTGTTATACAATAGCGTGAGCCATCAAATCACTGTTAAGCGATGTTGATCTTCCTCGTGGTCTCTCGTCAGAGACGGGAGGTCCCATTATTAGAGGGGAGACTACACCAACTGTCAAAACTGGATACATACACACTGCTATAAAATAAGCGACAACGAAAATAAAATATTAGTTAATTCATCATGCTCGTGGGCTTGCCCCAAATGCAATAGTGTCATCTTCTCAAATTCCTTCTTCACAGATACACACATTTTATACAGCTAATCCTTTTCATCCACTGGGTAGTGGCAACCAAAGCCATACTGAAATACATCCCAACACAGCCGAAACTCAAGATCCAGTGTTTGGACCAAATCCCCGAAATGCATCAATCCCTGAACGACTCGGGAAAACCAAACGAAACACACTCTGTAGTATTCTGATAAACACCAACAGCGTCAAGAGCATCGAAAAGACAACCCAACTAAAGGCATCAATCCAGTCAAACAATCCTGACATCATATTCCTAGTCCAAACCAAAATAGATTAAAACTATCCCACCTACTCATTTGTACCACCAAACTACGATGCTATCAGAAAGGACAGAAATGTCCATGGCGGTGGAGTACTTATAGCCTTTCGTAATTAAATCTTTGCAGAACCACTTCCAAACCTTAACTCCAATTGTGAAATAGTATGGACAAAACTCCCACTTTGCACGAAACAAATCCATATATTTTGCATCCTATTACCGACCCCCCGATGACCATCTCCAATTGCACGAAGCTCTCCATGAATATTTGATGAACCTATACAGATTACAAAAAACTCCCCCTAACGTGGTCATAGCAGGAGATTTTCACCTTCCTGATATCAACTGGGGCAACCAACAAAGCACACGCAATAGAACTGCCAGCAAAACAACAAACTACTAGAAATAATCAGTGAATTTGGATTCCAAAACATGGTTAATGACCCCACACGAATCTATTCTGGCAATATCCTCGACCTAATACTCACTTCAAATCCGTCCATAATCGTCAACATTCACACCACTGCCGGCACGAGTGGTCATGAAGCCGTATCCTTCAGTGTCAACCTAAACCCAGTTCGCAACAGGAAACCACCACACAAAGTATTTCAATACAAATCCGCAAACTGGGGCAAACTTAAAGTTGGCATAACCCAATTAACAACAGGATACTTTAGCGTGGACCCCAATTCACGGGACATTAACACAAACTGGACCTTTTTACGGACACAACTTGCCACACTGATCAACAATACCATCCCTAATCGCAACACTAAAGCAAAAACCCACCTCCCTTGGATTACACAGAACATAATAAGAATGTAACGAAAATGCAACAAAGGCAACAAAAATAGCACGACAAACTGGACTTAATAGCGACTGGGAAAAGTTCGAAGAACTCAGAAGGCTGCAGCCAAATCTTACAAAGATTACGTAGACAACAACATTGGAGACAGCTTAAAACAAACCCTAAACAATTCTGGTCATTTATCAAAGCAAACAAACGAGAAAA
Organism: Paraescarpia echinospica; assembly: GCA_020002185.1. NCBI lineage: Eukaryota > Metazoa > Annelida > Polychaeta > Sabellida > Siboglinidae > Paraescarpia > Paraescarpia echinospica. Next base: position 34,219,327 of record CM034532.1, on the reverse strand, counting down.
CATTGGCATTCCCACACTGCAAGTAAACGAACAACCGATCATCAATGATCATGACAAAGCAAATGCACTGAACAACCAATTTAGTTCCGTGTTCACCCAAGAAATCCACCTTATCTCCCAACAAGCACCTTCCTGTTACCCTAATTTGCCCACTCTTGAAATCGGGATAGCTGGAATAATTAAGCAACTGAAAAATCTAAACCAAAACAAAGCTACTAGCTCAGATGAACTCCCAGCCAGAGTTCTTAAAGAAACTGCAGAGGAAATAACTCCAATTAAATTATCACACACATCTTCTAACAGTCATACAACACATGCAAACTCCCTGACGACTGGCTGCAAGCACTAGTAACTCCAATACACAAAAAGCTACAATTCTGACCCGCAAACTACAGACCAATATTATTAACATGCATCCTCTGTAAAATCATGGAACACATCTTTCTAAGTAATATGTGGAAACACCTGAACAAACACAACATCATCCTCCACTTTCAACACGGATTCCAGTCAGGACTGTCTTGTGAATCTCAACTCATCGAGAAAGTCCATGACTGGATGATTGCTATGGACAACAAGACACAAATATATGCCATCCTGCTTGATTTCCACAAACGCCTCCTATCCAAACTACCTCCTACGGAATAACTGGAAACACAAAACTGGATCAAATAATTTCTGTCACAGAGAGTCTCAGTAAATGGAGTTATGTCGGACACAACATATGTTACATCTGGTGTTCCACAGGGCTCAGTCCAGGACCAGTCCTCTTCCTACTCTATATAAATTACATAAACGAAAACATTCAATCTCCCATACGCCTCTTTGCAGACGACAGCATTATATATCGTAAAATCACCTCCGAAACCGACCAGTAAATTCTTGAAACTGACCTGATCCAACTCCAAACATGGTCTGACATATGGCAAATGGAATTTAACAGTTCTAAATGTGTCCACCTCCCAATAACAAACAAAACTAAACCCAGACTATTGAGTGGTATTTTTACTTATTTCACAGTAAGTTTACCTTTTGTTCTCGTGACGTTTCGACTGCTCTCAGCAGTCTTCTTCAGATGATTACCGCTAGATGGCGACACGGTAGTCTTTCAGCGCACACGTAGTCATTCAGGTGCTGCGCCCTGGGTGGCTCTTCAAGAGATCGTCGTAGATGTGTGAAAACCGGAAACTTCGTCTCGGTTCATGCAGGCCTTGGTTTTGCTCATCCAGATTGCTTCTTCGATGCCTCTTTTCCTCCAGTCCGACTCCCTGTCCACAAATTTGGCCCCTTCCCAGTCTATACTACGTGATTTTGCTGTGTCATGTGGTCTGTGATGGCTGATTTCTTCATCTCCTTTTCCGATATTTATCTGTTGTTTCTGGTGTAGGGTCTGTTCTTATTGCTGTGTATGCATCATCTCTGTGTTCTCTGATGCGGGTTCCAAGTGTGCGTTTCGTTTCTCCGATGTATGTGGCATTGCACTTCTTACATGATATAGCGTACACTCCTTCGCACATCTTGTGTGGTTCCACTTTGTCTTTTGGTCTTACCAGTGACCTCTTGATGGTGTTGTGAGGTTTCATTGCTGTGTCCACTTTGTATTTATTCATGATCCGTGATGTGGACATACGGAAGTACTACCATGCCTTTGCCCTTGTCTTTTTCTACAGTCTTCTTCCTGATGTTGGCTTCATTCTTTTGTTTCATCTTTCTCTGTACCGTTGATATTGTCCACTGTGGATACCCGCATCTCTGTAGGACTTCTTTGATGTGTTCTCTTTTGCGTTTATCTTTCTCCTCTGTGACAAGCGTTTCACAAGCATGAGGAGAAATTTTGATATTGGTCCATGTGAGTAGTCTTTCGGAAAATCAGAAGTTTCACCTCCCCCGATTCCTTTCTGACTAGTAATGTGTCTAAAAATGGCATCTTTCCTTCTGTTTCCTCTTCGTGTGTAAATGTTATGCTGTTAGTTTCATCCACGGTGTGTGTGGTCGATCAGGTGTTGTGTCATCCCTGCTTTTATAACTTGGTTTACATGTGACAGGGGCTGTGGTGATGGCCTTTTTCTCTAGATGTTCCATGAAGACGTTGGCAACAATGGGGGACACAGGGCTACCCATGGCTGTGCCAAATTTCTGTTGGTATACAGTGTTTCTGAATGTAGGTTGTGTTCAGAACAAAGTCCAGTAGTCCCATAATATCTTCTATTTCCAGTCTCGTCCGGTCTGCTAATGTGGCGTCATTCTGTAGTCTGGTCTTGATTATCTCCATTGTCTTCGGTATAGGAGTGTTCGTGAACAGAGACACGACATCATGGGAGGTGACAATTTCATCTTCGTGTAGCGTCAGTGATTTCTGTTCCTCTGCCAAGTGTCTTGAGTTTTTCACATGGTGTTGCGTCAGTCCTACCATAATGCTAAGATGATCTGCCAAGCTATTATCAGGCTTAGTAACATTGACATTGTCAAACAGACAACTAAATTGTTAATATTGTTATTATGAATCAAATTAAAAGTTGTTTAAATAATTGGCATTGCCATTGGGCATCACAGCCATTAGCATAGACTTGATGTTTATATATAAAAACGTTAATTATATAAATACAGGCTACACTAGTCCCTGGCCTAGCTGGCTATGCATCAAAAAAGTAAAAAGGCCACAAGGCACAATAAAATAACTTCACATCGTTTCGGTTTGAACTTGAAACACACACATATAATCGATCACATATTTGCATTCTATTATAATTTAATTTAGGGAATTTGTTAACAGTCTGTGTTGCATTTTACTTGTTTTTATTAGCTGTCATTCACGTGGCCATGGCAATGCAGTTGGTTACTTCGTACGTAAACCGAAAATCGAAATGAGCGACAATTGCGGTATGACTAGTCTAAAACTAGTAAAAGGCGCACGACCACGAACGACCACGTGTCACGAAATCGAGTGTAAGTATTAATAAATTAATAAATTGGCGGTACCCGATTTGACATAGCAAGTTATAGGTTCAGGTGGACTAGGATTCGGAGTGAACGAGAGACATAACGTGTCATCAGATATGTATGTACGAGAAGCCAACTGGCATTCCCATTTAATACATCAACAATAAACAAAAGCGGTTCAGTGATAGTTGGCCAACCGTTACTCTGCTATGACATTATATTTATAACACCATACATTGTACTCAACGAGTATGCATCCAAATACGAAATAACATGGGAGACAATTTAAACAGCTGGTCACTTACATGAAGACGGGTATACACCGTTGTAAAGTCTATGAACTGTAACCAATGAATGTCTCGTGATGTGTGAATGTCAACGTTCGCATCGGTCGCGTTCGGCGAGATGTCAGGACGAAGTCGAAAGTCGCTCGGCGTTCGGCGAACGAATTCACGTAGATGAAAGCAGGCGACTCGGGCGATCAAGTAGACGGTAGATTTGCCTTGTCGATCCCACGCGAATCACCAGGCGACAACACGGAATCGATGTCACGACATCGGCAATGTCGAGAAGGTCTGTCACGGAGTCTGTGTTACGACAGCTAGCAGACGAAACGGTGGTGGCCTCGCATTCGAAGGTCTCGTCAAAACGGAACTGCAGTCGGTTATCGCTCAGTCTTCTTCAACGCGTGAGAAGTGCAGCGTCTCACAACTAATCAGTACTGTTGAAATCGTAGAAGTATTTACTACAGGCGTTGGGCGGACACACGTTTCAGCCCAATTCCTGGAGACGAGAGTGCAACACTTTCTTCTGCTCAAATGTTCGTCTGGCCACGAATGGCCGTCCGGCCCTTATATAACTTGACGACCGGAAGTTAGTCTGACCAATTACAACACTTAATACAAATTAAAGTCGCTTCAAAAACTGGCTCCCGAAACCATTCACACTTCGAAGCAATCCATTCAACTCGCTGAATTTAAAATAGATTTTGCGAGCTAAACGTATGGCTATATAAGTGCTCATTCAATCTTTAACTTACGTGAATTACTTACATAATTAATATCACTGGATTCCCTGTATCGATCCGGATACCACAATATTCATCGTACATTCCAACTCTCATGAATTAATCCATAATTTTAATAAAACACGCACTCTATTCATATGCTCCGTGTGACCCTAGTGTTTTTCACACCTACATTTCTGTAAACAACTTTTATAAGTTCATAATATAATCTTTTTATAACCACAACATAAGTAGTTTGACAGGTCACCATATTACTAGTCATGTTAAATAATTTCTACAGGTACCAAATTTGGTATACCTAACCGTAGAATTAGTGGTGTACGCTACAAATGAAATTAATTAAAGGAAATAAAAACAAGACATTAGCTAAAATCCGTTTTCCATGTGTACAGAAAGTTTAATATTGCATGTAACATTCGAGAACATTTAAAAAATACAGAAAAATACATTTGTAGCATAAATTCGATTTTAAACCCATCTGTGTAGCGATTCCCGCGGAAAATAAAAATTTAATGAGCTAGGCGATCACGTGGTATCTTAACGTCACACATGACTCACTGACTCACACTCGCAGCAGGCCGACCCTTTCTATGCATTCAGAGCATGTTTACATGGATAATGTTGGGGTCGAAACGAGCGTCAGAATGAGTTGTTATGCAATAATCCGATGTAATACAAACACTAGTCATCATAGAGGAACAAGCAGTTATCTTACGGTTCCACATGAATTCAATTTTATTCAAAACAATGAATGCGAATGAGCCTACAAGTCGACTAGGTTTCGCCGAGCTTGGCCCTGCCCCTGGGCTCGTTTTCAGAATAATTATATCGAATGCAACCAACGGGAGATAATGTACACCAATATACATACATAGCAAACATATATCGTATACAACTACAGAAAGTAACGTGTAAAATCTCATAATATCACTAGAATATCGATGTATGAAGGAAGAGTTGTACAATTTATCATAACAACTGAAATCAGTCAGCGAATTTCTGCCGACCTTGATAGCTCAGTTGGTAAATGCTTTGGTTCCTTGGCGTCTGTTTTACAATCGGGCGACGCCGGTTCAATCCTGACAGCATGCAAACTATTGCTTTTCTTTACACTTTTTTCGTTTATGTTTTCACGAAGTAATATAAACCAAATCATTTAGTATACTATGATGCACTGTTTGTAATTTTTTTTTAAATATTTTTGTAGTAATTATTTATTCGCCACAAAAATGAAAATATGGTCATTATATACAACGATGTTTCTAAATTGTATTTATCCAGACAGATCACAGTCTGTTTTCACATAAATAATTACAATATATTACTGTACAATATATTTACAATTAATAAATTACATATCCATTACATTATATTTGTCTGGATAAATAAAATTTAGAAACATCGTTATATAATGACCATATTTTCATTTTTGTGGCGAATAAATAATTACTACAAAATAAAAATTATTTACAAACAGTACATCATAGTATACTAAATGATTTTTATATTACTTCGTGAAAACATAAACAAAAAAAGTATAAAGAAAATCAATAGTTTGCATACTGTCAGGATTGAACCGGCGTCGCCCGATTGTAAAATAAACGAAAAGCAACCAACGCGCCTACCCACTGAGCTAGCGGGACCAGCGGAAACTCTCTAACTGATTTAAGTTGTTATGGTAAATTGTACAACTCCTTTATATATCGATATTCTAGTGATATTATGAGATTATACACGTTACTTTATGTAGCTGGATGCAATATATGTTTGTTATGTATGTTTATTGGTGTAGATTATCTCCCGTTGGTTGCATTCGATATGATTATTCTGAAAACGAGCCCAAGCTCGGCGAAACCTAGTCGACTTGTAGGCCCATTCGCATACGTTGTTTTGAATAAAATTGGATTCATGTGGAACCGTAAGATAACTGCTTGTTCCTCTATGATGACTAGTGTTTGCATTACGTCGGAAAATTGCACAATAACTCATTCTGACGCTCGTTTCGACCCAAAAGCTGTACTTGTAAACATGGTCTGAATGCATGGAAAGGGTCGGCCTGATGGGAGTTCGAGTCATAAGTGACGTCACATCTCGGCATCCCGAAAAGCGCGCCAAAAATATGCATATTCGAAAATGTCCGGATGTACAGCATAAAATGTGGAATTTATAATTCATTGAATTTTTTGCTTTTTTTTGCTTGGTGGACGTGGAAATAGATAGCAGGATGTAATATAACATAAATTCAAGCAATATATGTTTTTATTCCCTTTAAATCTGACTCGTCGGCAGTTAAAACGTTACACGCCTTAATCGCCAGAGGGCACCAGCATATACCTACGCGACAATACATACCAGAGATGGCAGCACCATCCCATCAGGGGTAAGACCACATTAAGGATTCGTCCGCCATTACCCACCGAAAGAGTGCCCTTGAAAATACCGTTTTGGTGTCATGTGTGAATTTTGTTCGAGCACTTTGACATGGCACATGTCAGTCCAGTGAATACTGAATGTACTACTACATTAGATCTTTCACGAGGTAGCAATAAACATACGCTAGTCGCTCGCGTATTCGCACAGTGGCTATTTTGCAGAACGCACCAATATTTCAAAATCCGTCACCAGATTGGGGCGAAATTGAGGGGTGTCAGGTTTGGGTGGATTTTTCTGAAAACTGAGGTATGAGAATTTTACGAGTTTTCCCCAGCACTTGTGTCAATGGAGGTTAAATATGCTGTGAAATTTTCAAGAAAATTGTTCGTCAAATTTAGCAGGAAATGAAGGAAACGTTATAATGGCCGCCTATGTAAAATTTAAATGTGGTCTTACCCCATCAACCATACTTGTATACAAAACCACTGTTCTAAACTAAAGCCTGATTAAATTCTATACAAACCACTTTGTGACACCACGCACGACCAAAATGTATGTAGTGTTAGCAACCAAGCGGGCTGTTGGTGGCACGTAGGAGATATGTGTTTGCAGCTCGTCAAATATCAGATATGTTCTTCACATTGAAGTAACAAAATTCGCAACTTTAATTATCGCTTGTAGTAATTCCATTCGCCAGGTGGCGCTACCGGGCCAAGACTAAATATTCGTCCGGAAGATCGGATAAAATGCCTAAATTGTGTAACTCCTGGGCGAAATACAGACTCAGAATTTTAAATAATGCACACACAAACCATATATATACAATCAACGGACAAACTATAGATTCTCTAAAAACTATAGAATTCTATAGAATTTGTTTTTCTACAGAATATTCTATAGAATTCTGTAGGAAATTAAGATGTCCATAATTAATTTATAGTTTTCTATAGAATACTATAGAAAACTATAGAATACTATAGGAAATTTATAGTTTTCTACAGAATGTTTTGCTAAGGGGTACACACTGCCTCCCAAATTAAGCACCTTGATAAAATACAACACTATACCGCCAGATTTGTTTAAAATGATCATATCATAAACGCGAAACAAACTCAGCAGACCTAGTAACCACCCTTGGGTGGTGAACTCTTGAACGACGGCGCGCAATCAAATAAGCCATGACATTTTATAACATTTTATATAACATCAAGAACAACCCCCCGCCAGGCCTTCTAACACAGTCAAGAAACCGTGGCCACTATGTAGCCCGTAGGTGCCGCATTAATGCAGTTGTATTCTATTTCTACCCCAGAGCAATACGTACATGGAACATATGATCCCAACATAAATCACTGAAATAGAAAGCCCCATTGCTTTTCAAACAGCCAGCATGAACCTTCCATTCAGCACACCCAACCACCTTAACTGCCTTTAAATAATTTATTAATTTAAGCAACCCACAGCATATGTGCACAAACACCACAAACTCCTGCGTTATCCTAAGATTGAGCTATTTGGAGTACCCGACCTAAGACCTAAGACTAAGAGGCTAAGTCTAAGACCCCATAAATATGTGAATCCCATCACATTCAGTCGTAACCAAAGCGGCTGGAAATACAAATTTTGATATGACAGGCTTGGGTGCTATGTTTACTGATTTCATCACCTGATTTTCCGTTTTTTTCTTGTTGGGGTCTTTCTGTCGTAATTCGTCTACTTGCTGAGCCCGGAGCAAACAACACCACCGCTTACGCCACCTGGGGTAAGACCACATTTACATTTTACATAAGTTTCCTTCATTTTCTGCAAAATTTGTCTTACGATTTTCTAGAAAATTTCACAGCATATTTAACCTCCATTGACACAAGTGCTGTGGAAAACTCGTGAAATTCTCATACCTCATTTTTCAGAATACGAATACACGAGCGATTTGCGTATATTTATTGCTACATCATGGAAGATCTAATGCAGTAGTACATTCAGTATTCACTGGACTAACATGTGCCATGTCAAAGTGCTCGAAACAAATTCATACGTCACACCAAAACGGTATTGTCAAAGGCACTCTTTCGGTAAATCGACGACGAATCCTTAATGTGGTCTTACCCCACCTAACGGATACTCTCTGCGAGTCACGTTGACAAGGAGGCCGCGCACACGTCGCTAATAAAGATGGCTTTACAGTCACTGCGTTACGCGAATGGAAAGTTTGAGGTGTTGGATCAGTTGTTGTTGCCGCACGAATTTAAATATGTGGCCATAACGAACTGCGAGGATGGGTGGAATGTCATCAACCGGATGCAGGTGCTGTTAATGTAGTAATAATTCGTTGTGTAACGGAGATTCTTCTGGTCTAATTATAACTACTAGTATAGTATAGACTATAGTCTAGACTAGTCAAAGCAATTATATAATATAATTGCTTTGCTATAGATATAGTATAGGCCAGAGGCCGGTTTCATGAAGCGTTCTTAAACTACTCAATTACTTAGCGTTACGCATTTGCGTAAACTCCTATGACTATGTTTGCCTAGCTAAGTATTTACGTAAAGTTAAGCAAGTTCGGTTTTATGGAGCCTGTCTGACCTATTTCTTAGCTAAGAACGAGCGTAAAATAGTGCCATAATAATCAGTGCCAGTGGGTATTCCTCAGAATTCCCCTTCCCATAGTTCTGCGCAAACATCGTAACCGTGATTGCTTCCGTCGGCGTCTTTTTATATAAACACTGCAGACGACAACATGGCAACAGTACAGCAGGAACATGTGAAGCGTGAGCGGAAAGACAATTTTGCCAACGAAGAAATCGCATGCTTACTTGAGCAATATTCGGAAAATGCATCCATACTACAGTGCAAGTTGAGCAATACTGTCTCAAATCTACGAAAGAAGCAGATTTGGGACAGTATTGCTACGGCAGTGAATTCGCGGGGAAACAATCGGCGGACCGTGGCCGAGTTGAAGAAGAATTGGGCTGAGATGAAAAGCTCCTGCCTACACATCGTCTCCGCACGCCATAAACCCAAAACGGGTGGGGGTAAAAAGGAAAAAGAGCCGTGGTGATATAATTATTGACATACTGGGAATCAACACGGCTCTTGTCGAAGGGATAGAAGCTCCCGCGACAGCCGACAGTGGCACACGAATTTACATTTGATTGATGCGTCTCTTCAAATTGATGTGGTGACCTCTGAACAGTACTAACACGCGTGGGTCTGATTTAAAAGAAGATAGATATTTGTAAGAGGGTGAGTCTATACAGTGTTCTAAATTTGCTGCTGTAAACGCACGGCGATTTTTAATACTCGCTGGCTATTTGCAGAGCAGTGACGTCACTGCTCAGCGACTGTTTACTAGCTCCTATGCGTTTTATTATATTTTTGTAAATGCGTGTGACGTTTCTATGACACGTGTAAATACTTTATGCAGGATTACATTGTCACCAGTCCAAAAATATCCCCGTTGATATGTGTGTCTGCGCAGTGCACACGCTCACGTACAATCTAGTCAAAACTTACATACATGTATGTATAATATGTGTGTGTGTGTGTGTGTGTGCGTGTGCGTGTGCGCGTGCGTGTGCGCGTGCGTGTGTGAGAGTGTGTGTGGTGTGTGTGTGTGTGTGTGTGTGTGTGTGTGTGTGTGTGTGTGTGTGTGTGTGTGTGTGTGTGTATACAATAATACACACATGCGCAAAGTGAGACGCGCACATTTTTTTAAAACATCAAGGACATAAATAACAGTGAGAGTCAATAATATATTTAAGTTTTTTGCACCTCAAATTTCCAATAGTCCAAAGAGAATTCAGTCATTCAAATGACGGGTGGAGTGTTACTGGACGGGTCTGTAGGTAAAGCTATGCCCTTGTCTTTGTTATCATGAGTCATATCGACAAACAGAGGATACCACTTACCAGGGTGAAGTTGTAGACAAACAAAGATAGCACGCGTGGCAGATTCGCGCCCGGCTTTAGATAAACATGGATACCAAGATTGGGGTCAGAGAGTAAGTGCATTGCACTGGCAAGTTTTGACGATGTCATAAGTTGATGTCTATAAAGCCTGGACAGGAGAACTTTTCTCGAATCATACTCGTGTCAGCAACTGTAGAAACATAGCTTCAAACAATTTAACTAATATATAAATGTATGTATGTTCTATGGGTTTTTGTACCTGAAATAAAACAATCATTCATACACTTACCATGCAAAACTCAACATTCCGTGTGTATTAAACGGAGAAAGAAACATGCCTTATTTAAATATTATATGCAAGCCTTTAAATAAATTACATATGTATGCATGAATGATTTATGTGTAATCCCAGTCAACTTTTGCCGAGATCATCTTTCTCCAAAAAAACATGAAAATTGTCAGAAAATGCGATACCACGCGAAAGTCTTAAAAGCAAATAACTCAGTCACAGGTATACACTATATTTATATGTATATATATATATATATATACATATATATATATATAATGTATATATATATCTATATTGATTAAATATTTATTTAAATATTTATATTAATTTATATATGATAAAAAGAAATGCTCCCAACAACAAACCTGGATGAGATACTTAACTTGACTAGACGTGAAATAACACAATAATGTAACCTAACATTAAAACCCTGATCATCAGATCGATACGTGTATGCAAGGCCATTATAACTGTGACATCACTGGGATTTAAACATAATTTAATATTTTTAGAGACAGTAATCGTGAAACAGTTTTGAGATATTATTATAAGGGTGTGCTGTAGATATTGCACGATAATGAATTTGACTATGTTGAGTATCATTTATTGTGGCAATGGAGGTTAAATGAGTACGCTTTTTGGTGCATAACTTAGCGCATGTCCATATTGTGTTGCGTAGAATAAGCCAATCTTAACTATGCGTTTCACGTTGAATATGTGTTTTGCGTGGTATCACCAGTCTGTCATAACATTCATCCTGTATGCATTTGTTGACATCTTACGCACTAAAGTGTAATAGTATAATGAGGATATGAACAAACCTAAAGGAAATTTTCTGTAACCCAACAGACAATAAAGTTATTGTATTGTGTTGTATTGTAACACAATACTATGCTTTGGAAACGTAATTTTGACTAAAATAACATATCAAGTAGGCTTGGGCAAGGATTTTTCAGTGAAATTGACCTATTTCAATTTGTACTCCAGCCCTTGCGATTATATGAAATACAATTTGCACCACTAAGACGTCAATATGTCGTCTGTTTATATGCACAATTTTGTTATGATAACTTAAAAATTAAATCTGGCTTCCAAAACAATCAATGAATCAACGATTTACTGGCCGTGGAGACATGCTGACTGTGTTTGTGGTAAGACGCTATGTTGTTACGTTGGCTCTAAGCGTAACATTGCGCCCGGTCAGGTCAAAGAATTAAGCGTAAATCATGCTTCTTCACAGACCTCGCACCGCGTCGATTTTAGTCATATTTAGTCAGAAGAAAGTTTGTATTGATGAGGAATGGTACTTCGACCGAACACTGATAAGCACTCGTCCGAACGAAGAAAATGTGCCGGCCACATGGGAATGTAACATAAGCCCATGCGTACTATTATTGCGCAGCTGTCATCTTTTGCAAATAACTTCACTATTTAACATCAGATCGACTAGTGCTTATCATCAATCGATTCGGCATTAAATTTTGAATCAAATAAATTGTCTGGTTGTTTTGTGAAAATTACATTGAATTTGTTGCCGCACAGACACTTAAGAGGTGAACGTTTTGCGAATTTTATTCGACGCTTAGCCTGGCTTCGGTAGCTCGCTCTCTACTCATGCCGTTAGTTAAGTTTCTACATGTATGAGACGCAGTCAACAGAATGTGACTGCGGAGAAGAACAGACCATGCCCCACCTACTCTGCTGCCGACTGCTGGACAAGCCGTGTACACGGAAATTGCAACACATCGTGTGAAGGATACGACAAGAAAAACAAGTTGTTTTAAATGTATAACGTTTGTGGCAAAATGATATGGACATCAAACTCGATAACATTGCAAAGCCATCTTTTTCTATTTCGTCATAAATAACAACATTATTTTCTGCGCACAACATCAATAAACTTGTAACATTGGACATGGTGTGACGTATGACGTGGAAGGAGTGGGAACAAATATGATCAACTTAAACAACAAGAAAACTTTTAAACCGTGCATTGACAGCTGATGAATTTACATTACACATGACGGTTTATGTATTTTGTGTACCTGAAAGCCATAAAAATACGTAATGTATAATGTTATAGAGATACGAGATGTTGCAAGTCGGACGGTATGTGTGTTTCGCGTGGTATCACACGAATTGGACCTGTAACTTCAAACCCCTATCTCTGGAAGGAATAGCCATATTAAGATGTTCCATGTTTTGTCTTCAAATCTTCAATATGTCTACTTTATCATATTAAAAAATGAAAACCATATATGAAAGTCGCCAAATCGACAATGTGTCCAGGTTTCGTGAGAATCGACCGTATATATATATATATATATATACATGTATACATGTATATTAAAAATGCAACAACGATTTGGAATAGCAAACAATTCATGTACATACTTCCGTATATATGGGCCATTCTCACAAAAAAGGAGTTTTGGTAAAGAAATATGTCATAAGTGTTGGAAGCGAGAGCGATTTAGGGGAGGCTGAGCCCCCAATGTTGAACGTGGGGTCATAGCCCTCGAATATTTGGTGGGTTGTTAAGATAGTTTTGGTGAACGCCAATCATGTTACAACTTCTGAGTTGAATTCGCGTAATTGCATAATAAAATTAATTGTAATTATTCTGTGAAAATCTTCAAGAACATCTATCCACGCAAGCCTCTGTTTTCCCGCAGATATTTTGAACGTCATCATAATAAATCTTTAACAGCATCCCCCCTCTCCTGCCCAATCTTCCAAAGTCATGTCCAACAGCGGAGTGCTGAAGCTCAAGCTTGGCCCCTCAGTATTAATTTGTTCCGACGCCAGTGCATGTCAAAAATAAATGTTGTTTAATTTATGTTTTTAATTAATATCGTGTACTAATATACATATGACTTAGCAAAGCTTTATTTGAAATATTACTTGAGAATAAATGTAATAAACATATTCGTGGTTAAATTTAAAGAATGAAATTTAACATTTTCAAAACATAATATCTCAAACTTTCTTAAAATCGATATTGATTTATTTCATATTTATATATATATTGCTTATTAATTTACTGTTACTGTTGTTGTATGAAAAATAATGCATTTACAGTTTTTATTGTATAGTTTTCAGGTATATAAAACCATAGCTCTAGGATATATTCTACAATATGTAATAAATCATTGTAAGTGCGATATTTAAAAGATTGTTTTGACTCATTTTACATTTTTACCGTTACCAATGTTTTCTTTACCGTTTCAAATTGTTTGTTTTATTTATATTTTTATGATATGGCTGCTGTCAAAAGAAACTGAAATATGAAAGTTTCAAAATCAATTTACAATTTTTAAAGTATTTTTGAGATATATGATTCAGAATCAAATTCAGCAGTTTAACAATGACTATTAAACTAAAGTTGGACCCGACTTGGATGCACCAGGTGTCAGTGTGATATTAAACTATGATTTATGTACTAATTTTTCAGCTCATAATTTGCGGCTTTGTGATTACAGTTATGCACAATAATGAATACTATTAATAAAGTTAAAAACATAAATTAAACATTTATTTTTGCCATGTTACTTTACCATAGCTGTTCACTTTTCGAAGTTTTCGTGAGAATTGTCCATCTAGTTAATTAGCTAGAGCTCAAACCATCAAGCGTAAATTAAATGCGAAGCTATTCAGCTTTGTTATGCAGAGGTAAATTTATATACTAACATTATAATCATTTTCTTTTTGAAGTTAAAGTGGCCACATGTCTAAATATATGCTAAGATTGGGTTAGTACAATTATATCTCCTCCCAGGCGTTGAGGCGCACTTGCTTCTTTCTACATTCAAATGCTTCCTTGGAGCATTGGTCACTGATCTATCAATTGGCGATGTATTAAAAAAAAAACATTTGAAGGTAGTTATTTTGAGTTATTTACTTTTTTTTATCTATCTGAGAAATGGAAACAGTGGATGTGAATTTAGTCTTCAAAAGGTATCGGTCTGACTTTGCGTTCGAGTTTCACAGCAGGAATTATAATCAGTGGGAATGAATTTAAGATAAAAATGCAGCTGTACTGTAATAATTATTGTGATGACTGTCCCTTGGTTTATTGCTCCATGATGGTATGCGAGTGTTAGCTAGTGTGCCAATAATTAATTAATTACATTATAATGGCAACTAATAAAATTCATGTGTTTCGTATTTCAAACATTTGATGTTTATGCTTCAGGTGCGAGGTGCCCCACTAATTGGGGTAGTAGGCGCTCTCAGTCTTGCGGTTGAGCTTCAAAACATGACGTTTAAAACTAGCGAAGATCTTCTAACCCACGTAACCAAGCAGCTAACTTACCTCATCACATCACGACCAACTGCGGTAAATATTTCAGACATGCGGGACCGCTTGCTGGCCAAGCTTCTTGCTGATGCGTCTACAGACTTAAATCTGCCGGACATCCAGGCAAGGTATCTGCCATTTAATAAATAAACCAAACTTAGAAAATAATTACGTTCCCTAAAAGTCATTCATCAACAGTAGTTTATGTAGAGATTGTTTTCTGCAAATACAAACATTACTGAAACACTTCTTTGTCATAGTATAATAATAATATGTATCCATCACTAACCATGTTAATCATAAGGTGCTCAAGTCAGTTTTCATATGACCTAATCCGATCAGTTTGATAGAATACATCTTAGTTGTATATTTAAACATATTTCTTAATTAAATGCAGTACAGTGGTACCTCATCATTAATGTCACCCTTGGGACTGGGCGAAAATGAGTATCGAGGTGACTTTAAGCGATAACTTGCTTGTATTCTACTTCGTGTCAGTGTCTGTGATCTGTGTGTACTTTGTGCAGGTTCATCAATGAGGCAGAATCGTTTGAGCAAGAAGATGTGAACACAAATAAGACGTTGGCCCGTCATGGAGCTGAGCACATACTGGCACGCTGCCCCGACCAGTCTCTCAAGATTCTAACACACTGCAACACTGGCTCCCTGGCCACAGCCGGCTACGGCACTGCTCTTGGTACGAGGGGGGCATGCTACTGAAGATTTTTGCCGGAGCTTTTGCACCCTTCTGTTGTCGCGCTGTCAGTCATTACACTTGAAGACGGGTGGGGGTGGGGTTTCGGTCATAATAACGCTTATTACATAACTGACTATAAAGGAGAAAAATAGAACAATCTTCAACAACATCCACCACTTCTATACTGTCTGTTAAACATTCAAACATATGAAACTTACGCAGTTGGCCAAATCATGTCTTGCTAGCTGGGT
The DNA here is from genome assembly GCA_020002185.1 of Paraescarpia echinospica. NCBI lineage: Eukaryota > Metazoa > Annelida > Polychaeta > Sabellida > Siboglinidae > Paraescarpia > Paraescarpia echinospica. The sequence goes on along the minus strand of CM034532.1, from coordinate 34,203,536 downwards.
TTCGTGAATATATATATATATATACACACACACTTAACTGTATCTCACCGTACCACATCTGCAAGCGCACAGTCATTAATGCAACAGGAAAACCATAAACAGAGGTTTAGATTACAAAACATACACCTGATCCATTGCTACACAAATATATATATATTGCTACACAATATGTGTGTAGCAATGTATCGGGTGTATGTTTTGTAATCTAAACCTCTGTTTATGGTTTTCCTGTTGCATTTTACATCAGACTTGTAGATTTGGTGAGATACTGTTAAATGTCTGTGCTTGCAGGTGTGGTACGGTGAGATACAGTTAAATGTCGGTGTGCTTGATACGGTGATATATTGTTAAGTATCTGTGTGCTTGCAAGTATGGTACAATGAGCTAGTTATACGTGTGTGTGTGCTTGCCGGTGTGGTAAAGTGAGATCTAGTTAAGTGTCTGTGTGCTTGCAAGTGTGGTACGGTGAGATATAGTTAGTTATGTGTGTGTGTGTGTGCTTGCAGGTGTGATACGCAGCCTGCACGAGCAGCAGCGTCTCGAGCGGTGTTTCTGCACGGAGACCCGCCCCTACAACCAGGGCTCCCGACTCACGGCCTTTGAACTTATGCAAGACAAGATACCCGCCACTCTTGTTTGCGACAGCATGGCCTCATCCCTTATGAAGCATCACCATATATCGGCAGTGGTTGTTGGTGCCGATCGTATCGTTGCTAATGGCGACACGGCAAACAAAATCGGCACGTATCAATTGGCGATTGCAGCCAAGTATCACGGAGTTCCATTCTACGTGGCGGCACCAAGTACCTCCATTGATATGAACCTGAGTTCTGGCGATGAGATCGAGATCGAGGAGCGGTCTCCCATTGAGATGACGACCATTAATGGAGTCGCAATAGCACCACCTGGTGAGTGTGCTATGCAGTAGTAGCACCCGGTCACAATCTTAGTTATCGTGTATGGCAAGCTAACTTGATGGTTATTTAGGAATTGGATTCCAAAATCTTTGGAGTAATTATAGAATTCCTCTGCATACTACAAGAAGGTGTTGGTACATTTTGGTGAGTGATGTGTTGAGGCGTATGAGTTTGCATATGATGAGCAGAGTCTGATAACATTTGCAGCACGAGATAAATAACAAATTACTGCATAACTAATTTAAATTGAATTGAAAAACCTTTATTGTTCTTAAATATGCAACATAGTATGGGTATTTATCTTTGGGTTCACTATGACACCAGTAGAACATATAAAGCATATACACATATGATACATGTTTGGAAGTACTGTACATCATTCAGTTTCAACCTCCCCTTTGTGTGCGCACACACACGCGTGCACACACACAGACATATGTTGCAAACGATTTTACAGTTACTTGCCGTACTGTTAGACATGCAGCGCACGTGCAATGATGGCATGAAAAAGACAAACTTCAGTCAAAATGAGCCTGCATACGTATGGAATCCCGTGAATGTCCATCTGAGAACGAAGAGTCCCGGTAATACACAGAAGGCAACTCAAAATATGTGGTGATGCGACCTGTTGCAGGTGTCAACTGTTGGAACCCCGCGTTCGACGTCACACCAGCAAAGTTGATTACTGGTGGCATCGTCACCGAGTTTGGCGTGATGGCGCCGTCGGAATTAAAGGACAAGATCATTTCGAAGGAACGAAATCAATAAATGCTTCATTATGTTCACAGGTTTGACGACGTTACACTAAATTAAAAAACAATGATTTGCTGCTAATTTATGTGAAAACTAGTTAATGGTTATACTGTTGAGAAAATGGATATCAGCACAACAACGGTTACCATAAGCTAGCGGTTACGTTTGAGTGAGCAAACTTATTAAATTAAAAGGACGCACTTTGATTGTAATTAATTTTGTAAGTAGCCTTGTTCAGGTTACTTCATGGATATATATAAACTTAATGGCAATGAACTTCACAGTATCACTTTTGCTTGCGAATAAACATTTGTCTTCAGAACATTCTTTTTAGTGTATGTTTGATGCTCAGCTTGTAGTCTTGCAGTAATTGTTTAAATATGTGCCCACAGAGATTGTCTGCCACACAAGTTCGGTACAATCTGTTAAGTCACATGCTCCCCGTGAAACATGACACCCCTCAGCTGGCCACAGACAATGGGAGACTTTCAAATATGGCGGATTACGCATGCAACTGACGCCACGTTGTTTACTTGGTCACGCTTGCTAAGCAAACATAAAGCCACTTGAATCTGCTTTCATCTTGCGCGATGCCTACTTGCTGTTGTGTTAACGGTTGCCACAATAGAGGGGGGCATCAGTTTCCTAAAGACAGGGTCAGGTGCAAGGCGTGGGTAATTGCCATTCGTCGAGTTGAGGACAAAAAGGGACAGCTGTGGTGGCCTTCCGAGAGCAGTGTTGTTTGCCGTGAACACTTCAAACAAGATGATTACGTTCAGCTGACCTTTTCTGGCAAGTATATAAATCGGTAATAAATCAACAATAAATGCCTTATATAATCATTCCGGTACATATTTTGGTAATAAAATAATAGTTATCTCGACCCAGTCACTGACACTGCATCATGTGACAGTGGTAGCAAGCCTGGACGGTTCATAAAATTGCTTACGTTGTTACAAAACAGTAAGAATACAATTGTACACAATGACATGAAATAACTTTAATAAGTAATAACTGAAACACAAAACAGTAAGAATACAATTGTACACAATGACATGAAATAACTTTAATAAGTAATAACTGAAACAACAGACTTACACTACAGTGTGTTACTGTGAATGCCTTCATACTAGTGGTATGTCCTATTTTAAATAATGAATAAATAAATTGGTAGGGATTAACTGAAGGTTATACGAAGCTAATATTAAAAAAATTCTGAGTGTTAACGGAACCACACCCCTTTTTCAGGTCATACACCGCTTAGACAAAAGTTGAAGGATGATGCCACGCCAAGTGTGTTCTGGTGGACCACAGCACCATCACCATGCAGTGAGGAGAGGGGAGAGAGAGAGCTGTTTGCCGTGCCAAAAAGCGCCTTTTGGAAAGTGAAGTCGGCGATGATCAGGATGGAGGCATTGTGTTTTTTGAACCAGAGGAAATGGACCTAAACACAGGCAACTTTGAAGAAGTTTGCATGCCTGAGGAAATAGTGTCACACTCCATAGATAGGCATGTTCAGGCTACTGTTGAATTGTGTAATAAGAACACACAAACTGTTAACCCTGTACCAGAAAATATAGAAGTAGTTGTAGTAAAAGCAACAACAATAGATGCTTTTGTAAATGATCCGGAAGGTATGCAGTTCTATACTGGTTTAGATAGTGTTCTGATTTTTAATGGTGTCCTTTCATCTCTAGGACCAGCAGCTTACAAACTTAAATATCTCTATTCGTCACCTAATTTGGATATCAGAAACCAACTGTTTCTCACTTTAATCAAGCTAAGGGTGTACACAACCAATTTTCAACTTAGCCGAATGTTTGACGTAACACAGCTCGAGGTGTATAATATTTTTGTTACATGGGTGAAATTTATGTCTAAGCAGTGGAGGAAAATTAACATATGGCCTGAAAGGGACACTGTTCGGCACTTTTCACCGACTGATTTTAAAGCAAAATTTCCAACAACTCAGGCAATTTTTGATGGAACTGAATGCCCAGTTAAGAAGCCTGCAGCAGCTGCCGCCCAACAAGCAACCTTCTCTACTTACAAGAACAGAAATACAGCGAAGGTGCTTGTTGGAGTGACACCTGCTGGGCATGTTTCCTATGTTTCTCCAGCTTATGGTGGATCTGCAAGTGACAGACAAATTGTTGAAAGAAGCAACCTTACCAGAAATGTAGACCGATCATGGCAGATAAGGGTTTTGATGTGCAAGACATGTTTGCACCCATGAATGTAACTGTGAACATCCCCACATTTTTTAGAAAAAAGAACAAGATGTCAGGAGAGAGTTCTCAGAGACAGAAAAATTTCAAGCAAACGGGTACATGTCGAACGCATCATAGGCCTTGCAAAAACTTACAAAATCCTTAAAAATCCAATGAATCACACAGAGTCAATTCTTGCTTCAGAAATTATATTCATTTGTTTCATGCTAACAAATTTCAGGAAAAGCATTGTGTCAAGCAATGCATAGACATATACTAACTCAATGCTAGTATGTACTGTAAAATGGTACATTTTACCACCTTTTTAGTTTTAATGATATGGCTTGACAAGTTATAATGAGGAGTTTTATGTCAAATATATTCCAGACGTATACTGACTTTGTTGTATGTTTCAACAAAAATTATACATTTAGTGTCTATTTTACCATTGTTAAATTCTGTACATGTGTGACAGTCGCTGTCGTGACAGGCTGGCGACAGCCACTTTGATTGACACCAACAACTGCCCTCGACATTGATCTACGGGTAGTCAGCAATCGTGTTCGACGCCAGCGAGACTTAGTATGGCTCAGATTGCATGGGCGAAGTCAGTGGCAGAACCTACAGTCGTACCATAGTGAATGTGACACGGGGAATTGTCCCCACTAGGCTTACTTCTAGCGAGACGTTGCCGCGACTACCATCCAGATTGATAAAAAAAATCGGTTCTCTTAGTTGTAACATTCAGATCGAACTGGAACTTCACTCCATTGTAGGAAAGAGATCCCTTAGCAAACAAAGAGATTATCTACAGATACTATTTTTGTACTGGTTCAAACCACGTTCCCTCCCTCACCTATACCAAATACGTCATGTCGGACTGCGATTTTGAACGATCCAAAATGGTTTCCACAAATGCCAGCATCAGCTAAATTCAACTGACATGACATGGCTGCTAAGACATTACCCACTACTGTCCAGTTGTGATATTCATAATATCGACAGTGTGCATTTATACAAATTATACTCGCTAGATGTTGTCAGTGTAGCTATTTGTTTCCCAGCAACACGTGGTAATGAAACTACCACCCATCTGACCAATACGTAAATCGTCCTATCTGTTAACCTCCGTAACTTAAATTAATAATTAACCATATGCCACCAGATTAATCGTTAGGAGGTGTTTCATGTGTATTTAAACGGTGGGATCAAGTTTTAGCTGCTGGTGTATTGCTGATTAGGTCCGAAATATGCGGTGGAAATTGTTGATTTCATGCGAACGTGCCAAGTGTAGATACGTTGCGGAGTTCGTCTTACGTCAGCAGCGACACTGTAGAAGCGGCGAACACCGCCAACCGCGTGTATGCAGACAACTCGAGTGTTTGTCAGCGGGGGCATGGCTCAAAGGTTGCTGTCGTAACGTCAGTGTGATATCTAGTACGTCCTTATCAGTAGAGTGCCACACAGAGGGGAAAGAAAGAATGTCAGTGTAGACAAACACACAATAAAACACAATGCGCATGCGACCGTAGACATGTCAGGAGCCAACACGACACTTGCAATACGCTCACGTCTACATATTGTCTCTCTGCAACGTGCACTCGTGTTGCGTGCGCGATCATGAAACTCCATTCCAGACGATCATACGCGTCTTCAGTATCTGTTGGACTTGTTTAGCCTTACCCATGATGTTTAATCTAACTTAGTGTTATTTTCAATTATGATTGTTTGATTTATTAATTAATGTATACTAATGTTGTAGTGTAATTAAAAATTCTTCTATAAATGTAGAATGGCTGCTATAAATGTTATACTAACAACTGTATATATGTTATTATAATAAATCAACTAAGAAGCAATGTACATAATATATTTCTTCAGTATACCCATTTTTCTAACATTGTGAATTGCTTTAATTACTATAAACTGTACTGTTATGTGTTGGAAAATAAACACATTGATTGATTGATTGATCAGTGGTTGTATTAAAGTTACATTCTGTGTTTAACTACAATTTGTAACTGTTTGTTAAGGAAGTGTATGAACAGTCACTGTTGTTTTATTGCACGTCACGCTAAATTTGGACTTTTTCGAGACCCTCTCCCAACCCATTATAACGCTTCGTAACGATGGCCTGTACATCCCCTAACAGTAAGGTACACGTACAACTACTAGTAACAATACACACCAACTGTCCATAGGTCTGTTTAGAACTGTGGAGTTTTAACAGGTTTTGAGATTGATGAAGTGCGGGTGCGGTAGTTTCACGGGTAGTGACGCCAGGTGTCGATCTTGTGGTTTCGAAATTTGGGCAATATCGTTTACCCCTACGATGTCTGTTTCTTTTTGAAGAGTCACTACAAGTCGTGTTCTTTTAAAATAGGAAGTAAAACATAATATACAGGTAAATGGAAAACCACTGCTGCTACCAGAACTCTTGTTCCGATCACGTAGTAAGCGCTACGAGCGCCTTGCCTAGGCGGTACCAGCGCAGTATACGACAGCCCGACATAACTAATAGGGCCTAGGCCCTCAGGCATATATTGAAGCCATCGGGGGATCTCGTTGTATTGATAGGTTCAAAACGGTAATAGACACATTTCTTATTGCAAATGACAATAGTTGTGGGTCTATTCCTATCGGTCTGACTTTGACAACTAAAAGAGCTAACACGTTGACGTTTTAATCGTTATGTAACGCTTGCCCAGAGACCCTGCCCCTGTGTAACGCTTCGTCAGGAGAACCTGGAGACCCCCACTTCAGTATGCGTGAAAACATGTGTACTATCATCATCAGAAGACGCTGGGAGTGGATTGGCCATGTGCTGCGGGAAGAAGTCAACTCAATCACCAGAACCGCTGTGCGCTGGACCCCTGAAGGGAAAATGAAGAAAGGACGTCCAGAAACAACCTGGAGCAGAACAGATATGAAAGAGGCAGGATACAGCTGGAATACCCTCGAGAGGCTGGCGAGAGACAGATCGGCGCGGAGGAACTGCCCTAAACGCCATAGGGGTAATAGGCAGTAAGAGTTAGGGATGGTCGCATATGTTCTCAAAGACAAACCGTACGTAGGTCGTCACCACGTATCGTGGGGGAAATAAATTAATACGGTGGCGCCGCCTGGCGAATGAAACATGTGTTAATGCAAATTGACGCTATAGTAGCCATCTTCTTATGTACAGCTCATAACTCTGTATCAGCCACACGTATGTGGCTAGAATATTGTCGAGCTTGGGTGGGCCGTCGCAACTAGCGGGTGGTGTAGCGCTGGCTTGGGTCTATTGCTTATTTTGTGAAGTTTAGACAGATTAGAAAACCCTATAGTCGGTGTGCCTATAGGCTATAGCTTTGTGGGCGTAGATTATTTTAGGCAGGCATGGAGAGGAGATGATTTCTAAATGAGTCCAGTGATTGTTTGCTAACTAGCTGTTGTGTGCAATTGTTCCATGGTTTTATGGTGCTTGGAAAGAATAAGTGCTTGTATGCGTCGATGCGGGTGAATGTCTGGAAGGAGCGATCCCGGGGTAGCGATATACGTTGCCTCTGGTACGAAGCCATTGGCATTGTGAATCGTAAAAATCAAAAATCGCCTTCCATGTCCCGGATACGGGGTGGTGGTTTGAACCAACGCATGACGTTTTTGAACGTTGGGAACTTATGACACCACCCCTCATTGAACAAACGTGTAATCTTTAATAAACATATCATGAGCCGCGCCAGTCTGATAGACAACTTGATGTTACAAGGGTATTGCCACTACTACACTTGGTGGCGCCACCGGTGTGACCTAGGCATTGACTTGGTCGTTGTTTGAGTTGATTATGGCGTCCAACTTCGTCATCCGCTTGATCGAGTTTAATTTCCTTCGGTACCCGTATATATCGGCCGATCGTTAGCTAAATGGTTTATACTATTTTCTCAGCGGTACATGTGCAGGCCTAGAATAGGGTGGGATATGGCGCCCAGGGTAACAACTAGTGCTATACCGGCTTGCTCCAATTTAATGCATGTCACGGATTAGCGAGGTCTCCGTACACTAGATGGCTCAGGTCTAGTAGGGTTGTTATATATCAAGGTCAACGCATATGGGAACGAGGAACGAAAACTCCAAGACTCAGATTTGACTTCGAAGAGCTGAAGGACCTAAGATTGCAAATAACTTTCAAACAATGGTAGGCGGGAAATTTGCACCACTTATAATCCTTGGTAACAAAGACACATACATTGCCTGGGCGATCACCACCTTCAACACGGCAGTGACAGAAACAACCACAGAGATCCTTGGCAAACATCGCCCAACAAAGAAGCCCTGGGTCAATGCAGATATCGTTGACCTGTGTGACAGGAGAAAGGAGCTGAAGAACAAGAAAGGCGATGCTGAAGGAGCAAGGAGATATAGAGAAATGATCAACGAAATCAAGAAGGGCAAGAAGAAAGCGAAAGAGGACTGGAGAGAACAGTAATGTACATACATATAAGATTGGGGAGAAACAACACCAACAGAGGATTCAAATATATTAAAGAACTAACAACCACTAAGCAGGGAAGGGTCGCTACCAACCAAGACAAGTCCTGGAATTGCCTCACAGAAGACCAAGACATTCTCAAAGGCTAGACAGCTCGGAGCTGTACAACAACAAAACCAGTGGAGACCCAGCGGTGTTTACCTCTCCACATTCCATCAACGTTGATGACTGACCCATCCTTCGAGAAGAAGTGAAGGCAGCAGTTAAATTACTCAAAAGGAAGATCAATTGGAATTGACAACGTACAAGCTGAATTGGTACAGTCAGGGGAAAATTCAATTTATACATCAGTATGTGGCACTGGTAATGTCTCCACTTGACATTACCATGAACATTTCAACAATAAAGCGAACACCTGCATATATGTTGTCATTAGTATGTAAAGCTGATATTAAATGCATTCGCACGGCTCTGTTATTTAGACGTTAGTAATAATCAACCTCCCTAAGAACATAATGTTGAGACTGGCCTAATCTACATGAACAGTTAATATTGGGCGGTTAAATATACATCGACGATATTGTAATTCAACAAATTCAGTTCAAGTGGCATAGTAATTAATTCGAGTAACATCAGAAAATACAAATATTAATAGTAGTAATTCTCTGTGTATATTTGAACAAAACGCCCAGAATTTGTCCCGGGGAGGGCGTGACATTTTGAGGGATGGTGAAATTCAGTTGCAGGCTGTTTCTAACGAATTTCAACTCAGTGAAGAGGTCGATAAAAAGCATTTTCAGTTATGGCAAGATGTTGACTTGTTCGCACCAAGTCAACATCTTGTTCGTACTGTGTGTGTGTGTTTGTGCGTGTGTGCATGTGTGCATGTATGCGTGTATGCCTGCGTGTTCACACATTTATTAAAAAAGTATTGACAATAATGAAATATGTGAACATGGCAGCGTTATATTCCAAACAATATTTTTAAACTATAAAATAATACTATAATTTGTTCCATCCATTTTTTTATTCCAAAATATTACATCCATATGCATCAACCAATAATAAATCAGCTGAAATGGAATTAATAATAATCAATACGAGGAAAACTGCAATTGTGTTTAACGCTGTCGTACTCCAATAATGGATAACGAAATACATCACTGTAAATTTTAGGTAACACAATACTATTGTGATCTTCTAAAGAAAAACAAACTACATAATTATAAATTTATAGCAAAGCAGACAAAACCCAATACAGGTGTGTTTGTATGTCTTAATATGTGATATATCTCTGAGAGCATGTTATAAAAACAATTATTCTTAAGAAGCAATTAAAATTATGTTATGTTATATAACAAATATGTAATACTCTATGGCAAAGCAGGCAAAACCAGACGTTACTGTCAGATACAATTTCCTATATACATGACGTCCTACAAATATACTATTAATGTGTAATAATCTATAAGAAAAACAAACATAAGTATTAAGACGGTTAATCATCATATGCGGGCTATCTAGATTATTTTTTATATAACAGATGTGTGCACCACAACTAAAAAATATAATGTACATTAAAGCAAGCAAAGCCCAATACTACTGTTAAACATTACGTGATAAACAGTTACAACGACTGACGTATATAAACATATTTTTTGATGAATCGGTTACTTTGTGTTATTATACAGACGCAGGACTGTGCGACTTCCAGGAAGTGGTTAGCGTCCAATGGCTGTTGGTGCTGTTGTTTAACAATGTTCGTGGCCACGTCGACGCAGAAGGATTATGATCAAATCTCTTCTGAACATATTCACAGAACCTGTCTTCTCAATTGTTGTTGGTGTGTGAGTAGATGTCGCTGGCTGTGTAGTTGATGTAGTAGCAGTTGCAGTTGTAGTAGTAGTTGTTGGTGTGTGAGTAGATGTCGCTGGCTTTGTAGTTGATGTAGTAACAGTTGCAGTTGTAGTAGTAGTTGTTGGTGTGTGAGTAGATGTCGCTGGCTGTGTAGTTGATGTAGTAACAGTTGCAGTTGTAGTAGTAGTTGTCGGTGTGTGAGTAGATGTCGCTGGCTGTGTAGTTGATGTAGTAACAGTTGCAGTTGTAGTAGTAGTTGTTGGCGAATGAGTAGATGTCGCTGGCTGTGTAGTTGATGTAGTAACAGTTGCAGTTGTAGTAGTAGTTGTTGGTGTGTGATGAGTAGATGTCGCTGGCTGTGTAGTTGATGTAGTAACAGTTGCAGTTGTAGTAGTAGTTGTTGGTGTGTGAGTAGATGTCGCTGGCTGTGTAGTTGATGTAGTAACAGTTGCAGTTGTAGTAGTAGTTGTTGGCGAATGAGTAGATGTCGCTGGCTGTGTAGTTGATGTAGTAACAGTTGCAGTTGTAGTAGTAGTTGTTGGTGTGTGAGTAGATGTCGCTGGCTGTGTAGTTGATGTAGTAACAGTTGCAGTTGTAGTAGTAGTTGTTGGCGAATGAGTAGATGTCGAATTTTGTGGGGTCGGTGTTGCTCTCTCAGTTGTTGTTGTTGTTGTTGTAGTCGTTGCAACAAGAGTTGACGTTGTTGACAAGTTCTCGGTAGTCACTGCTATTCCATATGGTGTAGACGGTTTCTTAGTTGTCACTCCTGCTGTCGTTATTTCAGCAGTTGTCGTTGGGCTGCCGTCCGTCGCCCATACAATGTTGAAACTGTCGTCATGCTGGACTGCAAACAAACACAAACGACTGTCTTACACAGTGTATATAAATGATATTTCTAAATGTGAGAACTTCGGACAATTAAGGAGTACTTGTAATCTCAGTTTTAAAGGACGCTTTTACACTGATGCAGACTGTGATTAAAAAACAAGATTACCACACGAGTGACACCGATTCATGTATGCTACCAAAGTTAGATTAAATATGTTCCACAATATTCAGTGGAAGGCGACTCGAGGGTGACAAGGACAGCCTGCAGAATGCATTGGACTTATGCTTCCCAGTGAAGTCGAGACGGTGTTCGATTGGACAAGTCTGCCAGGGAGTAGAGTGTAACGCGTTTTGAGCACTCCTATATACTGCGCTATATAACAACTTACCTTTTTATATGGAAGACATATATGTATGCACATTTGTTATGTTCTAGTATAACTATAGATGTAATTATCAAGTGACAGTGGTGCACATGTTTATTTCGTATCAGCGCAACACAGACAGACAGACAGCGATAGTCCATGTCACACAAATGCGTTGTGTATAAGCTGTGTATAGTATTTGCACAAGTGTCTGCCACATACATTACAGTCCTCCGCACCAGTTATTTTGCTAACGTCCAAGGTTACAACAAGAACTGTGAAACAGACAAAGGATACGCTGTCGTACCAGGGATTATTATGCCCAGGGCTACAAGACAGTTATAGAGAGATAATCGGTCTGGAGCTTTCCGGATTCTCTCCGATCTGCGAACAGCCGACTGCGTTACTGGCGAGTGGACGCCGCTGCCATCAGGTACAAGAGCTACGGCTTCCGCCGTTTCGTCTACACGCTCAATGTCCCGTTCGGTTGATTGTTGGATCGCGGCCGGAGCAGCGATGTCTGCGGGTACCGTATCGTCCGCCGCGTCCGCATGTCGCAGACGCACGTGATTTCGATGACGCCTCAAGTGGCGACCGTCGGGTGCCTCCGATATCAGCACGTCGTTGTGTAGCTCTTTCAGAACTGCAGGAATCCACTTGGGCGAATGATCAGCGTGGTTCTTTACGTAAACCGCATCGCCTGGACTGAAGCATTGATCGTTCGATTTCTGGTTGTAATAATCAGTCATCTTCTCCTGCGATTGGTGCACTTTTCTGCCGACGCTCGGTTGCACCGCGTCTAGAAGCGTTCGCAGCTGCCGCCCCTTCAGCAGTTTACTAGGGGAGCTTCCGGTAGTGCTGTGAGGGGTCATTCGGTAGGTCAGCAAGTAACGAGCCAACCTTGTCTCCATCGAACCGTCCTTCATTTTCATCAATCCTCGTTTCACGAGCTGTACTGCCCGTTCAGCGAGCCCGTTCGAGGATGGGTGATAGGCTGGCGAGGTGATGTGCTGATTGCAGTTCTTTTTCATAAACTGCCTGAACTCAGCACTAGTGCACGTGCCATTGTCAGTAACGATAGTTTCTGGCAGTCCATGTTCTGCGAATAACATCCGCAATTGTTCGATTGTCACTTCCGATGTCGATGAGCGTACGACCATCGCGGAGATCCATTTCGAGTAGGCGTCTACTGCCACGAGGATCATCCTGTTCTCGATGGGGCCAGCGTAGTCTAGATGTACACGTGACCACGGTTCCTGTGGGAACAACCATGGTCGAAGTGGCGCTCTGGTCGGTTGACGCATGTTTTCCTCGCACTGACCACAGTGCTGCGCGATACGTTCAATCTGAAGATCGATGCCTGGCCACCAGATGTATGACCGCGCTAACGCCTTCATCTTCACCACGCCGCTGTGGCTGCTGTGCAAGAGTTGGAGCATCGTGGCTTGCCCAGGCTCTGGCACAATTATTCGGGTGCCCCGCATCACGCATCCATCGTGCGTGCTCAGCTCATCGCGCACTCTGTGGTATTGCTGTGTTGTTAGGTCGCCCTCAGGCCAGCCTGTTAACACGTAGCGTTGAACTCGCGACAATACTGGGTCACGTCGTGTCCAGTTTCGAATGTGCGTTGACGTCACCGGCGAATCGTCCAGCTGCTCTATGAGCTGTATGTACTCCGCAGGAGCAGGCGTCTCAGCGTTCTGCGTAGGTAGGGGTAGTCGCGATAGAGCATCGCAATTCTCGTGCGCATCGCCACTCCGATGACGAATGACGTTGTCGTAACCTGCCAAAGTCAGGGCCCAACGCTGAAGTCGACCCGACGCTTGCGGAGGTATCGGTCGTTGCTCGTTGAACAGCCCCACCAGAGGTCGGTGATCGGTGATGAGAACGAAGGTCATACCGTATAGGTATTGGTGGAACTTTGTCACCCCGAACACCAAACTGAGACCTTCCTTGTCGAGTTGCGAGTAGTTGGTTTCCGCAGGCGACAAGCTCCTAGATGCGAACGCGATCGGTCGCTCCGAACCGTCCGTCATCTGATGCGACAGGACTGCGCCCACCCCGTACGGCGACGCATCACATGCAAGCAGAACAGGTTTGTCGGGGTCGAAGTGCACCAGTAGAGACTCCGACTGCAGCAGGTCCTTCGCAGCTTGAAACGCTCTGACTTGCTCCTTCTCCCATCGCCATTTCGTCTCTTTTCTGAGTAGAATGTGCAGAGGTGCTAGCGTTGTTGACAAGTTGCGCAGGAATCGTCCATAGTAGTTGAGCAGGCCAAGCCACGAACGTAGTTCTTTCATGTTCGTTGGGCTAGGCGCATCTTGAATCGCCGTGACCTTTTCGTCTGTGGGATGCAGGCCATTTCGATCGATCTTGTGGCCCAGGTATACGACTGCCTCGAAGAACTCGCACTTTTTATTGTTTAGCTTCAACCCTGCTTGGTCCAGCCGGTTCAAGACCAGCCGGAGATTCGCCACGTGTTCATCTCGAGTTTTCCCCGTGACGAGGATGTCGTCCAGGAAGATGCATACCCGTGGTATGCCAGCAAGCACACACTCGAGAGCTCTCTGGAATATCGATGGCGCCACCGATATGCCGTACGGTAAGCGAGTGTATCTAAAGAGTCCCTTGTGCGTGTTGATCGTAACGTAGTCACGTGACCCTTCGTCGAGCTGAAGTTGAAGATACGCATGGCTCAAGTCCAACTTTGTGAACGTCTCTCCTCCTGCCAGACTGGCGTAGAGATCGTTAACCCGTGGTAGCGGATATTTGTCTTCTACCACACTTTTGTTGATCGTGACCTTGTAATCACCGCAGATCCTTATCTGCCCGTTGGACTTGGGGACCGGAACGATCGGTGCCGCCCATTCTGAGAACTGGACTGGCTCGATAAAGCATTCCTGTTGCAGTCGGTCTATTTCATGTTCGACTCTCTCCTTCAGGGCATAAGGAATGGGTCTGGCCTTGAAGAAACGTGGAATCGCATCGCTTTTCACGTTGATCTTCACCTGCATTTCTTTCAGTTTGCCCAGCCCCTCAGCGAACACGTCTGGCACTTCCGCCATCAGTCCGGCATGCACCGGGTCAAGGTCGCGAACGAGCATGATCTCGCCCCAGTCCAGCTTCAACTGCGACAGTAGATTTCTGCCCAAGAGATTCTGCCGAGCGCCAGACACCACCACAATTGGCACATGTGCCGACTGCTGTTTGTATTCGGTGACGACCTCTATTTGTCCCAGCACCGGAATAGACTGACCCGTTTAAGTGGTCAAGTTGATGTCCACTGTTTGTAGCTTTGGGGGTGGCGACCGCAACCCGTGATATGTCGCCTCATTGATTATGGAGACTCCTGCCCCCCGTGTCAACCAACATTCTCACTGCTTTACCGTCCATGTGCACTCCTATCTCAATAGTCTGCTGTGACGTGTGATCCCCCTTGACGTTGTACAGAGAGTACTCAGCTCTGTCCTGAGTGGTGTTCACGAGATGAGTTTCGCCGCGTTTCTTGCGACATGCCGCCATGATGTGACCTCTCTTTTGACAGAAATGACAAGTTGCATCTTTAAACTTGCACTCTTGATGCGTGTGGTTGCCGTTGCAACGGTAGCACAATTTCTGAGTTGTCTTGTCGTAGCCACGCGTGTGTGTCGTAGACCTAGCGGTGGTCGGAACTGGCCTTTTCTCTCTGTTTTTCCGGTTTGACACTACACTCACTGTACTTTTAGTGCAGTCGAAGCTGTGACGGGGGGCTATCTGTTTAGCCTCGGTCTCCGCCACTTCGTCCGCCAGCGCCATCTGCATTGCCTGCTCGAACGATCTATCTTCGCTGAGTAGTTTGCGCTGAGTGCTGCCGCTTTTGATGCCGCACACGAGCTGGTCTCGCAATGCCTCGGCCAGAAATTCCTCGAAGTTGCAAGTGGATGCGAGCCTCCGGAGTTCTGCCGCAAATGTGGCGACCCCCTCGCCCTCTTTCTGGTTGCGTTGGTGGAATTTGAATCTTTCCGCCACTGTAAGCCGACGTGGCTTCAAATGGCTTTTTAGTTTCTCAGTTATTTGCTCAAACGACAACTCTGCCGGTCTTTGAGGACTGACGAGACTTTTAAGAAGAAGATACGTTTCCGGGTCTACCAGTGTGAGTAGTGTAGCCACTTTCTTCCTGCCGGCGGCCTCTCTCACAGATTCGTCCACGCCGCTGCCCACTGCACTAACATTGTTTGCAACTAAGTACAGTTCTAGCCGCTCCAAATACGCTTCCAAGTCACTACTGCCGTCGTATGGCTCTATTTGACCAATGTATGCCATCCTCGTCGCCAATTGTTATATTCTAGAATAACTATAGATGTAATTATCAAGTGACAGTGGTGCACATGTTTATTTCGTATCAGCGCGACACACAGACAGACAGACAGCGATAGTCCATGTCACACAAATGCGTTGTGTATAAGCTGTGTATAGTATTTGCACAAGTGTCTGCCACATACATTACAACATTGAAATAAAATAAACAAGTTCGCGTTAGTTCCGATGGTCTATAATACAGCAGTAATATTTTATAGGAATCTGTGATAGACATTTTAATGAAGTTGTGTCCTTCGAACGGTCTTGAAAGCTTTCTGGATGACAATTTGATAACTGACATTGCAATGAGAATAGGATGCATTAGGACGCCTACTAATTTGAAAGACATGTTCGTGAAATAAGTAAAACTTGCTTGGCTGTCTCATTTGAAGACTGATGACGTAAATAACCAAGTTTCTTATCTACAAACTGGAGACTCACCTTTGATACGCAGTCTGACCCAAAGAGGATATTCTGATTTCATCTTCATAGTTACGTAGCCCAAAGTGTGTGAATATTCTTTGGAAGGCGAGCAGTTATACGCGTTAACGTTGATACACTTGGGTCGTACAGATAGTGAACGTTCACTGCTGGCAGACACAGACAATTCTTCTCGGGAGTATAGCGATGTTAATCTTGATGCCATCATCAACTGCACCATGTCGGTTGACATTGCATTGGCACCTGTTGTTGGCCGTCGTTATTAGGAAGATCTCACTCAACTTGATCCTGTGTAACGACCCCGTGTAATTCTGAACTATCGAAACAGTAGCAGCAGTAGTTGTAGCTGTTTCTGTTGTTGTTGTTGTTGTTGTTGTCGTTGGTTTATAAGTGCTTGTAGTTGTAGTCGTGCGGTCGTGCTCTCTCATATAGTCAATATTTTTTTTTCCAGTCCAGCTATGAGAAACTAAAAAAATACCATAACATTTATGTAATAGCATCCTTCTTGCATGTGTCTATGTTGTCATGTGTGTTAATTATTGCGTTTGCGTCCCTTTTTCGGGGCGCAAATGTATGCGGATGTCGTATCGTACTTTATTATTTATAATAAACGTTCACTAAACACCAGCATATTCTAAGTCCTTTATTCTATTCTCACGTGTCCGTGTTCATTTGCAAATGGTTGTCCCTATAAAAAATAGACAAGCTACGCATGCACGCTTGGTGGCAGCACCTGACGGTCGCTATGCGACACCCCTCTCCCACAACAAGACATTTTATGAAGTAGGAATTACGAACAGTCACACGTGTCGCCTCACACCTGTTCCAGCAACCGCTGGATCGGTTTCCAGGTACGTGCCGATCTTCGTGGTCCTTCGGCCACCAAGGGCGGGTCTTTTTTCACTGTCTCGCCCCGGAGATGGTGGCTCTGGGGGTACAACCATCTCTGTCTCTTCCTCGGAATCCTCGTCCTCAATCACTGGATGGTCTTCAGTTACTTCATATGGTAGTGCGTGAAACATGGACATGTTTCGCGTTAGACCCATCTTGACGACGTGCCGTCACCATGGAGCCCTTTCGACTGGTGACGACCAAAGCCCTGGGATGAAACGGTGTAGACAGTTTCCCTGTCTTGCGCTGTCTTACGAGCACTACATCACCATTGTCGATCGTTGACGCTGTAGCTCATACTTTCCTGTCAGCGTACGCTTCCGTGTTACTTTTGGCCGCTATGTCATTCTCTCTCACCATTACATCGTCAGATTTTGGTTCCTGTACAACTTCTGGCAACTTCGTATGCGGATCTCGGCTAAACATTAGCCTGTATGGTATGAAGGTTGTCGTCACATGTGGCGTACTGCGATAGGCTCATAGCATTCTTTACAACTCAGTGCGCCATGATATCCCCTTAATGCTAGCGGCCTTCAGAGCTTTTATCATTGGCTTGTTGAAAGACTGCCTGCGGGTTGGTCTGTGGCTAGAGAAGGGTTATCTTGCGATAGCGGACCTCACACTCTCGCAAAAAGGATTTCCACACGTGTCCGTTAAATGGCGGCCCATTGTCAGTCTTCACTACTTCTGGGAAACTGAACAGACTGAACACTTTGTCCACCACCGGGATCACTGTATCTGCGGAAGTACTCATCTCCACCTCTACGATTGGGTATCGTGAGAATGCGTCAACCATGACGAGCAGATACTCTCTTGTGGGCAGCGGCCCACAGAAATCGATGCTGGCTTCTAGCCATGGTCCTCTGGGTTGCGGCAAGGATTGCGTTTCACTATTTCCTCACCTGGGACCCACACCTTGGTACGAAGCAAGGCCTTTGTCTTACAGATACCCTGGTGCCCTTCATGCGAAAGCACAAGCATGCGGTTTCGAAGGGTGCGCGGGACTACTACCTTGTAGTCTCGCATTAGCAAATCCCCACTCTCGTTTAGTGTTAGTGTGTCTCTCACTCTGCTGTAGCTGGAGACAGCTGCGATGTCGTCATCAGTACCCTGGTATTGAGTAGTGTCATGCCACTTGTTGGACCGAACCAGATTGGTGACAGCCTGGAGTGTGCTGTCACTGGCTGTTTCACGCTTTAATTCCTCGATTGTCAAAGCGAGCGGTATGGCGGCAGAGACCAGCGAGTTCACATCGTGTTCTGCCAGGTGTTGCTCAATGCTGCGCAGGATGCCCTGTCCTGCCGGATGTCATGACATGTAGTCAGCTGGGTTGTCTGTACCAGGCTAATGCTTGATGACCATCTTGTATGGTTGGAGACGAAGTCCCCAACGCTCAATTCAAAGTGGTGGTCAAGGCTTCTGCCAAATGGTTTCCAGTGGCTTGTGGTCACTGATGACTGTGAATTGAGGTGCTCCGTTGAGGAATTTGTCGAAGTGTTCACAGGCCCAGACCACTGCCAGAGCTTCATCCTCCGTCTGACTGTAGAGTGTCTCCACGTCAGACACTGCTCTGCCCCCATACGCTACGACTCGATTCTCCTGAACGAGGAGTGCTGCCATCCAAACTGGACTGGCATCAACCACAACCTCGATCGCCCTCTTCACATCAAAGTAAGCGGTTGTTGCCGATTCTGCAAGGCCTACTTTGACTGCGTCGACTCCAAAGACTGCGATGTCGTCACTGATGTTGATGGCAGCTGACAGACCTTGTATGACAGTCTGAATTTCATGCTGGAACACCTCTGCTGCCGCATTGATTCCGAAGGACAGTCGCTTGTATCCGTACAAGCCCACGTGTGTAGAGAACGTGGTTATGTGACGACTCGACGGATGTAGTACCAACTGGTGGTATCCGGAACGAAGGTAGATCTTGGTGAAGACTGTCACGCCGTGTTGAACACTGCGATGAGCTCGTCTAAAGTTAGAGTCACGCATCTCGCCCGCAAAATGGCCCTGTTTGTATCCCGCATGTCTACGCAAAGCCTGATCTCATCTGGTTTATTGGGTTTGGGCGGCGTAACAATTCTGGATACCTACTCTGTCGGGCTGGATACTTTCTCGATGTTGTCCACTGCTTCCAACTTCTCGATCTCCCTCACGACTTTCTCCCGCCGATGAAATGGCACCCGATTGTGCTTCTGAGCAATCGGAGGGACAGAACTGTCGATGTGCAATTTCATTTGCACGCCCTATAGACAGTCAGTACCGTTCCACAATTTCGGGAACCGTTTGACTACTTCATCGCCGTAATCGTCCGATCCAATCACGTGACACACTCACACTTTCACCAGGCCTAGCGACTCCGCAGATCGATGCCTTGCCGAGTAGTGGAGTGGCTGTCCCTTCAACCACCAATAAATCAGCTTTTATCTGGTTACCCTCCTCCGTAGTGATGGTGGCTTTGATAAACTGATTTACAATAGTCGGTGGCGAACTGTATGGGTGTGTCTTGCGTTTGCATGGACGCAGTGTCATACCTTGCTCGAGGAGTTTCACCTTGCATTAGGTGTTTATGATGTTGCATGTTGATCCCGAATCTATCAACATATGTACCGGGACGTTGCCGACACTGTCACTGTTTCACCATTCTGAAAGTCCTTATCAGATCTACTGTCACTGTTTTCATCTCTCACGTACTTCAAGGTATGTTTCTGGCTGTGTCGCGACTGTGTTTGTTTCTCGTGACGGCACATTTTACTGAAATGTCCCGTCTTCCCACACGTGTAATATTTAGCATTCTGTGTGCAGCGACATGCATCTGCTGTGCGGCCCCGTCGACCACATCTTGTACAACTGTCCGAGTTGTAACTAGCACGTCTGTCGTTCACCTTCGCCTTGGGTTGTTTCTGCCTATCTCGCCAACCTGCTGTACCCACCATAGCTTTAAGTAATGTTCATCTTTTTCGACCGACAGTTGTCGATGACTTGATCCCGAATGAAATCTTCAACTTGACCGCTAAACTCGCAGAGAACCGCATGCTGTCGAAATCGTGTAACGAACTGCGCCACATTTTCGCCTTCGCCTTGAAGCGTAACTACTTTTCATGAATACAATTATGCTGTTTATAGAAAATATTCTTACGTGGTGTGAAGTATGCCGCCAGCTTCTATTTTGCTGTCTCATATGTCAGCCCGGTATTGTGCATGGTACAGAATGTGTCCTGTATATCCGTGTCTGCACAATGTAACAGTAGCTGCCTCTTCTGCGTGTCGTCAGTTACACCCGACGCTCCCATGATTGCATGACAGACACTTGATGGCAGCACCTGACGGTCGCAATACTACAACGGATGTGCAACATGTTGGTGTTAATGTGGACAAATGCATTTCTGTCGTTGCAAAATAGAAACACGTTACCTACCTTCATCCTTGAAAAATACCCGGATACAAATGTAGAATCCACAGAAAAACTGGGTCTCTACTGAAGTGAGTGTATCTGTAGATGCATTCGGTTTTCCTCAATGGTGCCAGGTTGTTGGGATTACCAACATGGGAGACGCATACGTTCGGCACAGATCCTTTCTGCTTTACATCAACTCGAAAGGCAACGCCCATCCATGGAATTTTCTTCGAGAAGACGTTGCATTGACACGTCATGAAGGCGGTCGTCTTGATGTTCATGCTTGCGTAGTTGACATTTGTTAATTGCCCTGAGCACACGGGAAGTTCGTTGGCTGAAATAATATATGGATGTCGCGTTAGCAAATTAGGTCTACCATGAACATTCGAATGGAAATGCAACATATGAATTGACAGACGATTAATGTGGTTGCTACGTCCGCTTTATGACTAATGCAATTAATTAATTAACCAATCAATCTTTTAATCACCCAAACATTTATGTAAAGGTCAACTCTTTGTTTAGCATGGAACTATCGATACTGACATTAAATAATTGTTTTGAATATAAAATATGTGTAGTAATATCATGGGGCAAGAGTTTAAATATAACCCGATAATTTTTGTTTGTTTTACATGAAATGAAATGCGCGTTTTTCAACATACAAACTTGACCGACGTCAACACTAAAGGCCACATCCATGCAAAGCAGAATCAACACGCCCGATATTAGGCACTGTCCGATCATGTTTACAAGTCGTGTAAGCAACAAACAAATAATCAAAACAAACACGCAACTGATGTTCGATTTACATAACAACGCAGATTTCCTCCCAGAACAACATTGAACAAAAACAAATTGATTGCGACGCACGCATCAACTGTCATGAAACTGCTCTGTTTTCAATTAAATTAACATCATCTTAAAGCAACACTAATGGATATATATTGTAGTTGTGACTTATGACCGCAAGTCAACTCCTAAAGATATATTTCAACGCACCAAAATGCATTTTTCACAGGCGTGAATTGGTATACAAACAAACGTAAGCGTATTTTGACGGCTATGGTATGTTCCAGTCGCCCTAGCGTCGACGACAAGATGATCTGCGATCAGTTGTTCTGCGTGCCACAAACACAAACACAGACATGAACACATAACGTGTGTTGGATTGGTTCAAACAACTAAACGCAGTTTTTTTTTTAAATTTAACATCAGCGATGAAATATGTAAAATAACAAAATAGTGAAATACACATACCTTTAATACGACGTATAGTTTGGCCGAAGTTACAACAATATACCCCTATTTCTGTTTCGCGAACTGCTTCCTCGTACTAAATGTGTTCTACTCTAACCGATGCGTAGGCTTATATCAGGTAAACTAATCTAAAAGACGCATTCAGAAACACGGCGTGCATGCGATCGAAAAAACAATATTTACTATAGGGTTGTCAGAACAATAATACCATATACATAATGCATGTAACATCGGAGTAGCAGGCACATTAAATGGTAGGGGAAAGTTGGGAGTTTTTAACATTAAAATTGCACTATCGTGTTAATATGTATGTCATCGAACAGGGTCGTGAAATTTGTTAGGCTGGGATACGTCAATTTCTATATATATGCAAATTAGTGGAGGCATGTGAAGTAGCTCAAGGGACCCCAATTGTGGGGTCCCTTGAGCCACAACAACGCTTTTACATTTAAAATAGATAAGTAAGTTTAACATGACATTTCTATTAAAATAAACATCTGGTATATGTGATACGAGTTATTCGTCAAAACTAAAATTAAGATATTATATTCACGTTTTAAAACACCTGTATGTCATGCAATACTACTCTTTTGCATAAATGTCAGTTACGAAAAACTAAGTTACCCCACAGTCTATTTAGTGTTTATTATAATTTTGATATATTTACATGATGTTGGCGCGTTCCTTGTTTACAACAACGTTTTAATTAATGTTGTTCTCTCGTATCGCTAACCAATCTGGAAGCAACTACATATAGCTTGACAAACTATTCTGACACAATAGATTCGTCTTCTTGGTGATAATTTAGCTCAACGAACGGTTGAAAGTAATAATAATTATGTAGAACTAAGTTGTAGGTTAAATACCAAGCGATTTTACAGTTTATACATTGTTTATTACACACTTCGTCACACTTAATATTGCAGCTTTCCGCGTTTACAGGAAACTGTTTTATTTATGATATTCTGACGTTAACGGATCGTAATATACAAATATATGAACACTACCAGCATGCCCTATTGAATGCAAACAACTGTGCATAAGGGGTTGCACGAGTCAACTTTGGCATTCATGAACCGGCTCATTGAATCCTGCACTGACTGGCTCATGGGTGCCTGATCATAAATTTACATGCAAAACGAGTTTTAACGAAAATTAGAAAAGCATGTCAAATTTTTTTTCACGCATTGACAGAACATATATCCTTTATTATAAATATGTCACTAACAACATTACATTACCTATGGTATATATATATAAAGAAAAGAACAAAACACGAAATATTTACTCAAAAATATGTTTCCGTTAAAAACGCATACAATCGTGATTTTGCGCGCCGTTAGTCGTCCGTAATTATTCAAATAGCAGTGAAGTTGTCAGTAGCATGACCTGCTTTTACAAAATTTGGAAAATTAAACGTTTGATAAGTATTAACAAAGTTACAGGGGGTGGCTCAAAGTTCCCCTATGATCATGGGTCCCAACCTACTGGTGCATGGCGATCCGTATCTGTCGAAAATTCAATGTGTATCCAAACAAGGAATCCCCGATATGATCAAACTATCATAATGAAAACTATTTATTTTGTAAGTTAAATATATTCAGTAAGTAGTATGCTAGTGTTGGGCAATCTGTAGACATAAGAATGCGTTGTTGTTCGGCAATCCGTGGGCCTACACGCAGCCACGTCGAACTTTATGGGACTGGAGACCACAAACATGAGTTTTCAATTGCAGTGTTGGTGAAATGATGGCAGATTGTTGTCAGATGGTTTGACACTGTTGAAGTGATAGTTGGTATTGTTTTCCTTCTAAATATCCACCAATAATAGGAATGAATCGTTAAAGTGAAAACCAATGTTGGCAGGTGTCATTGTGCCAGCCAACGTTATCCCTTGTTATGTAATGATATAATTTATTTATGTGCATAATTTGTAATGTACGAATAGTAATTGAAGAAAGGCTTGCGTTGCAATTATAAATCCATTTTTAATACAACACCAACACCATCAGTTCCATACTATATCTTTATAACAGAATATTGCAACCGCAATAAAACAAGTACATTGAAAGTAAGTTATTTGATTTACCACAAGAGATATACTACAATTGTCATGAACCTTTCCACATATCTATTAAACCATAAAAGGCATTATTATTAAGTTTCGGTAATCATCTAACAAAAAAACAAGAAACCACAACACTACTTCAAATAATATTTCTAATATGCGTGATATTTTACAATTATACTACACAAACATTTTAACATCTGTTGCAAAACAAGCGAAACACTACTGTTAAACATAAGTCGTTATCGCCGTGATAAAACAGATAACGACAGTTTATATAATTATGTAATAATAATATACTCTAAAACAAAGCCAGCACAACACGATTCCATTATTAAATATCATTCGTTATACATGATATCATGCAGACTTAATTTGTGTACACAAGAAACAATGTATCCTTTCAATCACGGCTATACCATTCACATAATATCGTTTCATTTTGCATGGGAAATTAAGCAATGTAAGCAATGATGAAAATCGTGAAATATAGCCGATATTTGGAAGCTTGTACATAATAACTTACTTAATATTTTTTTAGTATGCTAGTCATCAATGTGAATGTCGAACATCTGGTTTGTGTGGATCAGTGTGCGTGCGTGATTGCGTTATTGAAAATAATGAAATATGTGAACGTGGTAGCGTCATATTCCAAACCATGTTTTAAACTACAAAACTATAATATTATAATTAGTTCCACCCTATTTCTTTATTCCAGAATATTGCATTCAAACGTGCGAGTGCGTGCAAGCGTGGATGGGTACACGTACAGACTATGGACTGAAGGTGTGATATTTCTAGATTTTAAAGCAAATTCGCTTGTACAGCTCATCTGGTTCTGGTGTTGAAAAAATTAAGACAACTCATGCATCTGATATATCGTATGCTAATTAATTAGTATACAAAATTGGCCTACAGTTGAACATTATATTAATACAATATTTGGCAAACCTGCATTCAAATGTTGCTTCAGGTTAAACTGCGAGGACACATACTATAGTCAATGGTAATTAGAATATAACAAACAATAGTGGCAACGAAACACGTCAAACTAAACATAATAATGTTTGCGATAATTATTAATGTAGACATGTCACACTAAGATAATTACCAACACTGCGGCTTTTATACCGATATAATAAATTTATATTACTTCTACAAATGCACTAACCGAGAAATGGACGCGCGTATATTTTCGTCCATATAGTTACGCATATTCACGTGAATACTACACGTACCAATCGCCAAGTTGCATTATATGTATGTGTAAATGATTTTTCTACGTATTTTACAATCAATTTAACGTTTTTTTCGTGACGTTTCGACGGCTTACATTTGAACCAACCAATTTGATTTCACATATAGGGCCTACTGTATGTATGTACGTACGTACGTACGTGTTTATCTCACACATGTTGGTGATCGTAAATGTGATTCTTCGGAAATATTTAGAGGATATGTACAGACTTACTAATATTTCAATAGGTATCGCACTATAAATGTATGGCCGTTGCTCAGCGAATAGTTTATTTGTTAGATCGCAACAATGGTTGTAGATCGTTCGGCGATTTAAACAATAATAATGTATGCGTTTTGTAGCAGTCCGCAATAGAATGTGGCCACAACATTAAAGTGTCTATATATCTTTCAGCTGTGCCGCGTTACGAAGACATGTATTGTGATAATTGCGATCACTGTATTTATAAACAAAGAACTGTGTGATTACCAAGAAGTTATTATTGTTCAATGACTGTAGGTTATTTTCAACAATGTGTGTGGTCACGTCGGCGCAGTTTGCCCATGACTACGTTTCTGTTTCGACCAGCTTCACTGTTCCTGTCTTCTGGCCATTGTTATAGCATCAGTAGATAACTCCGGTTGAGGGGTCGACGTTGCCTTCTCAGTTGTAGTAGTGGTAGTGCTTGTAGTAGTAGATGGTACTTCAGGTTCTGGCGTCGTCTTTTCTGTTGTCGGCGTGGACGGTTTCTTGGATGCCACTTCTGTCGTCGTTCTCGCTGTAGGTGTGCTTGGGTTGCCGTCAATCGCGCACTCAATGTTGAAGGTGTCACCGCTGTGGGCTGCAAACAAATGAGATGACGACAATAAGTTGGTCATTTGAAGGAGTTGTGATGAGTGCGCAGACAACAGCATGGTAACAATATAGTGTTGCCATGACGACGTAGAAAAGATGATAAGATCGAGTTGACAATCCGAGAGACATACCAATGACACTTTCCCTTTTGTGACAGTCACGTGTCAGAGGAGAGCAAGAAGGCAGTGGTATGGCAACCTGGCGGTGACAGGTACTAGCAATAAGGGATGATAAGATAACAACAACGTCAAGGCGATGAAAAGACAACACAAACAAGACAGGGGTGATGTAGCGTCTGTCATAAGAAGATAGTGACCTTGATAAGAAAATTGATGAGACTTCGGTGACAAATTGATGATGACACTAGGATGGTGACATGCTCTGCCAATTTAAAAGACGACGATACAAGAAATTATGAACATCTGAGAAAGAAAAGGACATACAACAAATGCTGTGCACTGATGATATTACGAACGATAATTACATTTTCACCCACATTGCAGCAAACACTAATGTGCCATTTCGGATTACAATGTTCATAGCTTACCAAATACCACTTGCAATTTGGATTTACAAATAATACACTGCACGCATACGCACGTATGCAGGCATGCACGCAGGAACCCAGCAAACAAATATATATATATATACAAATATATATATATATACACGAACGTACGTGCATACATACTTACGTACAACACACACACACGCGCACGCACACACGCGCACGCACACACACACACGAACACCTGCACAAGAAGACTTACTATTTAGACGCAATACGGAAGAGCCGTCATGCTTGAAGAACACCTTGATACAAATGTACCATCCGCAGAAAACCGGATCTCTGCTGAAGTGTGTGTATCTGTTGATGCATTCGACCTTGACTTTCCTCAGTGGTGACAAGATATTGGGCTTACCAACATGGGAGACACACACGTTGGACACCCTCCCCCTCGGCTCCACGTCAGCTTTGAAGGCAAAGCCCATCCACGGCATCTTGTACGAGGTGATGTTGCAAAGACACGTCATTGAGGCGGCCGTATTGATGTTTAATGTTGCATAGTTGACGTATGTTAACTGTCCAGAGCATTCGGAAAGTTTGGCTGAAATAATATATAGATGATGCGTTAATACAGTCTTTTAAATAGTCGACAGAACGTACATACGGCACATAGCCGGAGAGACGATTTATGTGGTTGCTACGTATATATCCGCTTGGCCCTTTCATTTATGTGAACAGCAAGCATGTGTGTGTGTGTGTGTGTGTGTGTGTGTGTGTGTGTGCGTGTGCCGCGGCAACATTTTGTATTATTTCTGCTAACAGCTAAACTTCCAAAACACCAATAAATAACATGTTTTTGTTTAATTGTCATCAGCACTCTGACGTAGTCTGATACAGGCTTTTCATGACTGTTGGGTTTAGTTACATATTTTATACACTTGATTTACTCCACTTTGTAAGTTGTAAATTTTCCAGCTCAGTCCGATGTCAGCACTGAACGTCAACAATAGCACCATCGATAGTAGCCATTGCCCGGTCATGTTTAAGATATCTGTAAAGAGACAGACAAACAATCAAACAAATACTTAACATAGCAAATCTTTATTCGGATTTGTTTTCAAACAAACCGAAACTGACATACATAATAGTTACAGAGGCTCACAGCATGAATCAATTATGAATTAAGGGCCAGCTTATTCAATAAAATACAAAATCAACGAATCGCTATTGTTTCCCTGTGCTCAGATTTCACTTAAATCCCGGTAGCAAGAGGTTCCTTGTATCAAACTAGATTGACAATAATAATTAGAATATAATTATTATGGTATAGTATAGTTTCAATCAAAGTGTGAAGTTTGGCATTGGTTCTGCTATGCCATAAAGGAGATGCACAGTGTGCTCAGACACTGAGTAGATAGGTTATCCTTAATATAACGAATAACTTGAAGTCATCACTAATATAACTAATAAATAAGAATCATCATTCACGTTATTATCAAGTTTACAACAGCTATGTTTTTATTGCAGTTGTACTTCCTTATAATTACGCGTAACTAATGGTCATACGCTCCCATAACGGACGAGTTCGAATCACTTCAAAATATATTTTCCGCGCTATCATATTTATGTTCACAGCCAGCATTGGTTTAAGAACACGCGAGTATGTATTGAGGAGGTTGTATTGTACGAGGGCCGGGAATCTGAATTGCATTCCTCCTAACTTTGATGACGCGATCAACTATTTTTCGTGCGTTGCTGTGTCGCTTGTTCAGCCCTTCATTAATACACGTGTCTTTTAAATGAGCACATCGTGAATCAGAATGGTTGAAGTTCAAATGTGCAGTGTGTGAACAGGATCATCGATATCACATAGTATACAGCGTCGGACATACTTGTCCCATTTACGCCGAATTATGATCCTTTCAAAAATAAGTAAGTTTGTTCGATGATTTCACTAAAACTAAATCACATTTACCAACAAGCTAGCAGTGTAGTGGGTAGTAGATATGTTCGAGGTTGAGCGAAATGATTCTGTAATAAAACCCGCGACATAAAATCGATTTAGGGAGGGACATAGGCATACAATGGTCCACCATCGATACGTCAAAAGAGTATCTTAGAAAAATTACATTCCTGAAAAATTATTGACGTGGAAGGCATAGCGGCGCACTGAAAATAAATAAGTGTAGACCACATAAATTACAAATATGTACTGTACTTAACAACTACAAATGAACAGAGAAAGTAAAACGATTGACTTAAGAACAAAGAGAACATGTGATATAACAATATGCCCTGAATTGTTACGCATTGAATACTATATATGAGGAGTAACCAGAAAGTTAGCCAGTATGGTTGAACCACTAGAAGACAGTGCTGAAAATATAATTAATGTCGGTATACTGGAATTGGTAGGCCTATTTCATTTCACTGTTTATCAAGAAAGGCATTACTGTAACGGGATTCCATATAAAACTACTAATGGAAACCACAGAGCACACTAGCATACCACTCAAATTGCAATAAAAAGGGAGTAGTTCCTTTTGAATGGAATGAATACCTCATTTCAAAAGAGATCGAAAAATTACTCAGTGAACTACAGACCACTGAATTTAACGTAAATTATTTCTAAATTAATATAAATGATAATTAATAATCTACGGATTCAAAGAAATCTAAAAAACTAGATGATGCTTATCACACTGCATATTTAGTAAAAAGCACCAAATGGCATATTAGGGATCACCACATACTTTCTATTAGATTTTCGGAAAGCTTTCGATTATGTCGCTCACCAATGATTGCTATTAAACTAAAACCCTTTTGCGTAATATATAAAGGCCTACCTGTATAGAATAATTACGTGCAGTGAATGTCATGCCAAGTCGAAATTCAGCGAAAAGAGGCAACTATAAGTCCGCCCCTACATAGTCAAGTTACACGATCCAACGATCAATTCTCTCGACGGTTTTTAACATGTACGTACTCTTCAATCAAACCGACTTCACATAAATTGTTCACGCTCTACAGACGTGAACATCAACGAACTCGATTGGCAATGGGTGAAATAATCATAGGCGTCGGAATCTGGGGGGGGGGAGCTTGGGGGCTCAGCACCCAATATTTAAAGTGGGATTTAGAAATAGGAGTAGCCCCCACACTATTTAGAGCCTGAAGGGTTTTTTGGCGAGCCTCAAGGGCTGCTAATGGAGGATTTTTTAGAGGGCTTGAAGGTGAGTTTTTGCTGGTCTCGGGGGAGGGGGTGCAAACAGAGGTTTTGTCGAAAGCCCTAATATGTCATTTTTGCTAGCCTCAAAGAGATGCAAATCGAGGTTTTTGGAGAACGTCAAGATGAGGTGCTTTGGCGAGCCTTGAGGGGGTGCGCTTTAAGGTTTTTGGAGAGCCTCAGCCCCCCCCATATTCACCACGTTCAGAAGCCAGTGATAATGAATCGAGGACACCGATTGAGGGACGGTATACGAATGAGAACACGAAGTAGCGTTTAGTACCAAAATAATGTTGATAGGATGAACGCTCGTCTTGTGATAAAGTATACATTTTCCTAAACTAAATTAAGTTTACTTTCATGAATACTAGCTAGGTAACGCGCACACAAACGTAGGACTACAGTATGATCGCGTGCACCCTGCAATATATATATATATATATACAATATATGTATTATATATATACCAGCACATGTCAGTGTCATAGGGGCCTACATTGGAAACTGATGGAGATATTTTCGGACATACAGAACGAAAGAGACCCGTATTCTGTTGTATAATAATCATAGCTAGATGTAGACCTATATAGCCTATGCCGAAACGTCAACGGTTTCAGAACCCTGTCGGTGGTAAATGATGAACTCACACACAATACGCCAACGTCTATTTGAACCTACCTGTAGAGCTCCAACAATGGACAGCAGGTAATTAAAAATGTTTCCGAGTGCTTCTTCTTTCTCTTCTAGTATAAACGTCGACACTTGTGTTTTTATGCGATGTTTATTTAAATTACGTATTGCATAGCTTCTCGCGTGCGGCGCCAAGGGGATGACTGGGCGTGTTGGAGTGACTGATGCATTATGTACACGATGTACACAACACGTGCGACATCTATCGGCTATGACTACAACCACGGTTATGTGTTGAAGGAACGGTGGAGCCGGGGTAATTAATAAGTTCATCACACTCACCACCAAGAACAATACGGGAGTGTGCTGAATGTAGGTTTGAAACACGAACGTAGTCTTTTGAACTAACCTAGTAACCTAGCACTAAGAAAGATAGCTTGTTTACGAGTTATGTTTGCTTTGTAAGTGTTCGGGAGTCTTTAGAATATGTCAGTTGGTTGGTGTTCTCAGCGATTTTTTCCCAATTCTATGAGATTAGTAGCATTAATTATCACATCCACCGAGGAATCCGCATACCATTCAAATATTAAACTTGTAAACCATTATAATAATTATAAAATCTACCAGTAAGCAAACAAATAGTATGATAATTTTATTGCTTAATCCAGTGGTCGGTAAAACAGTTACATTTTTGTTGTTGCTAAGCTTAAATTTAGCTCATAAAATAAACATAGGATGTCCATATAATTTGAAACTAACTTCTGACCGATTGTTTTGCCAAACTGACATCAACATTCTTGTGTATGTAGGCCCTATAGTAGAAGTGAAATGGATTTTCAATCCACTGGCGATACGCAAGATTGACACAAAACACACAAAACAAAGTCTTGCATGTTGTCGAAATGGCAATCAAGACTGCGTGCTTTCTTTAACCGGCGGTCAACACACAACGTGAACTCGTGGCTGGATGTGCAGTTTCATTCTGTAAGGAATGTCAAGATGGACACTTGACATACCTAATGAAAAAGCTTCACTTACCCCACAAGTATTTCTGCCATCTACGTAAACTGGTTTCGCTCAAGTGCAACTTTCATACTCTTGACACATAACCTATTCTGTTTGGTTATTTAGACAGATTAAATCAACAATGGTCGGGGTATCCAAACACAATTACATACAATAAGAAAAAGGCAGAGAACTGCAGAATGTATCAACATTTTGTAATTACGAGTGAGGGAATGCTTCCCATAGAAGTCGAGATGATACTCGACTGAACAGGTCTGGTACATAATAAAGTGCAAAGCGCTTTGATCAGTCCTTAGGACTGGATAGTGTGCTATATAAGAACTTACCTTTATTTTTTTTTACATAATTGATACTCAACCTACCTTTACTTTTTACATAAATGATACTACTTTAACAGTGTATTTTAACTTTAAACATATTTTCTACGTCATCGCAGTAGTTTGTTTGAATGAATTTAAGGTATTTCAAAGATAAATGTGACAAGCTCACCACTCCTCTCTGTGCCGCGCCACTTGTGATGCTAACCACTCCCTGTAATATGTCCCCTTGGATTACTTCATGTCTGAAAATGTGATATATTATACAACATTCATCAAATTAATTTGACGTTCAACTACTTGCTGATGAATGATGCCAAAACCGAGGTTCTACCGGTTGTACCCAGGTCGGCATCTGATTTGGTTGCTGGACTGCATGTGCGCGTTAGATCTGAAGTCGTCTGTGCTGCCGAATGTGTGAGAGATCTTGGTGTCTATTTAGATAAACATCTTGACATGACAGCGCAGATTTCTTGTACCATTAGTACCTGTTCATTGCATTGACGTAACATCGCCCAAATTCACCGTTACCTGCCACAGTCGACAGCAGAACATCGGCAGGCTGCAGTGACGTTCGTCTGATAACTCGGCGTGCGTGATTCGACAGTGCATTACCACTACTACGCCAATTTCAAACCAGCCAGACATCTTCGTTTTGCTGAGGGTAACAATCTTGTCGTTGCGAGAGCCCGAACCAAAGCTGGTGAATGCGCATTCGTCGACGCTGCCCCTACACTATGGAATGGTCTACCAACTACTGTTACTTCCCAAACCTGCAATCATTAAAAACTCACCTTTTTATTACGGCGTACACTGCTTGAATGACAGCAGAAACATTTTATTCTAAGTTATTCATGCTGTTATCTTTTTAACAGCCGAAAGATCATTTTAAGTGCTTATTTTACCATGAGAATTGTTCTATTTTTAATCTACTGATCTTTACGCAGTATTATAATATATTTTTTTTTATTTAAATCTGTTTAATTGTTACTATTTATATTTACGTTTTATGTAAAGCGCTATGAACGTTATGGATATGTCGCTATATATATATATATATATAATAAATATTATTATTGTTATTATTATCAGTATAAACAATTCTGTGACATAACCCACGAAAACGAAGCTATCCAATATAAAGACGACGTGGGACGTTGTTTGTAAGTGCATGTTCGCAATCATTTACAAATAAGACAGGCTGTACGTAATGACCTCCGTCATAATGCGTTCGCAGTATTTTACACGCAAACATGTTGTACATGATTTTCTCCGTCACAATTTGTACTTGTAGACTATAAGTATAATGGTTGTATACCGGGAGTGATTAAATATGCTTGTCATATATATATGATGTTCAAATATAATTATGATCCTACTGCCGACACTTCAGAGGGATCTACATTCTTACAACCTTTGCCCTCTTCAATTGCTCATTAGCACGACGATACAGTGCACAACGCTGGTGTTATTGCAGGGCAAATAGGCATCAACATGAATACTTATTATATGTCAACTATGTTTGTTGATTACTTTATATTAAACGATGTCGGAGCATTGAGAACCAGGATAAACACTCTAAAATAAGAATATGACTAATAACAAAACTATTGTGTGTATGTGCGTGCGTGCGTGCGTGGCAATGCCCTGCGCGGGCTGGGCCGGGCCTCGTCTAAATTTTGAGGGCCGGGCAGGGCCTGCAAAAAAATCAATTCTGTGGGCCGCGGGCCGGGTCTGTGACAAATATATGCTGGCCGGGCCGGACCTGTTCTGGGTGTAATAAATATATTTATATAATAGTCAAACACGGATTAATATTTTTTCCAGGTTAATTAAAATGTGGTTATTTAATAGTGCATACAATCTTTGCATATTGAGACTTTGCATGTAATTATAAATGACAAGAGTGCTTTGCAGATTTTAGACAATTGGACTTCCAAAGCCAAGGTATAATTTTAATAGTCAATTTTTAATAGAGGTAATTATACATTTTATGTACACTACGATCCATGAAATATATTCATAGCTTCATAAGCATGTCTTTGTAATGTAAATCCTTAAATCATATACTGGCATTTCCAAAACATTGTGACTGGAGTATTTAGAATCGGTATTGATCAGTTTCAGACGCTTCGGCGACATTGAGGGAGTCAAAATATACACATTTATGTAAACACACATTTAACCCAGGGTACACCGAAGTGTCATGTTCCTCTTTTAAATTCGATAAAACAAAAACAAGCTCAATCCATCATGCGCTTAAATAAAGATTTGGTTTGAGTATTTCATAAAATCACTACAGATGAATAAAGTACGCCCTCCATTTAATTAGCACAGCCAATTTTATTGCATAATAAACTATACATGACATGCGGCAAATTGATATGCAAACAAATCCTTATAAATTATGATATGCACAAAACACAACATGCCGCAAATTGATATGCAAACAAATCCTTATAAATGATTCTGTGCACGAACCACAAACCGTACGACATGATTAACTTGAATACCCATAATAATTCTAAGCATGGTTCGATCCCGCCAGCTTCCGTATCATTGCAACGTTAAGTATCATAAACAACTCAAACTGGTTTAGCTCGAAACCTGTCATAACTCAAACCTAATCGCTGTACGATTAGCTACATGTAAACATGACTTTGCTGGAAGTGCGAAGCACCGTTTGCCAGTGGCGCCATGCACAAATCGCTACTTATAAATCTGATTTAACTGGAAATGAGACGAGCGACTTGGCAGAGACGTCAAGTGCGAGAGACCTCGGGCGCGAGTCTTGCAGCTGTAAACAGGGCACTTGTTCTCCATGTCCTCGGCCCTGCAAATAAAGACGTCACATTTGTGTTTTCACAAAGTGAACTATCATCGCGGTGGCGTGATTCTTACGCGGTACCAGATACCTATGTCAAGTTGTACCTTTACAAAAATGCACGGAGCTCTAACTGAACGAAGCGGTGGCGTTGTCCCGCTTACATTTATCCGGGCGTTAAATAATATCCGGGTGACGTTTCTGCGCGTGCGCGTATCTAGGGGAATGTATTTAGCAACAGCTACGACTGTCGCGCTTTCATTTATCCGGGCGTTTTGTATGTTTACATATATATATATGTCTACATATATACATAACTTATCAAATGTTTGCTTCCCGCAGACATAAAGTATTTTTGTTGTAAAACAGTTTCCTCTCCACGCACACGTCACATGTCTTACTCTTATACTTGGTCACAAATCTGAAACAGCAAATTATAATTATGTACTCTAACTATAACGCTCGTATTACGACAACAAACGAAACATTTTTAACTACTGGGTATTATTTATTACTGTGTGATCTATTGGTGACAAATATTATGCCTTACATATGCACATAAACATCACCAAAATAAAATTTAACGCCCGGATAAATGTAAGCGCGACATATATGGACACGTCATGACGTAGCAAACTTGTTTCTGTCATAATTTAATGTGCGATTATGAACTCTGAACTACTCAGCTGTATGGCAGAGCGGGTATTGCAGACGTGTGTACAAAATCTTATTACGTGGACAACTTTGATTTAATTGCATTAGATACCATTTCGTGGCAGTGAACTTGGCATCCCCTAAGATGCACCGCTTTGCGAAAACAACTTAACTGGAATACAAGGATATAAATGGCACACTGCCACTGTGCACTAACGCAAACATAACTTTGTTCAAGTATGTAATCAAATAACACAATAGGCCTACTAGTTGATCATTACATAATGCTTACTCAGTGACAGTCTATACAACTGAATAAAAAAGTATTGTTCTTAAAAGTCACGTGAACAGAAATTGTATATTTTAACCAAGTAAATAACCTACTAACATATACTGTTTTGTTAGGCGTAATACCTGACATATACTTTAGTTAATATACCCACTACATGCAGCTCAGTGTGTAAACATCAGCCTATCTGGACAGTACCAAGTTTTTTAATGTTGGTAATCTCTTTCATCCCATCCAGCACACCTGTCACAACCCACCATATTGTCAAGGTCTGTGGACGTGCCGTATTTACAATTTTTTTGTAACTTGTATGGTGCTACATGTGACAGACCGACTGACTGCACTGGTGTGGTGGCAGGGCAAGAAGAGTTGATCCTCTGTCTTCCTGGTTAAAAGCTCGGGCAACTTGACATGTTTCCATACTGCGTCACACTGAGTCACCATTCTAGAGAAGAATTCTGCGTTTCTGCAGACTCGTGTTATTACACAATCTATCGGTGTCCCCAGCACAATGACACCACATAAAGTATGGCAAGCATACATCTGCATGTGGACTTGTTGGTAATAATCATGCTGTCGTTTCAGTGCAAAATCTTTGTCTAGGCAGAACAACTCTCCTTCCCGTGCCAGCACTTCCTTAAGGGGCACATCCTTATATCTGAAGGGACGTTTGATTTCTAAAACACATTCGCCACAATAATGACATGTAATGATGCCATATGTGGAAGCTCCTAGGAAAGGTTTGTCCTCGGATATAAAAACCATACACTCCTCAAATTGCATTCCTTGTGAGAAACGACAATTGAAATAAATCTGCCCAGATGGTAAACAACTCGGGGTCTTGTCTTTCCATGGCAATAAAGATATGAATAAAGCTCGTAAGCATGATTTTCACGGGTGTTGCACAAACGATTGCTGGCACTCCCAGTGGGAGGGACTGGGGGAGCAAACTTTGTTAACTAAGGACGGTGATGGATTATCAGAACCCATGAATATGACTATGTGTGCCACAGACGCAGTGATTATATCAGCTCTCTGGTGATTCCACGAAGAACATGATGACTGAGTTCGTGTAACTTCCTCTACGTCACTGACCTGACCTCGAGTAATTGAAAGAGTGGAGAATGTGTCTGTGTACTCTGAAAGCTGTAGGTTTAATTGATTGTTTCCATCCATGCAGAACGACCGTAGAGGTGGTGGTAATCTCATGTTGTCTTTTCTGGGTGCGGCAGTAACAAAGGTAGCATTGCACTTGCTGAAGGCACTTAGCCAAACACTATTTTCACCTGTGGTTGGTGAGAAAGAACGTTTTGGTCTAAAGCTACTCTTCTTTAGTTGATTCTTCCTGGTAAAATTGTATTTGCACATTCGACACGAAACATGCATTCCACTTGCACGGCACATCAGTGCAGGCTGATGTTGTATACTCTAGTCGCTCTGCAGCCGCGATCTTGAACAATGTAGGACCATGTTTCTCCCAGTCTGGAACTAGCGCTTGTGTTGATACAATGTCTGCAAATATTTATGAAATACGTTAGATTCCTTACGCAGCAGCTACTACAATGATACACTTTCTCAGAGGTACAGCTAAGAGATTGCTGTACTTATGTAATTGTGTGTGTTGTCTTGGCTGTGGATGCTTTATGTCTCCTTTGTATAGTTTGTATGCCAACAAAATTGACAGACAGTAGTTGATATCTACTCATAACACATGTATATAAGGTTTTTTTTATATTTGTGAATGCTAGTCAGTATAGATATTTCAGTACTGTTAGTGGGTGAATTATACGTATTATCTAAAATACATAAGCGAGCGAAAAATGAACAAGTCGGAACACGTCCAAAACATGAAATTCTACGGTCACTAGCATCCTCATGACTCACCCTGTCCCGACGATTTTGGTATCATTTGAAAGGATGCACTTTTTGTTATTCTAGCGTCATTTATATTCCCCGTTAACGGTTCACAGAACACCTATAAACGGACCTACAATCGTGCCGTTTTCGGTGTTCTGTAGGTTCCGAACGATGTTGGCGGCGGGTACTCAGTACAATAATCTTCCGATTGCGGCGCTGTTTTCCTTATTTGCACAGGTTCAGACATGCGCACTTCACCATTTCTTGATTTCATGTTTTTATAAGCTCCACCCACTTTTAAGCCGCAACGAAACTGGTGTGCTTTGATCGCAGCAAAGCCGATCTATATCAAAGCAATTCTATATCTACGTCGGCGTTACGTCACGTTAACGTACGCCAACCAACGGGTCAAAATTCGTTGCGTTGGTTGGTTGATGTACGTGGTTGTGACGTCACGCCCAAAGACCGTATATCAATACAAGACTGTCATGTTTCTCATTCCATGCTATATGAACTATATGTTGTGTTAGCTGACATTGCAGTCAATGCTATTGTGTGTCAGTGGCACTCATTGTTATTATTGGACCACCCTCTAGTGACCATTGACCAGGCACTGACCAATTGCTTTACAGTGTCTGCCATCTTGTTTTGTGGAAGTGACCACATGTATTTTCAGTTGTTCTGCCAATTAAATGTTTCTTGAATTATGCAAATGTTACATGGTGATATTCACTGGCATACAAGTACACAACAAAGACGGTCTAGCGCGCGCTGTCTACATTGTTCAAGGAAAGTACGTAAGCAGTTCGTCCGCCATTCTGGAGTTGCGCTAAGCCAGGCCATACGCATGCAAAAAATGCAGTTCTTTGCATTACCATTGCTCAACATTTTCAACCATAACCGCAATATTTTCATTATATAACAAGTAGTACAGCCTGACGATTATTCTGATGAAACACGACGAAGTTCAGTTGGCTCAATAAATAATTGCAACGTTTCTACGTGATTTGTTTGCAAATTTAATTATTTGAATTGTAATAGGTAAAAAACTTCAAGGATTACTTTAATATCTTTCATTGTATATGACGCATCACAGCTTGGTTATTATTCTGATGAAATGAGGTCCCTGAACAAATACTCTAACATCGCGCGCTGCGGTCCCGCAGGCGCATGCGCTTGCCTCCCGAATGGCGGACAAAAACCTTCTGTGTAGACTGCCATTTTCTCGCTCAGTGACGCCTCCTGTCCAAATAGAGGCTCCTTGGTCACGCCTACTTCGTGTATGTCATTTTTGCAGCCGTTTGAAAGAGGGTGGAGCTTGTACCGTGAAATCAGATAGTGGTGCCTCAATCGGTAGATTGGTGAACTGTGTCGACGAAGCAACATCGTTCGCAGTGTCTAAAGACACCGGAATCGTCTCCGTTGTATGTCCGTTTATAGTTTATTTTAGGAATGATTATCAGGAAACCATTTATATATATTTTAATATAGAAATCGTAAGCTTTCAAACAATATCAAGATTATTTGGATCGGACGAACCGGAATAATACAAGCAATCGTTCAAAAAAGCATTTTTGGGACGTGTTTTCAGTTGGCCATTTTTCGCTCGCTTATCTATTTTTTTATTATGTTAAACTACAACTATAGGTATGTTTGCTGTGACTGTTTGACGCTGTATATGACATCTTGATTATGAGTGCTTACACAAATGCTGGCTTACAATAAACGAACTATTTACAAGTCGGTTGCCATGTCATGAGTTATGCATTCGCCCGCACAATGCCACCAAATCACACAACACAGACATCACATCTGGCGACGAAGAAGAATCCCTAGAATGAAGAAGAAACATAATCTTCAGATGGTAAGTACGATACAGTTCGGCGTTTAGTGGCATGACATTGATGGCGAAAAAAATCACGCAGCAGCAAAGAACCTGTCGCGTGGCAGTGACGTCACACGCGCATACTAAAGACGAGTGATGTTTGCTTTCTGGTAAATAAGGCAGGCCGCAAGAACATCCCAATGTTCGCACCGTTCGATCCTGGCTCAGAGATGCACACCATAGGTTCTAGGTGGCAACAATGGGCAGGTCGGTTTGCCAATTAGAGATGGGTGGGGTTTATTTACACGCAACTTTCATTCTGCCTCTCTCTCTCGCTCACTCGCCCTCTCGCGCTCTCTCTCTCTCCCTCCCTGCGACGAAACGGGCTTTTCCACAGTATCGAAACCATCCAAAGTGATCTGCACTTTTGGCATACCCCAAGTACGAAAGGAGTCAATCGACGAACGCGGTAAGAATACCTCTGCATTGTACTGCATGGATGCAGCCGGTATGTTTGTACCCATACCTTTTGTATTTCCGCAGAAAAGAATGGTGGAATCGTTAATGAATGGTTGTCCTGGTTACTTCCGTCGGTTAGCTGGTTCTGTCGGTGCCGCAAGCTTACAAGGATCGGGCTACGTTGACGGCTCGCTGTTCCTGAAGTTTGTCATCTGTTTCCGTTTCAGTTTGATCGCATTTTTCTTTCACACTTGGGTGGTATTGACAATAACAATTTAAGTAATACATTATATATTAATAACAATGAACTGCAAGTCATAAAACATTCATCGTA
Organism: Paraescarpia echinospica; assembly: GCA_020002185.1. Lineage (NCBI taxonomy): Eukaryota > Metazoa > Annelida > Polychaeta > Sabellida > Siboglinidae > Paraescarpia > Paraescarpia echinospica. The sequence continues at coordinate 34,163,700 of CM034532.1, read as the reverse complement.
TTACGACATAGATCACTTTAAGATACTTGATGCTGATAAAAATGGACACTTTTCAATACTCAGCTTAACTATCCAACCTATAAATTTTAAATTTGATGAACTAATTTAATTCGACAGCTCACTGCAGGACATAAATTTAGTGTAATTTGCCAACAAGAATGTTGGATATCTAACATAAGCGACTTAGCAAATACACAACTACCTGGGTACGCTTGTATTGATTGCTCAAGGAAAGAGTAGCAGTAACAATGGTGGCTTAATCACATATATTGACAACTGATTCCAACATATAGTCAAACTAAACATAATTACATACGAACACTGGGAAGGACTAATTATTAATGTAACTGGAGGAGGTTTATCAAAACCAATTGCTATTGGCAACATATACAGACCTCCGAGTATGATAACAGAACATGTCAGGCAATTTCAGAGTGCTACATCCATAACTACATCTGGATATATAAATAAATAAGATATCCGATCACCTCCTTTGCTTTATTCTCTCAGAAATTTCGTTAGTAAATCCACCAAACCCAATATGGATTAAAATTAACACAATAAACGTTAAAACCACTCAAAATATAATAAATTACATAAATTCGTCTGATTTGTACAACTTACTTGACAACATTTTGAAGACAGACCCTACTCTAAGCTACGACATTATATTCGATGTAATTGAAATGGCCAAGAACAAGCTATGGTAAGCAAATTAGTTAAGTTTAAGAAATACAAACACTAAAAATCTAAATGGATTACCACGGCTCTACTAAAATCCATAGTTTCGAGATAAATTATATAAGAGAATGAAACTTACAAATCCTAATTCAAGGGAATACGAAATTATGCATATTAACTTAAAAACTTATGGTACCATATTAAAGAGAAGCTTACGTGAATCCAAACATTATTTTGCGTCCACTTTCGCTAAATATAAATTTGATATCAGAAACATGTAGAAAACTATAAATGGAATTATTTCAAGAAAAACAATAAGAATTGTTTTCCCGAATCATTCAGTATAAATAATATAGAATCTACAAACACTCTAGATGTAGCTAACGCATTTAACACCTTCTTTACAAATATCGGCATAAAACTGGTTAATATCATAACATATTTAGGTGACAAAGATTTTAGGCATTACTTTGATAAACATTTTAACTGCAATTTTGTACTTAACAACGTTGACGAACTAATTGTACAAGAAACAATAGACACCCTCAGGTCTCAAAATAGTACCACTTCCATCTCAGTTTTTCACTGACGTTGTTTCTTATTTTATGTTATTGCTTTTGTCTTACATAATAGACAACATATTTTTTTTCAACAGAAACTGAATTATAATTATACTACGTGTGGCTCCTACTGTAACGACTTCTTTTCAAATCTTAGTGGGAGTCTCCATCGTCATTGTACACCTTTTTATATTATAATTTGTTATATTTTTATTGGATGTACAGTCTGGATAAATAAATCCACTTCTGTTCTTAGTTGTTGAAATATATGTTACGTGAGCAAAGAAATTACACCGAAATCTAGTCTAAATATGTCATTGCCAAAAAAACATCATATGTATGTATGTTTATATATATTTCTATTCATGCGGTTATTGGGAGACTTTTTGCGTTTATCGGGAGACACTTAACTTTCGGGAGACCTCTCCAGATAGCTATTTGACATTATCTAATAAAGTATACTTCTGTTTTTAATATTTAAACACGTGTTGTATAAAATGTTGTTAGTTTATGCTACTAAACATTTCTTAAACAAATATTAGAATTTACAACGATGTTATTAGCGATAAACAGCGTGATCTATTTTGATCACATATACTTTCGGGAGATCTACGAAATATGGAAATAAAATTCGAAAAACCATGTATATTCTCTTTTAAATTTAGTCAGTGTGTTTACCATCAATACTTTGATGTATGTGTAAAATTTGGATACTAGGGCATATCAAACAAAAAGATATATACATTTTTGCATTTCGAGTTTTGTCAGTTGTGTTAATAAAATTATGTACTGTTTGACGTGTATTTTTTACCAAATACGGCTTTGTGTTTAGATCAAAGCACAAAATCAAAGAATATGCGTTAATGTGCATGAACTACCACCAACTCACTGGATCAGGCACTTAAAAAAAAAATTAAATATCATGCTAGAACACTTGGGCTTAAATTAAAGGTGATAGGTTAAGGATCATATAACTGTTTATTTTATTACGATACCTTTAATAGATCAAAAGATATTGCCATTTTAAGACGGAAAAACAGCATAATTTTTATGTATCTCCTACAATGGAAAAATGGACTCATTGTTGTGTTTCTGTAGGTAAATATTTGCTTTAAAATGTCATAACTTTTTTATTTATAGAGATATTTAAATACTGTTTTCAGGGTTTTCAAATACATTGACAAGTAATATACAGTAAACCTCGCCTAAGTAGGATTCGATCGGACCGAGTGATTTAATCCGAGTTACGCGAAAATCCGACTTAGCCGAAGAAGACATATCCCAGCGCCAAAGGCTACTCTCTAAAAGCCCTTAGGTAATGATGAATAACGCTTGAAAGTGAATGGATACTGCGGTAATTCTACATGTGTTGATGTCCACAAGCAACATACAACGTTATGCAGTATTAGAACAGTTTTGTTCTTCATTTTGGCACGAATCTCTAAGGTTATAGCTTAGTACTTATTATTGATTGTCAATGTCAGTCATCTTCTATCTCATGATAATGGCCTCTACTTGCCAGTCAACTCTTCGATTTCACGAGCGTCAAACCAGATTGTCTTTATTAGCGTCCACTGAGTTTTGTTATCTTATCTACTGACACCGAGACTTCGTCGCCCTCATTTGGAGTAGCCAACGTTTCTTCTGTCTCATCCACACCAACACAGTCGTCCATCGTGCAAACAACATCTCCATACATCTCGTGGAGCTTATTCCGTACGTTTCTGAACGAAGGAACTGCTTCGTCTTCATCATCGTCTTGACGCTCAACACATTAAACGAATCCCGTTTTTGTAGGAGTTTAGTTTTGAAGTGTTTCCGGTTGTTCCATCCACGCTGGTTTCAGGGCAACGACGACTTCTTGAGAAAATGGTGCAACTCCTTCTGATGCGTCTAGTATCCTGGTGGTTAGGATGTACCGGTAATGGAACGTCATGTTCTTGGTTATACCAGCATCCATTGGCTTGGTGATGCTAGTTGTATTAGACGAGTGAAGACGTGACGCCTACGTACGTTGCTGTGACTTTTTGGATTATTTTTTGGAATTATTTCATATGGTACATATACTCCAAGCAACCAAGTGATTTGGTTGAATACTCCGATACGACTTAGGCGAGGAAAAACACATTATCTCGGATCAAATGGACCGACTCAGTTATTCCGAGTTAGGCGAAGATCCGACTTACATAATCCGACTTAGACGAAGATTTTTATGGGAAATACATTACAAATCAACCGATCCTCGGAATTCTGTCCGAGTTGAGCGAAGATTCGACTTAGGCGAGGTTTACTGTATTTACAATATTTTTAGTATTAATTATAACCAAATTAATGCACTTAATTAGTTAATTTTAGTTATGTAGCATGCAAAACTCAACAGACCAAAACGCTCCAATTAAAGGCCATAATGTCTATGATTATGAAGATTTTATACATATTATGCAATGATGTGTATAACCGCATTAATAATGGTAATAACTATGAATTAAAAATAATTTAAGAATAATCATAATTTAATTAATTAGTCAATATTGGGTAATTAGCGCACAACCTCGACAGACCAAAACATTTCAGTAAAGGCCATAATGTGCATAATTATGAAGATATTTATACATATTATTCTGTGTGTATAACCACATTAATAATGGTAATAAATACACATTAACAAATAATTTAATTAATTACTCAATATTAGTTAATTAGCGCGCAACTTCGACAGATCGACACTTTCAGTAAAAGGCCATAATGTCCACGATTATGAAGATATTTGTATAATTTATGAGAACAGTAAACCACATTAACTATGGTAATAAATGTACATTAACCAGTCATTTCACATTAACAGTAACTTAAGTTAATATTGGCTAATATTAGCATGCTAACTTGACTGACCGCTACATTTTGATAAAAGGCTGCAAAACAGTTAGTATAATTTATGCAATGTTTACAACCACATTAAACATTATAATAAATATACATTAACCAGTCATATAACATTAACAATAACTTTAATATGTAAATATTGGATAAATAGCACACAAACTCAACAGATCAATACACAATGATGAAATACAATATTCATACTCCTAGTTCACTGTGTGACAGTGTGTCTATATGTGACTGTCATGACATGTTGGATGAATGCTGCAGGCTCAGTACAGTCCAGTAATCAATTGGCACTGCTTCATAACGTATTGTTTATAAATTGTTTCCAGTATTCTGCAGCTGAATCCAAATGTGCCAAATGCAAGAATGTTTTCTGCGTTACTCTCCATGGGAGTCAAGTCATGAAGAAGAAGTCTGCTCTGCTCATAATAGTCTTTTTGTAATATTGGCAGATGATTATCTCATAATTTCGTGCCAGTAAGCTGCAAGATCTGTGCAGCAAACTTCATATTTCAGTATCTTGTACATTAACATAGTGTTCTTCAACATGATGTCTATAAGTAATATTCGTGTCATGTTGACTGGACACTGTTCAATGTAGATATATTATCAGCCACATTAAATGTGTACCTATGCAGGCAGGTGATGGGTGTCATATTCTCGTGGCTTGGTACCTTCACAGGTAACTATCAGACACAGTTTTGTACGACGGATGCAAGTTATTCGGGCAGGTGAAGTGTATCACAGTACTAGGACCAGATCTACCATGAACCATATTTATGAAAAGGTCGTTTACCTTAGGAAAGACTTACCATGGATGGTGTATTATAGGAAGTTCAAGCTGTGCCAACAGCTGACGCAAAGGTGATCATCATTGGCATAGGAACAAATGATCTACGCAGAAAGTTGTAGTATGCCAGATATAAAGACGTATACCAGTAAACAGATTTTTTTAGAGATTTTTGAAGAAAGGACATTTTGGATTTTTTTTTAATTGGAATTTATATACAGAACAGTTAATAAATGTGCAATTACAAAAATTATAGAGAAAAATAGGTCAAGAAACAGTGCACATGAGTAACGTCAGGAAAGTCACCAACCACTACTGCAAGCATCGCTTAGCAGCAGCTACAGCCGCTCCCCTCATGTTATTCACGTACCTGGCCATGCCAAATGCACTCATGTGCACACCATCTCTCGCGTAATTTGTCAACTTACGATGATGGAAGAAAGTTATGTTTTCCAAGTCAGCGATCAATGCCCGCACCTTATTCGTCACTATCTGACGAGCACGATCAAAATCAGGCCTTACTCTAAATCGGCCAATCTGTACAGGTATACGAGTGAATATCTAACAAACTACTACTTGGGCCACAGAAGATATTGTTAGCAGTTCGCGAGCGAATGCCACAATACCCTCTGCCATTACCCAGATCATTTGTCCCAATGTCAATCAGAACAACAGTTGGTGCAACTGCCCGCACAGCTCCCAGTTGCTGAAAGAGGCCATCCAAAGTAAGACCCCTTTCCCTTTGAAGATCCGGTCAATAGTATCTGTAAGTATCTCCACCTACCCGACCGGTTTGACATGCACTGCCCATCCGTCGCACAAAACTGTGCCCAACAATCAGCAGAGTTGGTTTTGTCTGCATGTCCTGGAAAAAGATAGATCTCATAAATATAATTACATCTAAACATGGTTTTTGGACATGGTTTCTCTTTGTAAAAGCTATGCAACGACGTCAACGTGGAAACCTGATGCACAGTTTCTTCTAACACTTAATTACATACTGTGCACTAATATCACATCATAATTTTTTGAAATGTCAAAAATATGAAGTGAGTGAAAAAAATCAATTTTCTTTACATGTTATTTTTTGAAGTGAATTAAAGTCAATATTTATTACATAATCGTGAGGAGAGATGGCCGCATTAATACAGGTCTGTCATTCCTTGTCAAATAAACAAATGGCCAAAATTCTGATGTATCACAATTTTCTTAAGTTTTTACCAAATATATTTAAGCAAATTATGTGAAAAACAAATAGGCAGAACACAAATGGCCAATTGTAATAAACGTTACTTCTTTACTTTACAGGGCATTATATGAAGAATGTGTAAGTTTGTAAGTAAATGCAAAAGACTGATATTAGCCATTTATTAGACGTGACACAGCATTCAACCCAGGAAGAACCATGCATGGGACAGCCAATCACCCAATGCCCCATGCATGTAAGAAAACTGGGTGGTGTTAATATGAACCAAAACAACAAATCTTAAGGCCAGACACCCCATATGAAATGGTATTTTTTTTTACAAAAACTACTTAAAATGGTTATCTGCCAGATTATTATACCTTTGTATGCACACCATCAATAAAGTTCACTTCTATGACAATTACATACCTCCAAGTGGGTTTTAGTCATTTATCAAGCAAGTCGATATCATGTAATAAAATCCATTATGTAATCTATAATGTTCACTATATTTTTTACTCAGTATGATCCAATCCATACTTTAGGCTGAAAGAATTGTACAATTTGGCAAAATAAAAAAAGTTATACTATCTACCTGCAGTGTCTGGCCTAAAGTATCACATTCTTGATAGTATGTACATCTATATAAACATATATACACATATTTACATGTGTGTCTGTTGACCCAGTATCACACTGGATCATGAGTCAAACTACATGTGTGTGTGTTGACCCAGTATCTCACTGGATCATGAGTCAAACCTCATGTGTGTCTGTTGACCCAGTATCTCACTGGATCATGAGTCAAAATACATGTGTGTCTCTTGACCCAGTATCACACTGGACCATGAGTGAAACTACATGTGTGTCTGTTGACCCAGTATCACACTGGATCATGAGTCAAACCTCGTGTGTGTGTGTGTTGACCCAGTATCGCACTGGATCATGAGTCAAACTACATGTGTGTGTGTTGACCCAGTATCACACTGGATCATGAGTCAAACCTCATGTGTGTCTGTTCACCCAGTATCGCACTGGATCATGAATGAAACTACATGGATGTCTGTGGACCCAGTATCACACTGGATCATGAGTCAAACTACATGTGTGTCTGTTGACCCAGTGTCACACTGGATCATGAGTCAAAATACATGTGTGTGTGTTGACCCAGTATCGCACTAGACCATGAGTCAAAGTACATGTGTGTGTGTTGACCCAGTATCTCACTGGATCATGAGTCAAACCTCATGTGTGTCTGTCGACCCAGTATCTCACTGGATCATGAGTCAAAATACATGTGTGTCTGTTGACCCAGTATCACACTGGATCATGAGTCAAACTGCATGTGTGTCTGTTGATCCAGTATCGCACTGGATCATGAGTGAAACTACATGGGTGTCTGTTGACCCAGTATCAAACTGGATCATGAGTCAAACCTCATGTGTGTGTGTTGACCCAGTATCGCACTGGATCATGAGTCAAACTACATGTGTGTGTTGACCCAGTATCACACTGGATCATGAGTCAAACCTCATGTGTGTCTGTTCACCCAGTATCGCACTGGATCTTGAATGAAACTACACGGATGTCTGTTGACCCAGTATCACACTGGATCATGAGTCAAACTTCATGTGTGTCTGTTGACCCAGTATCTCACTGGATCATGAGTCAAACCTCATGTGTGTCTGTTGACCCAGTATCTCACTGGATCATGAGTCAAAATACATGTGTGTCTGTTGACCCAGTATCGCACTGGATCATGAGTGAAACTACATGGGTGTCTGTTGACCTAGTATCACACTGGATCATGAGTCAAACCTCATGTGTGTGTTGACCCAGTATCGCACTGGATCATGAGTCAAACTACGTGTGTCTGTTGACCCAGTATCTCACTGGATCATGAGTCAAAATACATGTGTGTGTTGACCCAGTATCGCACTAGACCATGAGTCAAAATACATGTGTGTGTTGACCCAGTATCACATTGGATCATGAGTCAAACTACGTGTGTCTGTTGACCCAGTATCGCACTGGATCATGATTCAAACTACATGTGCGTCTGCTGACCCTGTATCGCACTGGATCATGAGTCAAACTACATGTGTGTATGTTGACCCAGTATTGCACTGGACCATGAGTCAAAATACATGTGTCAGTTGACCCAGTATCACACTGAACCATGAGTCAAACTACATGTGTATCTGTTGAACCACTATTACACTGGACCATGAGTCAAACTACACGTGTGTCTATTGACCCAGTATCACACTGCATTATGAGTCAAACTATACGTGTGTCTGCTGACCCAGTATCGCACTGGTTCATGAGTCAAACTACATGTGTGTGTGTTGACCCAGTACAACACTGGATCATGAGTCAAATTACATGTGTGTCTGCTGACTGAGTATCGCACTGGATCATGAGTCAAACTACATGTGTGTCTGCTGACTGAGTATCGCACTGGATCATGAGTCAAACTACATGTGTGTCTGTTGACCCAGTATCGCACTGAATCATGAATCAAACTACATGTGTGTCTGTTGATCCAGTATCGCACTGGATCATGATTGAAACTACATGGGTGTCTGTTGACCCAGTATCACACTGGATCATGAGTCAAACCTCATGTGTGTGTGTGTTGACCCAGTATCGCACTGGATCATGAGTCAAACTACATGTGTGTGTTGACCCAGTATCACACTGGATCATGAGTCAAACCTTATGTGAGTCTGTTCACCCAGTATCGCACTGGATCATGAATGAAACTACATGGATGTCTGTGGACCCAGTATCACACTGGATCATGAGTCAAACTACATGTGTGTCTGTTGACCCAGTATCACACTGGATCATGAGTCAAAATACATGTGTGTGTGTTGACCCAGTATCGCACTAGACCATGAGTCAAAGTACATGTGTGTGTGTTGACCCAGTATCTCACTGGATCATGAGTCAAACCTCATGTGTGTCTGTCGACCCAGTATCTCACTGGATCATGAGTCAAAATACATGTGTATGTTGACCCAGTATCACACTGGACCATGAGTCAAACTACATGTGTGTCTGTTGATCCAGTATCGCACTGGATCATGAGTGAAACTACATGGGTGTCTGTTGACCCAGTATCACAATGGATCATGAGTCAAACCTCATGTGTGTGTGTGTGTTGACCCAGTATCGCACTGGATCATGAGTCAAACTACATGTGTGTGTTGACCCAGTATCACACTGGATCATGAGTCAAACCTCATGTGTGTCTGTTCACCCAGTATCACACTGGATCATGAATGAAACTACACGGATTTCTGTTGACCCAGTATCACACCGGATCATGAGTCAAACTTCATGTGTGTCTGTTGACCCAGTATCTCACTGGATCATGAGTCAAACCTCATGTGTGTCTGTTGACCCAGTATCTCACTGGATCATGAGTCAAAATACATGTGTGTCTGTTGACCCAGTATCGCACTGGATCATGAGTGAAACTACATGGGTGTCTGTTAACCTAGTATCACACTGGATCATGAGTCAAACCTCATGTGTGTGTGTTGACCCAGTATCGCACTGGATCATGAGTCAAACTACGTGTGTCTGTTGACCCAGTATCTCAATGGATCATGAGTCAAAATACATGTGTGTGTTGACCCAGTATCGCACTAGACCATGAGTCAAAATACGTGTGTGTGTTGACCCAGTATCACACTGGATCATGAGTCAAACTACGTGTGTGTCTGTTGATCCAGTATCGCACTGGATCATGATTCAAACTACATGTGTGTCTGTTGACCCAGTATCGCACTGGATCATGATTCAAACTACATGTGCGTCTGCTGACCCTGTATCGCACTGGATCATGAGTCAAACTACTTGTGTGTATGTTGACCCAGTATTGCACTGGACCATGAGTCAAAATACATGTGTCAGTTGACCCAGTATCACACTGAACCATGAGTCAAACTACATGTGTATCTGTTGAACCACTATTACACTGGACCATGAGTCAAACTACACGTGTGTCTATTGACCCAGTATCACACTGCATTATGAGTCAAACTATACGTGTGTCTGCTGACCCAGTATCGCACTGGATCATGAGTCAAACTACATGTGTGTGTGTTGACCCAGTACCACACTGGATCATGAGTCAAATTACATGTGTGTCTGCTGACTGAGTATCGCACTGGATCATGAATCAAACTACATGTGTCTGTTGACCCAGTATCGCACTGGATCATGAGTCAAACTACATGTGTGTATGTTGATCCAGTATCGCACTGGATCATGAGTGAAACTACATGGGTGCCTGTTGACCCAGTATCACACTGGATCATGAGTCAAACCTCATGTGTGTGTGTTGACCCAGTATCGCACTGGATCATGAGTCAAACTACATGTGTGTGATGACCCAGTATCACACTGGATCATGAGTCAAACCTCATGTGTGTCTGTTGACCCAGTATCACACTGGATCATGAGTCAAACCTCATGTGTGTGTGTGTTGACCCAGTATCGCACTGGATCATGAGTCAAACTACATGTGTCTGTTGACCCAGTATCTCATTGGATCATGAGTCAAACCTCATGTGTGTCTGTTCACCCAGTATCGCACTGTATCATGAATGAAACTACACGGATGTCTGTTGACCCAGTATCACACTGGATCATGAGTCAAACTTCATGTGTGTCTGTTGACCCAGTATCTCACTGGATCATGAGTCAAACCTCATGTGTGTCTGTTGACCCAGTATCTCACTGGATCATGAGTCAAAATACATGTGTGTCTGTTGACCCAGTATCGCACTGGATCATGAGTGAAACTACATGGGTGTCTGTTGACCTAGTATCACACTGGATCATGAGTCAAACCTCATGTGTATGTGTTGACCCAATATCGCACTGGATCATGAGTCAAACTACCTGTGTGTCTGTTGACCCAGTATCTCACTGGATCATGAGTCAAAATACATGTGTGTGTGTTGACCCAGTATCGCACTAGACCATGAGTCAAAATACATGTGTGTGTTGACCCAGTATCACACTGGATCATGAGTCAAACTACGTGTGTGTCTGTTGACCCAGTATTGCACTGGACCATGAGTCAAAATACATGTGTCAGTTGACCCAGTATCACACTGAACCATGAGTCAAACTACATGTGTATCTGTTGAACCATTATTACACTGGACCATGAGTCAAACTACACGTGTGTCTATTGACCCAGTATCACACTGCATTATGAGTCAAACTATACGTGTGTCTGCTGACCCAGTATCGCACTGGATCATGAGTCAAACTACATGTGTGTGTTGACCCAGTACCACACTGGATCATGAGTCAAATTACATGTGTGTCTGCTGACTGAGTATCGCACTGGATCATGAATCAAACTACATGTGTGTCTGTTGACCAAGTATCGCACTGGATCATGAGTCAAACTACATGTGTGTCTGTTGATCCAGTATCGCACTGGATCATGAGTGAAACTACATGGGTGTCTGTTGACCCAGTATCACACTGGATCATGAGTCAAACCTCATGTGTGTGTGTTGACCCAGTATCGCATTGGATCATGAGTCAAACTACATGTGTGTGTTGACCCAGTATCTCACTGGATCATGAGTCAAACCTCATGTGTGTCTGTTCACCCAGTATCGCACTGGATCATGAATGAAACTACACGGATGTCTGTTGACCCAGTATCACACTGGATCATGAGTCAAACTTCATGTGTGTCTGTTGACCCAGTATCTCACTGGATCATGAGTCAAACCTCATGTGTGTCTGTTGACCCAGTATCTCACTGGATCATGAGTCAAAATACATATGTGTCTGTTGACCCAGTATCGCACTGGATCATGAGTGAAACTACATGGGTGTCTGTTGACCTAGTATCACACTGGATCATGAGTCAAACCTCATGTGTGTGTGTTGACCCAGTATCGCACTGGGTCATGAGTCAAACTACATGTGTGTCTGTTGACCCAGTATCTCACTGGATCATGAGTCAAAATACATGTGTGTGTTGACCCAGTATCGCACTAGACCATGAGTCAAAATACATGTGTGTTGAACCAGTATCACACTGGATCATGAGTCAAACTACGTGTGTGTCTGTTGACCCAGTATCTCACTGGATCATGAGTCAAACCTCATGTGTGTCTGTTCACCCAGTATCGCACTGGATCATGAATGAAACTACACGGATGTCTGTTGACCCTGTATCACACTGGATCATGAGTCAAACTTCATGTGTGTCTGTTGACCCAGTATCTCACTGGATCATGAGTCAAACCTCATGTGTGTCTGTTGACCCAGTATCTCACTGGATCATGAGTCAAAATACATGTGTGTCTGTTGACCCAGTATCGCACTGGATCATGAGTGAAACTACATGGGTGTCTGTTGACCTAGTATCACACTGGATCATGAGTCAAACCTCATGTGTGTGTGTTGACCCAGTATCGCACTGGATCATGAGTCAAAATACATGTGTGTCTGTTGACCCAGTATCGCACTGGATCATGAGTGAAACTACATGGGTGTCTGTTGACCTAGTATCACACTGGATCATGAGTCAAACCTCATGTGTGTGTGTGTTGACCCAGTATCGCACTGGATCATGAGTCAAACTACGTGTGTCTGTTGACCCAGTATCTCACTGGATCATGAGTCAAAATACATGTGTGTTGACCCAGTATCGCACTAGACCATGAGTCAAAATACATGTGTGTGTTGACCCAGTATCACACTGGATCATGAGTCAAACTACGTGTGTTTCTGTTGACCCAGTATCGCACTGGATCATGATTCAAACTACATGTGTGTCTGCTGACCCAGTATCGCACTGGATCATGAGTCAAACTACATGTGTGTGTGTTGACCCAGTACCACACTGGATCATGAGTCAAATTACATGTGTCTGCTGACTGAGTATCGCACTGGATCATGAATCAAACTACATGTGTGTCTGTTGACCCAGTATCGCACTGGATCATGAGTCAAACTACATGTGTGTCTGTTGATCCAGTATCGCACTGGATCATGAGTGAAACTACATGGGTGTCTGTTGACCCAGTATCACATTGGATCATGAGTCAAACCTCATGTGTGTGTGTTGACCCAGTATCGCACTGGATCATGAGTCAAACTACATGTGTGTGTTGACCCAGTATCACATTGGATCATGAGTCAATCCTCATGTGTGTCTGTTGACCCAGTATCACACTGGATCATGAGTCAAACCTCATGTGTGTGTGTTGACCCAGTATCGCACTGGATCATGAGTCAAACTACATGTGTCTGTTGACCCAGTATCTCACTGGATCATGAGTCAAACCTCATGTGTGTCTGTTGACCCAGTATCTCACTGGATCATGAGTCAAAATACATGTCTGTTGACCCAGTATCGCACTAGATCATGAGTGAAACTACATGGGTGTCTGTTGACCTAGTATCACACTGGATCATGAGTCAAACCTCATGTGTGTGTGTGTGTTGACCCAGTATCGCACTGGATCATGAGTCAAACTACATGTGTGTATGTTGACCCAGTATTGCACTGGACCATGAGTCAAAATACATGTGTCAGTTGTCCCAGTATCACACTGAACCATGAGTCAAACTACATGTGTATCTGTTGAACCACTATTACACTGGACCATGAGTCAAACTACACGTGTGTCTATTGACCCAGTATCACACTGCATTATGAGTCAAACTATACGTGTGTCTGCTGACCCAGTATCGCACTGGATCATGAGTCAAACTACATGTGTGTGTGTTGACCCAGTACCACACTGGATCATGAGTCAAATTACATGTGTGTCTGCTGACTGAGTATCGCACTGGATCATGAATCAAACTACATGTGTGTCTGTTGACCCAGTATCGCACTAGACCATGAATCAAAATACATGTGTGTGTTGACCCAGTATCACACTGGATCATGAGTCAAACTACGTGTGTTTCTCTTGACCCAGTATCGCACTGGATCATGATTCAAACTACATGTGTGTCTGTTGACCGAGTATCGCACTGGATCATGATTCAAACTACATGTGCGTCTGCTGACCCTGTATCGCACTGGATCATGAGTCAAACTACATGTGTGTATGTTGACCCAGTATTGCACTGGACCATGAGTCAAAATACATGTGTCAGTTGACCCAGTATCACACTGAACCATGAGTCAAACTACATGTGTATCTGTTGAACCACTATTACACTGGACCATGAGTCAAACTACACGTGTGTCTATTGACCCAGTATCACACTGCATTATGAGTCAAACTATACGTGTGTCTGCTGACCCAGTATCGCACTGGATCATGAGTCAAACTACATGTGTGTGTTGACCCAGTACCACACTGGATCATGAGTCAAATTACATGTGTGTCTGCTGACTGAGTATCGCACTGGATCATGAATCAAACTACATGTGTGTCTGTTGACCAAGTATCGCACTGGATCATGAGTCAAACTACATGTGTGTGTTGACCCAGTATCACACTGGATCATGAGTCAATCCTCATGTGTGTCTGTTGACCCAGTATCACACTGGATCATGAGTCAAACCTCATGTGTGTGTGTTGACCCAGTATCGCACTGGATCATGAGTCAAACTACATGTGTCTGTTGACCCAGTATCTCACTGGATCATGAGTCAAACCTCATGTGTGTCTGTTGACCCAGTATCTCACTGGATCATGAGTCAAAATACATGTCTGTTGACCCAGTATCGCACTAGATCATGAGTGAAACTACATGGGTGTCTGTTGACCTAGTATCACACTGGATCATGAGTCAAACCTCATGTGTGTGTGTTGACCCAGTATCGCACTGGATCATGAGTCAAACTACGTGTGTATGTTGACCCAGTATTGCACTGGACCATGAGTCAAAATACATGTGTCAGTTGTCCCAGTATCACACTGAAACATGAGTCAAACTACATGTGTATCTGTTGAACCACTATTACACTGGACCATGAGTCAAACTACACGTGTGTCTATTGACCCAGTATCACACTGCATTATGAGTCAAACTATACGTGTGTCTGCTGACCCAGTATCGCACTGGATCATGAGTCAAACTACATGTGTGTGTGTTGACCCAGTACCACACTGGATCATGAGTCAAATTACATGTGTGTCTGCTGACTGAGTATCGCACTGGATCATGAATCAAACTACATGTGTGTCTGTTGACCCAGTATCGCACTGGATCATGAGTCAAACTACATGTGTGTATGTTGATCCAGTATCGCACTGGATCATGAGTGAAACTACATGGGTGTCTGTTGACCCAGTATCACACTGGATCATGAGTCAAACCTCATGTGTGTGTGTTGACCCAGTATCGCACTGGATCATGAGTCAAACTACATGTGTGTGATGACCCAGTATCACACTGGATCATGAGTCAAACCTCATGTGTGTCTGTTGACCCAGTATCACACTGGATCATGAGTCAAACCTCATGTGTGTGTGTTGACCCAGTATCGCACTGGATCATGAGTCAAACTACATGTGTCTGTTGACCCAGTATCTCATTGGATCATGAGTCAAACCTCATGTGTGTCTGTTCACCCAGTATCGCACTGTATCATGAATGAAACTACACGGATGTCTGTTGACCCAGTATCACACTGGATCATGAGTCAAACTTCATGTGTGTCTGTTGACCCAGTATCTCACTGGATCATGAGTCAAACCTCATGTGTGTCTGTTGACCCAGTATCTCACTGGATCATGAGTCAAAATACATGTGTGTCTGTTGACCCAGTATCGCACTGGATCATGAGTGAAACTACATGGGTGTCTGTTGACCTAGTATCACACTGGATCATGAGTCAAACCTCATGTGTATGTGTTGACCCAATATCGCACTGGATCATGAGTCAAACTACCTGTGTGTCTGTTGACCCAGTATCTCACTGGATCATGAGTCAAAATACATGTGTGTGTGTTGACCCAGTATCGCACTAGACCATGAGTCAAAATACATGTGTGTGTTGACCCAGTATCACACTGGATCATGAGTCAAACTACGTGTGTGTCTGTTGACCCAGTATTGCACTGGACCATGAGTCAAAATACATGTGTCAGTTGACCCAGTATCACACTGAACCATGAGTCAAACTACATGTGTATCTGTTGAACCATTATTACACTGGACCATGAGTCAAACTACACGTGTGTCTATTGACCCAGTATCACACTGCATTATGAGTCAAACTATACATGTGTCTGCTGACCCAGTATCGCACTGGATCATGAGTCAAACTACATGTGTGTGTGTTGACCCAGTACCACACTGGATCATGAGTCAAATTACATGTGTGTCTGCTGACTGAGTATCGCACTGGATCATGAATCAAACTACATGTGTGTCTGTTGACCAAGTATCGCACTGGATCATGAGTCAAACTACATGTGTGTCTGTTGATCCAGTATCGCACTGGATCATGAGTGAAACTACATGGGTGTCTGTTGACCCAGTATCACACTGGATCATGAGTCAAACCTCATGTGTGTGTGTTGACCCAGTATCGCATTGGATCATGAGTCAAACTACATGTGTGTGTTGACCCAGTATCTCACTGGATCATGAGTCAAACCTCATGTGTGTCTGTTCACCCAGTATCGCACTGGATCATGAATGAAACTACACGGATGTCTGTTGACCCAGTATCACACTGGATCATGAGTCAAACTTCATGTGTGTCTGTTGACCCAGTATCTCACTGGATCATGAGTCAAACCTCATGTGTGTCTGTTGACCCAGTATCTCACTGGATCATGAGTCAAAATACATATGTGTCTGTTGACCCAGTATCGCACTGGATCATGAGTGAAACTACATGGGTGTCTGTTGACCTAGTATCACACTGGATCATGAGTCAAACCTCATGTGTGTGTGTTGACCCAGTATCGCACTGGGTCATGAGTCAAACTACATGTGTGTCTGTTGACCCAGTATCTCACTGGATCATGAGTCAAAATACATGTGTGTGTTGACCCAGTATCGCACTAGACCATGAGTCAAAATACATGTGTGTTGAACCAGTATCACACTGGATCATGAGTCAAACTACGTGTGTGTCTGTTGACCCAGTATCTCACTGGATCATGAGTCAAACCTCATGTGTGTCTGTTCACCCAGTATCGCACTGGATCATGAATGAAACTACACGGATGTCTGTTGACCCTGTATCACACTGGATCATGAGTCAAACTTCATGTGTGTCTGTTGACCCAGTATCTCACTGGATCATGAGTCAAACCTCATGTGTGTCTGTTGACCCAGTATCTCACTGGATCATGAGTCAAAATACATGTGTGTCTGTTGACCCAGTATCGCACTGGATCATGAGTGAAACTACATGGGTGTCTGTTGACCTAGTATCACACTGGATCATGAGTTAAACCTCATGTGTGTGTGTTGACCCAGTATCGCACTGGATCATGAGTCAAAATACATGTGTGTCTGTTGACCCAGTATCTAGTATCACACTGGATCATGAGTCAAACTACATGTGTGTGTGTTCACCCAGTGTGTGTGTTGACCCAGTATCACACTGGATCATGAGTCAAACTACGTGTGTCTGTTGACCCAGTATCTCACTGGATCATGAGTCAAAATACATGTGTGTGTTGACCCAGTATCGCACTAGTCCATGAGTCAAAATACATGTGTGTGTTGACCCAGTATCACATTGGATCATGAGTCAAACTACGTGTGTTTCTGTTGACCCAGTATCGCACTGGATCATGATTCAAACTACATGTGTGTCTGCTGACCCAGTATCGCACTGGATCATGAGTCAAACTACATGTGTGTGTGTTGACCCAGTACCACACTGGATCATGAGTCAAATTACATGTGTCTGCTGACTGAGTATCGCACTGGATCATGAATCAAACTACATGTGTGTCTGTTGACCCAGTATCGCACTGGATCATGAGTCAAACTACATGTGTGTCTGTTGATCCAGTATCGCACTGGATCATGAGTGAAACTACATGGGTGTCTGTTGACCCAGTATCACATTGGATCATGAGTCAAACCTCATGTGTGTGTGTTGACCCAGTATCGCACTGGATCATGAGTCAAACTACATGTGTGTGTTGACCCAGTATCACACTGGATCATGAGTCAATCCTCATGTGTGTCTGTTGACCCAGTATCACACTGGATCATGAGTCAAACCTCATGTGTGTGTGTTGACCCAGTATCGCACTGGATCATGAGTCAAACTACATGTGTCTGTTGACCCAGTATCTCACTGGATCATGAGTCAAACCTCATGTGTGTCTGTTGACCCAGTATCTCACTGGATCATGAGTCAAAATACATGTCTGTTGACCCAGTATCGCACTAGATCATGAGTGAAACTACATGGGTGTCTGTTGACCTAGTATCACACTGGATCATGAGTCAAACCTCATGTGTGTGTGTGTGTTGACCCAGTATCGCACTGGATCATGAGTCAAACTACATGTGTGTATGTTGACCCAGTATTGCACTGGACCATGAGTCAAAATACATGTGTCAGTTGTCCCAGTATCACACTGAACCATGAGTCAAACTACATGTGTATCTGTTGAACCACTATTACACTGGACCATGAGTCAAACTACACGTGTGTCTATTGACCCAGTATCACACTGCATTATGAGTCAAACTATACGTGTGTCTGCTGACCCAGTATCGCACTGGATCATGAGTCAAACTACATGTGTGTGTGTTGACCCAGTACCACACTGGATCATGAGTCAAATTACATGTGTGTCTGCTGACTGAGTATCGCACTGGATCATGAATCAAACTACATGTGTGTCTGTTGACCCAGTATCGCACTAGACCATGAATCAAAATACATGTGTGTGTTGACCCAGTATCACACTGGATCATGAGTCAAACTACGTGTGTTTCTCTTGACCCAGTATCGCACTGGATCATGATTCAAACTACATGTGTGTCTGTTGACCGAGTATCGCACTGGATCATGATTCAAACTACATGTGCGTCTGCTGACCCTGTATCGCACTGGATCATGAGTCAAACTACATGTGTGTATGTTGACCCAGTATTGCACTGGACCATGAGTCAAAATACATGTGTCAGTTGACCCAGTATCACACTGAACCATGAGTCAAACTACATGTGTATCTGTTGAACCACTATTACACTGGACCATGAGTCAAACTACACGTGTGTCTATTGACCCAGTATCACACTGCATTATGAGTCAAACTATACGTGTGTCTGCTGACCCAGTATCGCACTGGATCATGAGTCAAACTACATGTGTGTGTTGACCCAGTACCACACTGGATCATGAGTCAAATTACATGTGTGTCTGCTGACTGAGTATCGCACTGGATCATGAATCAAACTACATGTGTGTCTGTTGACCAAGTATCGCACTGGATCATGAGTCAAACTACATGTGTGTGTTGACCCAGTATCACACTGGATCATGAGTCAATCCTCATGTGTGTCTGTTGACCCAGTATCACACTGGATCATGAGTCAAACCTCATGTGTGTGTGTGTTGACCCAGTATCGCACTGGATCATGAGTCAAACTACATGTGTCTGTTGACCCAGTATCTCACTGGATCATGAGTCAAACCTCATGTGTGTCTGTTGACCCAGTATCTCACTGGATCATGAGTCAAAATACATGTCTGTTGACCCAGTATCGCACTAGATCATGAGTGAAACTACATGGGTGTCTGTTGACCTAGTATCACACTGGATCATGAGTCAAACCTCATGTGTGTGTGTTGACCCAGTATCGCACTGGATCATGAGTCAAACTACATGTGTGTATGTTGACCCAGTATTGCACTGGACCATGAGTCAAAATACATGTGTCAGTTGTCCCAGTATCACACTGAACCATGAGTCAAACTACATGTGTATCTGTTGAACCAGTACCACACTGGATCATGAGTCAAATTACATGTGTGTCTGCTGACTGAGTATCGCACTGGATCATGAATCAAACTACATGTGTGTCTGTTGACCCAGTATCGCACTAGACCATGAGTCAAAATACATGTGTGTGTTGACCCAGTATCACACTGGATCATGAGTCAAACTACGTGTGTTTCTCTTGACCCAGTATCGCACTGGATCATGATTCAAACTACATGTGTGTCTGTTGACCCAGTATCGCACTGGATCATGATTCAAACTACATGTGCGTCTGCTGAACCTGTATCGCACTGGATCATGAGTCAAACTACATGTGTGTATGTTGACCCAGTATTGCACTGTACCATGAGTCAAAATACATGTGTCAGTTGACCCAGTATCACACTGAACCATGAGTCAAACTACATGTGTATCTGTTGAACCACTATTACACTGGACCATGAGTCAAACTACACGTGTGTCTATTGACCCAGTATCACACTGCATCATGAGTCAAACTATACGTGTGTCTGCTGACCCAGTATCGCACTGGATCATGAGTCAAACTACATGTGTGTGTGTTGACCCAGTACCACACTGGATCATGAGTCAAATTACATGTGTGTCTGCTGACTGAGTATCGCACTGGATCATGAATCAAACTACATGTGTGTCTGTTGACCAAGTATCGCACTGGATCATGAGTCAAACTACATGTGTGTCTGTTGATCCAGTATCGCACTGGATCATGAGTGAAACTACATGGGTGTCTGTTGACCCAGTATCACACTGGATCATGAGTCAAACCTCATGTGTGTGTGTGTTGACCCAGTATCGCACTGGATCATGAGTTAAACTACGTGTGTGTTGACCCAGTATCACACTGGATCATGAGTCAAACCTCATGTGTGTCTGTTCACCCAGTAGCGCACTGGATCATGAATGAAACTACATGGATGTCTGTGGACCCAGTATCACACTGGATCATGAGTCAAACTACATGTGTGTCTGTTGACCCAGTATCACACTGGATCATGAGTCAAAATACATGTGTGTGTGTTGACCCAGTATCGCACTGGATCATGAGTCAAACTACATGTGTGTGTTGACCCAGTATCACACTGGATCATGAGTCAAACCTCATGTGTGTCTGTTCACCCAGTATCGCACTGGATCATGAATGAAACTACACGGATGTCTGTTGACCCAGTATCACACTGGATCATGAGTCAAACTTCATGTGTGTCTGTTGACCCAGTATCTCACTGGATCATGAGTCAAACCTCATGTGTCTGTTGACCCAGTATCTCACTGGATCATGAGTCAAAATACATGTGTGTCTGTTGACCCAGTATCGCACTGGATCATGAGTGAAACTACATGGGTGTCTGTTGACCTAGTATCACACTGGATCATGAGTTAAACCTCATGTGTGTGTGTTGACCCAGTATCGCACTGGATCATGAGTCAAAATACATGTGTGTCTGTTGACCCAGTATCGCACTGGATCATGAGTGAAACTACATGGGTGTCTGTTGACCTAGTATCACACTGGATCATGAGTCAAACCTCATGTGTGTGTGTGTTGACCCAGTATCGCACTGGATCATGAGTCAAACTACGTGTGTCTGTTGACCCAGTATCTCACTGGATCATGAGTCAAAATACATGTGTGTTGACCCAGTATCGCACTAGACCATGAGTCAAAATACATGTGTGTGTTGACCCAGTATCACACTGGATCATGAGTCAAACTACGTGTGTTTCTGTTGACCCAGTATCGCACTGGATCATGATTCAAACTACATGTGTGTCTGCTGACCCAGTATCGCACTGGATCATGAGTCAAACTACATGTGTGTGTGTTGACCCAGTACCACACTGGATCATGAGTCAAATTACATGTGTCTGCTGACTGAGTATCGCACTGGATCATGAATCAAACTACATGTGTGTCTGTTGACCCAGTATCGCACTGGATCATGAGTCAAACTACATGTGTGTCTGTTGATCCAGTATCGCACTGGATCATGAGTGAAACTACATGGGTGTCTGTTGACCCAGTATCACATTGGATCATGAGTCAAACCTCATGTGTGTGTGTTGACCCAGTATCGCACTGGATCATGAGTCAAACTACATGTGTGTGTTGACCCAGTATCACACTGGATCATGAGTCAATCCTCATGTGTGTCTGTTGACCCAGTATCACACTGCATCATGAGTCAAACCTCATGTGTGTGTGTGTTGACCCAGTATCGCACTGGATCATGAGTCAAACTACATGTGTCTGTTGACCCAGTATCTCACTGGATCATGAGTCAAACCTCATGTGTGTCTGTTGACCCAGTATCTCACTGGATCATGAGTCAAAATACATGTGTCTGTTGACCCAGTATCGCACTAGATCATGAGTGAAACTACATGGGTGTCTGTTGACCTAGTATCACACTGGATCATGAGTCAAACCTCATGTGTGTGTTGACCCAGTATCGCACTGGATCATGAGTCAAACTACGTGTGTCTGTTGACCCAGTATCTCACTGGATCATGAGTCAAAATACATGTGTGTTGACCCAGTATCGCACTAGACCATGAGTCAAAATACATGTGTGTGTTGACCCAGTATCACACTGGATCATGAGTCAAACTACGTGTGTGTCTGTTGACCCAGTATTGCACTGGACCATGAGTCAAAATACATGTGTCAGTTGACCCAGTATCACACTGAACCATGAGTCAAACTACATGTGTATCTGTTGAACCATTATTACACTGGACCATGAGTCAAACTACACGTGTGTCTATTGACCCAGTATCACACTGCATTATGAGTCAAACTATACGTGTGTCTGCTGACCCAGTATCGCACTGGATCATGAGTCAAACTACATGTGTGTGTGTTGACCCAGTACAACACTGGATCATGAGTCAAATTACATGTGTGTCTGCTGACTGAGTATCGCACTGGATCATGAGTCAAACTACATGTGTGTCTGCTGACTGAGTATCGCACTGGATCATGAGTCAAACTACATGTGTGTGTGTTGACCCAGTATCGCACTGGATCATGAATCAAACTACATGTGTGTCTGTTGATCCAGTATCGCACTGGATCATGAGTGAAACTACATGGGTGTCTGTTGACCCAGTATCACACTGGATCATGAGTCAAACCTCATGTGTGTGTGTGTTGACCCAGTATCGCACTGGATCATGAGTCAAACTACATGTGTGTGTTGACCCAGTATCACACTGGATCATGAGTCAAACCTCATGTGTGTCTGTTCACCCAGTATCGCACTGGATCATGAATGAAACTACATGGATGTCTGTGGACCCAGTATCACACTGGATCATGAGTCAAACTACATGTGTGTCTGTTGACCCAGTATCACACTGGATCATGAGTCAAAATACATGTGTGTGTGTTGACCCAGTATCGCACTAGACCATGAGTCAAAGTACATGTGTGTGTGTTGATCCAGTATCTCACTGGATCATGAGTCAAACCTCATGTGTGTCTGTCGACCCAGTATCTCACTGGATCATGAGTCAAAATACATGTGTGTATGTTGACCCAGTATCACACTGGACCATGAGTCAAACTACATGTGTGTCTGTTGATCCAGTATCGCACTGGATCATGAGTGAAACTACATGGGTGTCTGTTGACCCAGTATCACACTGGATCATGAGTCAAACCTCATGTGTGTGTGTGTTGACCCAGTATCGCACTGGATCATTAGTCAAACTACATGTGTGTGTTGACCCAGTATCACACTGGATCATGAGTCAATCCTCATGTGTCTGTTGACCCAGTATCACACTGGATCATGAGTCAAACCTCATGTGTGTGTGTGTGTGTTGACCCAGTATCGCACTGGATCATGAGTCAAACTACATGTGTCTGTTGACCCAGTATCTCACTGAATCATGAGTCAAACCTCATGTGTGTCTGTTGACCCAGTATCTCACTGGATCATGAGTCAAAATACATGTCTGTTGACCCAGTATCGCACTAGATCATGAGTGAAACTACATGGGTGTCTGTTGACCTAGTATCACACTGGATCATGAGTCAAACCTCATGTGTGTGTGTGTTGACCCAGTATCGCACTGGATCATGAGTCAAACTACGTGTGTCTGTTGACCCAGTATCTCACTGGATCATGAGTCAAAATACATGTGTGTTGACCCAGTATCGCACTAGACCATGAGTCAAAATACATGTGTGTGTGTTGACCCAGTATCACACTGGATCATGAGTCAAACTACGTGTGTGTCTGTTGACCCAGTATCGCACTGGATCATGATTCAAACTACATGTGTGTCTATTGACCCAGTATCGCACTGGATCATGATTCAAACTACATGTGCGTCTGCTGACCATGTATCGCACTGGATCATGAGTCAAACTACATGTGTGTATGTTGACCCAGTATTGCACTGGACCATGAGTCAAAATACATGTGTCAGTTGACCCAGTATCACACTGAACCATGAGTCAAACTACATGTGTATCTGTTGAACCACTATTACACTGGACCATGAGTCAAACTACACGTGTGTCTATTGACCCAGTATCACACTGCATTATGAGTCAAACTATACGTGTGTCTGCTGACCCAGTATCGCACTGGATCATGAGTCAAACTACATGTGTGTGTGTTGACCCAGTACCACACTGGATCATGAGTCAAATTACATGTGTGTCTGCTGATTGAGTATCGCACTGGATCATGAATCAAACTACATGTGTGTCTGTTGACCCAGTATCGCACTGGATCATGAGTCAAACTACATGTGTGTCTGTTGATCCAGTATCGCACTGGATCATGAGTGAAACTACATGGGTGTCTGTTGACCCAGTATCACACTGGATCATGAGTCAAACCTCATGTGTGTGTGTGTTGACCCAGTATCGCACTGGATCATGAGTCAAACTACATGTGTGTGTTGACCCAGTATCGCACTGGATAGTGAGTCAAACTACGTGTGTCTGCTGACCCAGTATCGCAATGGATCATGATTCAAACTACATGTGTGTCTGTTGACCCAGTATCGCAGTGGATCATGAGTCAACTGAAATGGGGTTATTGTGCTATTCACTGTATACTATACTATATTGGCTATAAGTTATAACATTACATTTTAATTTCCATGTAAGTTGTGACATGCAGGCCTTGTACATCGAAACTAACCACAATCATTGAATATGAAATCCACAATAACCTCGAATAGCATAATTGAATCTTCCCCATCCTGCTCGCTCTGATCGTCTTCCAGTAAGTAATCTCAAAAAGCCCCCCCCCCTCTTGCTTTCATGAACTTAATTTGGATGATCCTGCCATGGACCAAGTACATAACATCTTCACCCTTGTCGTCCCAAGTGTGCTTTATGTATCTGCCTGTGAAGCTTGCAGGGCTGGTCATGAGTACCTTAATTACCTCTACCTTATCCTCTGTCATCTCTGATTCATTAATGTGTTCTAGCGATAATGTTCCGTCAAGGACCTGCTTCACATTCTTCTGCAATTTGTTACGTTTTGTTTTGTCTCATTTCTACCCCTTCTGCTTTAGTATTTCTGATAGCGCCTGCTTGATAACTTCATCTCTCTTCTTTAGTGAGGCTCGCATGTCACGGCCACGACCAAACTCTACAAGTTTCCTCTTTTCTTCCTCTGACTGTCTATCTAGCCATGCAGCTACGTTATTCTTAATGAACTTCACCTTACCATCTATAAACCAGAAAGTGGCATCAGGTGCCTGTCGAAATTGGTGGTCTATCATACCAAGTGTTTGTTCTGAAAAGATGTTGTGAGTTGGTGCAGACTCGCCTTGAGAGAGGATTTCAGAAGAGGGGTTGGCGAGGTCTCCTAACAGATACCGCTTCAGCTGTTTGCTGAGCAGCTCCTCTGCACCAACCAGTAATGGGGACATGATTGATGTGAACAACTGCTTTTGATCCATGTCTGCAAGAGGGGCCTGAAGTGACGTTAACACTGAATCGTGGTTCAGTTGATTTTGGAAGACCTCCTTAGTTGAAGCGAGTGTATGTAGGGGGTCGTTTCGGAAGTCTGCTCATTCATTTGTGCATATTTGGAATCATCTACAAATTTGTTAGTTTCGAAGAATTATCATAAAACTCGCGCATCCATGGACCACTAAGACATTTCCCCATCAATCCTAGATATCGCAGCTGCATGACTATGACCGGGTGCTTCAAATCCTTCTGCAACCATGTTTTAAGACTAGCAGTGTTTCTACAGTATTTTTCAAGATATACCTGCAACTGGTCATGTAGCCAAAAGAAAATGCCAGCCAGATGGAAGAGGACGTGGAGTCGGTTACCTACATATCTAACAAAATGACCTGGGTGAATGTTTTCTTGTTGAAAGAAGAATCTGAAACCAGCCGGACCCCCTTTCCCCTGCTTATATCTCATTTTTTACATGCTGAAGATAGTATTTGCTACCCTACAATCATTTCCGAATAATTCACTCTTGACATCCAAATCAGCATCAACCTTCTTAAGTACTTGTATAGATTTACTGGCTAATCCATCTAAGGGGTGCATATTGCAGTTCAGTTCTAACAAATCTATAGCTAGATCACTCTTCAACCTTTTCTACTACACAGTGATTAAGTGAACATCTATCGCTGATGGTCATAGATCATGATGAAATTATGGTTGACATGACTGTATGTATAACTTCACGTGTGAATGCAGCTTGCGTTGATGCTGTGTCACTGAGTGTGTTCTGTATGTGTCCTGTATAGTCGTTCCTGTTTTCCCCTGCTAGTGCACTAACCTGAAGGACAAAACTGGTGCCATTTGCTCGATTAACATGAACCTCATTTACATGATCCCCATCTAGCGAAGTTGCATCAAAACCTAAGCAAAGATTTGTTTCTGTCATTAACACCTGTCCTGCGTGGATGTCGCTGATGACTCCCATTTCATATGCCATGTTACTAATGGTCTCTATGGTTGGCATTTCATCAATAACTACCCCTGTCGTGTCTTCTACTATCTGCTTTACTAACGAGCTGGCTGTTTCTACTGGGACTTGGTGTTGCACACATCTGTAAAAAGCCTTCCTAATGGGCACATCGTACTTGTTTTGAAGTTTTGAGGAAACTATAGTGGACTGCCTGTCAAGTTTTAATTCAGCTAAATCATCTTTCAACATATCTTTCTGTTTCTAAGTCATGAATGTTCTTAAGCAAGGTTTCTTCATTCACTTGTTGTTCCTGTGCTACTGATTTGCTACTTTCAAGTGTCATGTTTCCGGTTTTCTGATCTATGTTTGCATTGTCTTAAGCAATGTTTTGTTCGTTTTACCTCATTCTTCAGTATTTTAATCTGGCTCACATTTGTTACTTTACTTACTTTCTTTCCGAGTGAATTGACTTCTTTTTAACCTTACTTTTTCTTTCACCATCTTTCTAACAAGTATCTGATGCCTTAGTTTGTATGCTTAAGTAGTCCAACATTTGATCAGTACGAAGTTGCTAACGACGTTAGTTAAATAGTGACTTAACGTAATGTCCTAAGTTCTTAATTATCTTGACAAAACCTTATTGATAAGAGTCACTGTGTTTGTAAGATCAGACAGTCACTCTCAAAATATCTGAAATAACAAGACAATCATGCATTATACAATGATACATTTCTTTACTCTACATATAAAATCTTGTATGCAATATTTCTTGTGAAATATTTTTATATCCCTGCCCCTGTTACTTATGGCTAAGATAACTGTCACAATCTCAAATATAATGCATTGCATGCTAAATACATTGACAACTTTAGATGAGTCATGGTACATCATTTTAAAGTGATAAACTGATTAAATAATATATTTATAAAACAATTAATTGATTGTTAGTTATTTTAAATATCAGTCTTTCCAAACAAATTGAATATTAACAGGAGTGGATATAACTTTTTTATTTTCTAAATTCTAGCAAACCTAATTCTCAGTCAAACTCAAACTAAAAATTATAAACCTAACTCTGACTAACAAATACAACTAGTTGGCAACATCATGCTAATAATACTACTACTATTACTAGTAATACTATATAATATTAATTAATAATACTAGCAGAATTGGCTTGACCCGTATACATTATAATCATTAAATAAATTAATAACTTAACTCCGTCTTAAGTAATATTATTATCATTATAGCCGTAGGCACTTCAACAAAAAATTAAATATCGTATGCTAAATTAAAGGTAATAGCTTAAGGATCACATAACTGTTTATTTTATTAACATATGTTTCATAGATCAAAAGATATTGCGATTTTAAGACGGCAAAACAGCGTAATTTTTGTGCATGTCTTTCAATGGCAAAATGGACTAATTTTTGTGTTTTCTGTGGATAAATATTTGCTTTAAAATGTCATAACTTTTTTATTTATACAGATATTTAAATACTGTTTTCAGGGTTTTCAAACACATTGACCAGAGTAATAAACCTACAATATTTAATATTTTTAGTAATACTTATAACCAAAATAATGCAATTAATTAGTTAATTTTAGTAATGTAGCATGCAAACTCAACAGACCAACACGTTCCAATTAAAGGCCATAATGCCCATGATTATGAACATATTTATACATATTATGCAATGTGTATAACCACATTAATAATGGTAATAAATATGCAATAATAAATAATTTAATAATAATTTAAGTAATTAGTCAATATTGGGTAATTAGCACGCGACCTCGACAGACCGACACATTTCGATAAAAGGCCATAATGTCCATAATTATGAAGATATCTATATACATATTATGCAATGTGTATAATCACATTAATAATGGTATTAAATATACATTAACAAATAATTTAATTAATTTGTCAATATTGGCTAATTAGTGCGCAACTTCGACAGACCCGACACATTTCGTTAAAAGGCTGGACTGTCCATAATTATGAAGACAGTTACATAATTTATGCAATGTTTACAACCACATTATAATAATATACATTAACCAGTCATATAGCATTAACAGTAACGTTATTAATAAGTAAATATTGGCTAAATAGCACACAAACTCAACATATCGATACATGACAATGAAATACAATATTCATACTCCCAGTTCACTGTCTATGTGTGACTGTGTCATGACAGGTTGGATGATTGCTGCAGGCTCTGTACAGACCAGTAATCAATTGTCACTGCTTCATAATGTAATGTTCTGTATTTTAAGATGACCAACTTGATGAAGTAATGTTTATAAATTGTTCACAGTATTCCGTCGCTGAATCCAAATGCGCCAAATGCAAGATTGCTTTCTGCGTTACTCCCCATGGCCCATGGAGTCAAGCCATGAAGAAGTCTGCTCTGCTCATAATAGTGTTTTTGTAGTATTGGAAGTTGATTGTCTCATAATTCACTGCCAGTAGGTTGCAAGATCTGTGCAGCAAGGTTCATATTTCAGTATCTTGTAGAAAAATGTTGTGTTCTTCAACATGTCTATAAGTAATGTTCATATCGTGTTAAATGGACACTGTTCAATCTAGATATCAGATATATAATCAGCAAGATTAAATGTGTAAGTATGCATGCAGGTGATGGATGTCATATTCAGACGATTCTATGGCTCGGTACCTTCACAGTCAGACACAGATCAGTGTAACTGCATGTAATTGCGAACAATATCTGAAATAAAAAGGCCATCGTGTATCATATTTTGATTCTGCATGCAAATCTTGTGAAATAATTTTCATATCCCTGCCAGTGTTACTCAAGAGAGCAGTGTGAATTTATATAATAATGCATTATGCCAGTTGTCACACAATTGAAACGAATGATGCTACATCTGATCAAGGCATTTATGGTTTATATTACATGTTTTACAAAATGTTGTGCAGTGACTGTTTATCATGAAACACTTTTTAAAACATATTAAGTCGGATAAGTTACGCATTTGACGTCAAAAACAACTTTTCTAACAAATTGTTGATTTAATAGGTAACAACAATTAATTAAAATTATTGCATAATGAAATTTATATTATTTTTAAGTCTAAATAAAAGCATAACCATAAATAATGGCATAATGATAAGCCATGCCAAACCCAAGAGTAAGCAGTACCAGCCCTGTCTAAGCCTAAGGCTAAGACTACCATGCTTGGCCCGTAGTATCATACTCGTAGTAATAGGCTATTAATTAAAAAAGTCTAGCAACTCTAGACTAAACTACTACTTTGAATGTTGTGTTGTAGTGATTTAATTTCAAAAATATGGAATAAGTCACAATCTGGTTCCGATGACATAGATCACGATAACAATGTCGATGACGCGGCGCAAGTGACTTCACCAATAGTCACAGATCGGTCAAATAATCGTGTCATGATTTTTGAATGGCTTAAAAACCATATATTATTATATCCATGCGGAACGCAAGGAAGACTAATCGTAGATGACCGGTAGCGTGCCAGTTTGATGCGTTTTGTATGTCGCTCAGCGCATTAGCGGCTGTTTATAATGTATGCGCTGGGGCGCGGCGCCATTCTAACGTATGCGCGATCGATATTGTAATCTGTGCCATCCCCACTTTTAACAGTTAAATGTTAGAAAGTTGTGATTGGATATTTGTTATATATGCAATACTGTTCTAGTGATCAATATTTTTAGGACAAGTTACGAAATTTCGAAAACAGTTACATTTATGGCGATGTCTATTGATGTCACATCTGTGACTGTGCGCTCTACTTCCTTTTTAATCAATATAGGAATACGTTCTTAATCTGAACAATCCACATTTTTAACAGTTAAATTTTAGTAAGTTGTGTTAATAAAATGTAATACGTGTATATTATTATTGTGTTTGTATCAGTATTTTTATGACATAAATTACGAACAGTTAATATTTCCACTTTAATTTACATCACCTGTATTCTTATATTATTGTAATTCACATTTTATAATTCAGTCTATAGTCATGTTGACTATCCATTTTGTTGATGTTAATAATATTTACTGTTTTGTTTGTGGTGTTTTTATGTGAATCATAACATCTTGTTGTGATTTGTATTTCATGCCACACATACTCAGGAATTCTGGTAGTGAAGATAAAGATAAGTTACGATATAACAAACAATCTTGCATACTCACATACAAGGACAGAATTTTGTTGATGTTAATAATATTTACTGTTTTGTTTGTGGTGTTTTTATGTGAATCATAACATCTTGTGATTTGTATTTCATGCCACACATACTCAGGAATTCTGGTAGTGAAGATAAAGATAAGTTACGATATATCAAACAATCTTGCATACTCACATACAAGGACAGAATGTTCACACTGTCGCCTCCACGTGGCTTCTGTCGTGAATCACAACACCGAAGTGATATCGATGTTGTGTGCACTAAGAAAAGTGTGGTATTACAAAAATGCAGAAATGTAACGTTTTTTATTTTATTTTTAGAATGGATTCCGAAGCACGCAAGGCCAAGCTGCTAATCGTTGGGCACAGTTTTGTGCGTCGCATGTCAGAAGCGTGTACCAGCAATGCTGAATACCGCTATTGCTGTCCCGACCTTCTCCTGTCTTGTATGTTTGACAAGGTTGTCTTTCTTGGGTGGTTTGTTCCGTGAATTTGGAGCTGTGTGTGCAGAGGCGCCAAATGTTGTTTTAATCGACATAGGAACGAATGATCTATGCAATGGCTGTGCACCTGAAGAATTGGCAGAAGGTATTGTGTCAATTGCTCAGAAACTGACTTCAATACCTTCTGTATTACAAGTAGTGATATGCCATATTCTAACACGAATTCCTAAGTCCGGCAGCCACTATGTTGTTCCAAATGATTTTGACCAAGCCCGGCACATTGTTAGTACACGAATAGCCCAGCTGATCACTGATTCAAATAAAATTAATTTCTGGGCACATCGTGAATTGTTTCTTCCAAAGCATTTTGCAAGACACGGAGTGCACATGAGTACCATTGGCATGAAGAGATATGTCAGTAGCATGAGGAGAGCAGCTATTATAGCTTTCAAGCGATGCCAACATCAGGTTTAACTGCTTTCTTCATGCTACAACATGCGCACTATTTTTTCTAATACATTTTTTAATCTTCAAAATTGTCACTTCAAAAAACAGTTCAACCAAAACCATTATGAATCAAAATTACTTTTCAAAACACAACTGCAAAACATAGAATTTGGCATATCACTACTTCGCTTGCATCAGCGTTGTCTAGATCATTTGTTTCTGTGTTGATGATGAACACCTTTGGCTTTGATGTCACTGTATACATAGCTTCAACTGCATGCAATAAACCATCCATGTTAAATCTTAATCTTCCTTGGCAGATAACCTTTCATTCATATATATGCAGCTCAAAATTTGCAATTGTTTTTCTTTACCTTTCAAAATTAAATTCTGATTCAATTAGAAATCATCATTGTTAAAATGTTCTAAGAATATTTATTTATAAATTGCTATTGTATTTGTAAAGTAAATTGTCAAATTACTGAATTACTTACGCACAAGACTATGCCTAACAGGAAACAGCTGTGGGCCTGCACCAATGTCAATAATGGAAAGTGCTCGCATGGGTCAACTCTTCAGGAATTGACAAAGCTCTTTGATCTCTGCAGAAGTGTCTGGCATAGTCGCTTCATATCCATTGCTCAACTCAAATTTACGTGGAATGACAATGTGCACACTTGAAGAACATTGCTACATGACTGAGAAATGTAGACGTCGCTATTAGGATGTTTCCGTTCTTCAACAACTGGCAAAGCTGTGATATCAGCAGAAATGGGTACTGCGGCTATAGTTATGCTTACCTCACATCCGTTGCTCAACTGGAAGTTATGTGCAGTGAAAATATGCTCACATAATGAAAGCTGCTATTCAACTGAGAATTATAGACATTGCTCCTTGCATGGGTCGACTCATCAGCAACTGGCAGAGTTCTCTGATCATGGTAGAAGTGGCTGGTGTTGTAGCAAACCCAGTGCATACTTTCGTGGACTTTCACACGCAAATCATGAACTTCAGTGCATACTGCATGGACTTATGCATATTACTTATCGTGAATTATGAACTATAATTCAGTGCATATTGGACGGACTTACGCATGTTACCTATCGTGAAGATGTGAACTTCAGTGCATGTTGCACTGACTTAAGCACGTTACCTATCGTGAAATTATGAACATTTATATAATAACCTGGTGTTTTGGACATTAACCTTTGTAAAATATTATGAATGGTGCTGCACTGTTTACGTTATAATAAATTGCCTTGATGGTTTTTTCAATGATATCATGTTTTGTAAAAAAATGTTCACACTCAGTTATGGGAGCCAAGTTAACTTTAACCTCCCACACCATTACTTGATTGACCTATAAAATGTGTTCTTTTTATTTTCATGGTGAACTCATTTTGAATTCAGTCAAAATTTAGGGGAGTGATACATATCCAATGTAAATCTGCTAGACAGTGTTCAGTAAAAGGTCCTCTAGTACACAAAATGGTCCGGTAAATAGTATTCTACTAATCCCTGTTCATAGGTCAACTGTGAGCACTAGTTTAAATAAGTAGGCCATGTTAAAAGAGGCATGTACAAGGTTACATAGCATGAAATTTTATATTAACAACTTCCATCCCTCAAACGTTAATTGCGCCACTTTCGAATTAATTTGTACTAGTAGTAGGTTGTATTAAAAATTGATACTTACAAGGTCACAGTTCATTAAAGTTTATATGTATTATTGTCTTTGACATTTGTAATCACTCAAACGTCCAGTGTGCACATTTATTAATTAATTACGCCATTAATTGCAGTACATACGTCAAATGTGAAATATAGGTCAAATAAATAGGTCATGTTCTAATAGCCATTTACAAGTTTACATAGCATTAAAATAATTATATTAGCAATTTTGCACCCAAATGATAATTGCCAATTTCTTAATTCATTTTCACCTAAATTATGTCATTTATGTGGAATTAAAAGTATGTAGGTCAAATCTAGGAAAAAATGGAATGTAGGTCAAGTGTGAAGGCCACTTTCCTAAAAGGTTGTATCATGATTCATCCAGTGGGTGCATTTATGAATTAATTATGCCATAAATTCAGGTATATAGGTAAAATGTGAAATATAGGTCAAATAAATAGGTCGAGTTCTAATAGCCGTTTAAAGGTTGCAGAGTATTAAATTGGCAATATTCATACTTCAAACGTTAACAGTGCTCATTACCTAATTAATTTTCAGCTAAATGATGTCATTAATAAGAATTAATCCCATGCTGTGGACCAAATCTAGGTCAGACGTGGAATGTAGGTCAACTGTGAAGGTCAAGTCAAGGTCCCCAAAATTGACATTTCCAGTTAAGGGTTGCACCATTTTTGATTTCACATACGTAAGTTAAAAGGTTCCAATGTTATTACTATTTTCCAATCAAATAAATGCAGTCCTCATGCAGACTGTGCACAACAAATGGACTGAAAACCAATAGACAAAAAATGCCACCATTTTAAAATTTAAAAGGTTAATAGCGCCGCAAATATTGAAGATATCACAAAAATTCAAAAAGGGTAGTAAACTACATATCATTATCCATCATGTAGCACCATTGAAATGATGATATAACATATTCTTTTCTTTTTTTGACATGGCGCCCGATTCGGCCAAAGATTTTTCAACACAGACTAATATAAACCTAGTAGATCTTGCAAAACACAAACGATTTCTTCTTATACTAATGCAAATGCGCTAACTTTACTAATGAAAAACAACTATGACATGTCGTCATATCGATGAAATCTAGCTGAATTTTGCCTTTTTTTGGTCAAATTTGAAAAAAGAAAGATAGGTAAATAAACTTCGACTTACCAGCAAAATGAATCCATCAGCCGATGACGTCAACGACAACGACCAAAAAAGCGCGCGAATGCAAGAGTTAAAACAAAGCACTACCCCGGGCCCAGGCGGTGCGTAAACGTATAGGCCATAGCTTAAAGTTAAATAAGATATTGTTGTTTTTGTTGTCATTAAAAGCACAGAAATTAATTAAATAAGTCATGATCAAGGCACTCCACGATCTCGGTCCGCGCCTGCGGTGACGCGCTCTCAGTCATACTGACACAGATCGATCAAATGTCACATGTTTTGAATGGCGCAAAAACCACATTGCACGAGCAATCACGCCAACGGAATTTTCAACACATACTATTACTAAATTAATCGTACAGATCTACCTACAAACATAATCGTTCGATACAAATCATTACTAGACTATCAAACTTGCAACTGAAACACAGCTATGTCATCAAATCGATTAAATTTACCATAATTTTGGTCACATTTGAAAAAGAAAAGGACGTACAGAAAGTTCTACTTACCCGCGAAAGGAATCCCGCTGC
This sequence comes from Paraescarpia echinospica, assembly GCA_020002185.1. Classification (NCBI taxonomy): domain Eukaryota; kingdom Metazoa; phylum Annelida; class Polychaeta; order Sabellida; family Siboglinidae; genus Paraescarpia; species Paraescarpia echinospica. Next base: position 34,128,256 of record CM034532.1, on the reverse strand, counting down.
GAATGACGCAAATGACCGGGAAAAGTGCGCGAAAACAGAGGTTGAAGTAAAACGCTACCCAGTTGCCGAGTAAACGAGACGGCGCTACTGCAACGGCGCTGCGCGCACGTAAACACATCGCGGTAGCCGGATTAATTGAAGTGCCCAGTGAATGACAATGCTAACATAAAAGTCCAATCAGTATAATTATATTTATAAAGTCATGGTCTACCGCATATAAATTATATTAAATCATGTGTAGGAGGCCCTACATCAATAACGGATTGTGGCAACTCATCATATTACCCCCTCATCGTCCCCCAAAACATTTGGTAAAGATGGGAGATGGGAAGTTGACAGCAAAAAACTAGTACAGAAATATTAGCAAACAGAAAAGTAATACAATGACAATGTCAATTACTGATTTCGTGCACCTTGTCATCTATACAGTTATGTCTTCATACATATTAAGTCTCCTGCATTCGCCGGGGGACTCCTGGAAATCCATAAAATCCCCCGATCTCCTGGAAAGGAGAACCAATCTCCTGGATTTTCAGTGAAACCCAAACTATTTTTTGTTCTATCTTATTTTCCGAACTCGGCATGGCCTAATTGGGTTTTATTTCCGGCTGACTCGAGTATGTTTTTCTTCAACAGAAAGTGGTCAATACCTGGCAATACCAGTGTCAGTGTCAGTGCGTTAACTAAGTTAATTGCAATCGGTCAGACAATATGCTAAATGATTCTCATGAATAGGGACGTTGGACCAAGGCCGTTCGGACAACAAAGCGAAAAGGGATTGTTTAAATCATGCGTTCACTAGACAACAACAACTGTTTAATTATAATCTTGCCTGTGGTTGATATTGCATATCAGCTTTAGACGAGCATAGTGAACCGCGCTTGCGGGTTCCATATTATCGCCCATCGTCAGCTTGCCGATCTTGTAGAACGAAATGTAATCCGTTTCAATATATACTAAAATAATGTATGTCGATCCATCTACACTATGTGCACGTTTTATTTAATCCATGTATATATGTAACTTTTAGAACTGGAACGCATTATAAATTAAAAGATGTATTTTATAACATCAAATGCTCCACCAGCAAGGCCAAATGTCACAAATTGTAAATTCATCTCCGTCACCCAGGCCATGGTAACAAACGTTGAAGCAAATACAATGCTACGTTCTGGTTCTTATACTTGTGAATATAGCATCTGTTTGTAATAATGTAATAACATATTTGTAAAAAAAGAAGATGTATTTACTGCCTATATGCAAGGTTCTTTGCACCATAAAATATATATTTAATGTATGAACACATTATGCCTAAAACATCAAATTAGTAAACTTTTTCTTCTTTCTACTATACCTATAAAGCCACGTACATTTTAATTTATATATAATTTATTTAATTATTTTATGTCCATATATAATTTATTTAATGTAACACAATAAATACATATTAACATGTTGTTATGTGCCATTGATTTAAGAACACATGTGCACTGCATTTGGAAATAAAGCTGATCTGTGACCATTTTCATAACATGAAATACTCAGATTTATACACAATTCCATAATACCCACCAATTTACACAAAATTTCCCTCCAATTTACACACAATTTCCTGATATTACAAGACCCTCCAATTTACGTATAAATGCATTGGCATTTCTGAAACTTAACGTTTTATTAAAACATGATTATTAATGTATATGGAAAGTATCCTTTTTTGTCACATTTTAATCCGATTTATGTATAAATGCCCGATTTTCTGAGACCTTCTGATTTACGTATAAATGCCCGATTTTTCACGACCCTCTGATTTACGTATAAATCTCCTGGATTGGCGTTTCTGAAACTTAACATGTATGTGTCTTGCATATTATAAAAGCTAATATACTAAATGAGGGTAAAACAACTTACACTGATGGTAGTGAATGAAGATATGTCTGTGGTTATAAAAACAGTTCTGTAGCTGTCAGTTCAGCATACTACTGGTGGAGGCACAAATCGTGCGCCCTATTTTGTGCTCCTCGAATGTGACGACGACCCGGATGCGCTAGCTGAGCGATTGGTCTCTCATTTCACAGATAAGATCACTGATATCACTACACGACTGGTGACTGCACGCTCGCAATGCCAACTGCCCGCATTCCTACACGATATCGAATGCCGTATTGAAGAACCATTGTATGACTTTCAACTTGCTACAGTCACCGACATATGCGGTCTGGTTGAGAAGACATCCAGCAAGTCTTCTTCCACCATTGACGTCATTTCTGGAAGCTTGCTTAAATCTAACATTCACATTCTTGGACCAGTGTTAACCAGCATTGTTAACATGCCCATCGTGTCGGCATCACTACCTGTCGCCATGAAACATTCCGTGGTAACACCACTATTAAAGAGGAATGGTCTTGATCCAGAACTGTTATCGAATTATCGTCCAATATCAAATCTGTCTTTCGTATCGAAGCTCGTCGAGAGATGCATTGCAATCCAAATACGACAGCACATGGATGCGAACGGCATCTTCGATATTTTCCAAAGTGCGTACCGTCCAATGCACAGCCGTGAAACAGTCCTACTACGCATAAAGGACGACATATTGCTTTCTCTGGATAACAAGAAGAGCGTGATACTTGTGCTGCTAGATCTCAGTGCCGCTTTTGATACTGTCGACCACCATTTACTGTTCAATCAACTGCACAGAATTGGCGTGCGTGGCAACGCACTGTGATGGTTGAAGTCGTATCTGTCGACACAGGCACAGGCAATCAAAGTTGGCAACATAATTTCAAGAAGTGTCGACGTACTATGTGTTGTGCCTCAGGGTAGCGTGCTCGGACCTGTTCTGTTCACGATCTACTACCTTGGACTCAACCATGTGTTTGAACATCATCAACTGCGCTATCATATGTACGCTGATGATACGCAATTATATGTGGACTTTCCCCGTGACCAGCCACTTACAATGGCCACCGATCGAATATCTCGTTGTACCACCGATGTGAAAGCGTGGATGTCTTTCCACAATCTCCTGCTTAACGAGAACAAAACCGAGGTAATTGTCATATCTGCAGTGAACAATCGGAAACTTGTTCACCCGCCTGTCAAGTCACTGATGTATGTGGCTGTGCTTTTTTCGCTGAAGCCGGTTATCCGCGACATCGGCGTTCTACTCAACAACACCATGTCGATGACGAATCAAGTGCGTCGTGTTTGCCAGGTGGCATATTGTCACCTCCGAAGCGTTGATTAGGAAATGTCTTACCACTAATGTCTGCAGAACCACTGTGAACGCCTTAGTCATGTCACGTATTGATTACGTCAACGCACTGTTATATGGTCTGCCGGAGACACACTTGCGAAAGCTGCAGATGGTACAGAATTCCGCAGCACGTCTCATTACCGGGACAAGGAAACGAGACCACATAACACCTGTTCTGTACCGTCTACACTGGTTGCCTATACGCCAGCGGATCGAATTCAAGCTGTTACTGCTGGTATATCATGCAGTGCACCATCTCGGCCCTGCGTACATTTCATCGCTCGTGACATCCTACACATTATGGCCGTCGTTCCTTCTCGGTGGCTGGCTCGATCCTGTGGAATGCCCTGCTTCATGCAGTCAGGCATGCAAACTGCGTTGCCACCTTCAAATCACTCTTAAAGACACACTTATTTCGACAGGCCTTCAAAGAACTTTGTAGTTCGCATCAGTGACATTTGTGCAATGTTGACATTCGGTTATGTACTTAGGTTGCAGTTATTTATTTATTATTTTTTTAATTAGTATATTATATGTATTTATTTAATTTAATTTAAACACATTATTTATTTTAGGTATTTAAACGGCTAATTCATTTAACTTATGTATAATATATACACTTGTAAATATATATATATATTTATTTTTATTCAGGTTTATCTAAATGACATTTTACGTAATTTTTATATGCTACTTTAAAACAAATTCTTTTACCTTTCTATTTAATATTTATATTTGTACTAGGGCGTTCTTTCTCTTAGTGGCACAATTTCAGTTTGACCCCGTTCTTTGCAGTTTCTTTTAGCGACGTTTAATTACGGTGCGACACCGTTTCTGCAGCGCGATGAAAAGGTCCAAGCCACGAGGTTGTTTGTCGTGAACACATTTTTATTGTTGGGATGATTTATGACTTAACGGGTATGGACCGGGGTGGGTACCTAAACGACAATGTTACAACTGATGTTCATGTTGTGCACGTACATATTGACATTATATTCGACCTAAATGTTGCGTTGTTTTTAGTGGTGATTCGATTTCACTATAGAATAATATATGTGTTTCTCATAAACGCAAGCGGCCGAAATGGAACTCTTTCATCGATGAAGGTAAGAATCAGTGTAAACAATAATAGTGTCGTCTGCTAGATTACACGATGGCGGAGGAAGATTGCAATGCGACTGTTCCCGTTGTTGCCAAGAAAAGAGCTAAGCCATGGGGGGAAGTTGAGGAACAACAGTTGACAAAGGAAGTTCTGCAGCGTGAGGACACGCTGTTTGGAGCAATGGGGCTGTGGGGCAAAGATCGTGCACCAGCAGCGCCATGAAGCGTGGCAGCAAATTGTTGAGGTTCTGATTCTGAAAGCGTACGTGTCGTGTGAAATTGTAAGGTTTAACTAAGCCAAGCCTAAAGCATCGGTAACTAAATTGTTATCATAATAACCTCATAATATTAAACTATGTGTAGTGTAATCGGCACTTGTGTAGAATCCGGACCCACCACGATTTCGCCGTTATAACTTGAGTTTTGCCTAGCTTTGATACCTCGTGCTCAGTCAGACCATTACTACTGGCGTTAGTTCCACCAATCATTCAACATCATGCAAGGCATATTTATATTACAAAAATATTGTGTGTTTGTGCATTTTTGAAGCCCAAATAGCGATCCGGTTTGCGCTAGTCTGCACCGCTGCGGTCGTGCGTTACCGCATCGCGCCCGTAAAATGGGCAATATAGCGGCGTATGTTGATGCAAACTGGGTACGCTATGCACGTCTCAGAAGTGCGCTAATCCTAAGGCTAAGATGCTATATACTTAAACGTAAATATGCCTGGAATGATGTTGAGTCGTGGAACTAACACACCGAGGTATCAAAGTTAGGCAAAACTCAAGTTATAACGGCAAAATCGAGGTAGGTCCGGATTTTACACAAGTGCTGTGTAATTCATTGTAAGTAACCATATTAGCATTAAAACAAATTGGACCGCGTCATCTTGCAAATTGCAAGTTGCAGTAATATTATAATTATAAATACTCTGACAGTGTCAATTACACTGACACTGTCAGAGTATTTATTAATAATCAATTATCATTACCATATCCATGACATTATTATAATGTCATGGAGATGGTAATGATAATTGTAACGGAAGTCATGTCTCATGACATTATTATAATGTCATGAGACATGACTTCCGTTACATATATATATGATGACAAATTTTGACATTATGATAAAAACCAACGTTAGGCCTTAGTGATGCAACTGCTGTTATATCACTCTACCTCACGCTTCTCAGTTGTGATGTACATAATAAAATAACAGTTTAAAGAAGAAACCTTTTCAAATATTCATTTTCTAAATGTGTAACACATGTAATATATTTTGTACAAATTATAACTGATTAAACTACCTGTATACATTGAATATTTACAATATGTTGTGTCTTTTCATAGGGTATCGACAAATGTTCGTGATACAGAAGAAATAAAAAAAAAGTATCACATCAAGCAACGAGGTATGCACACGCACACCCATATGCGCGCGCACACACACACACACACACAAACACACAACATCAGTTGAGGAAACAACTCATTTGCAGATATTGAAATATAATTAATGTTGGTGCATATAATTATTAATGTTTCCATATGAGAAGCATGTTGTACTAATGGAAGATGAGACAGAACTTTTATATGAAACTTTTTATTCATGATAATTTGTTACATATTCTTTGTTTGAAAAGTGGTAATTGATGATGACATTTTGTGTTATTACAGCAAAAGCTAAGATAGATGCAATGCGTCGCAGTCGCTAAAAGACTGGGGGTGGGCCGGCACCTCCTTCCCTGACACCAGCAGAAGAGACTACGGCCCAGTCACTGGAGGGAGGCCAGGCATCCATGGCATCGATGGAGGGATAGATACTGATGGTAAGCAGTGTTCCAAACAGTATCATTGCATTTAGGCAAACCAACTTGTTTACAGAAAATTATCTGAATATAAGTGAATAGAAAATGTTGTACGGTTTAGCGTTGCATTATGGTCACCTCATTAAATCTGTCTCAAATTATTTCTATGACCTATCAATTAAGATTACCATGTCCCAGTCCGTAGGGTTACCATAATACAGTGCACTCTGGATAAGTTGAACCTCTAAGTACCCATGGAAACATATCGACTAGTTATCAGAAGTTCCATTAGTCAAACCTATGATTTAACATATTATAGACCCAGGACATAGGAAAAATATTGACTTCACCCAAAAAATGTATGACTACATATGATCTGGAGTGCATATTCATTCCACATAATTGTCGTAATTTTTCTGTCCGATCATATGAAGGGGATAAGTGTGTTGAGAAACTTTTATTGCACTACTTACAATAACACATAGAGATGACCAATGATTTCATTTATTTAAATAAAAAAACGTGCATTGCGACAAGGCGAACACTGTATATAAATGAAAAATTGTCATAGGTAATGTTCAATGTGCACTTAACATATGAAAGTAAGAATACATAAAATGTACTACACCATGAAAATATTTGCTTATTTGCTTCTAAATTATGCAAATATTGGGGCATAAGTCAGTGTCAATTGTCGAACCTGCCAACTACATTTTGCAGCAGTCATATGCAGCATTGAAGCAATATACACCTGTGGTAAAACATTTGTTTGCAATTTTTTTTAGAGCAATACAACAACAGCATTTGTTCCAGTTTGACCCAAAAGGAAAACGTTGAAGCCAGTTGCTCGACATGTAACCATGTCACCCGCGGTAAGTAATTCACCTGTTTCACCATATTTATGATTATACATGTTGTACACAGTGCATAGAAAAGCTAACAGTTCTGGAGTAATATTGGAAAAAATGCTATGTTTATGCATGTAATAATAAATAACCTAAGGGTAGCCACAAGTCGTAAACCAGCATTTCAGCTATTTTCGTATTTAATAATTTTCAAAAAATTTCACAATTTTTTTGAAAAGTACTGAAGTTAGATAATTGAAATGTTCAACCAATTATTGACCAAATTTGGTAAATTGTCAAATGTGACCTACAACAGCGAACTGGGCATTAAGTCACACTGGCCCAATCTGCACGTGATACAAACACAGCTGTCTAGGTTATGTCCCATCAATTTTGTAATTTTGGCAGAAATGAGGAATGCATACATCATAATCTTGTCTTTCAATGTCCTTTTTTCTCAACGAATAATCCAAACTTAATAAGAAATACTTAATGTATGGTTGTTATGGGCAATTTTTACACGTAGCTCAATTTTGCAGCATATTTATCTCAAAACGTCGCTTTTTAAATATATGCTCACTGTCAGCAATAAATATTCAAAAACTTGTGAAGATATTTAAACGTGAGTATTTTGTAGCTTACAATCTGTGGAGTCCAAAAAGGTATAAAACTTTATTTCACAATTTTGGGGATTAATAACCACTTTCCCATAACAGGTCAAATGAAAAGATTTCACGTGCAATGACTCTCATAATATAAACACAGGTGAAATTTTGTTAAATATGTTTTTTACAGACAAAAGGAAGAAAACCACAAAAAGAAAACTGCAGCAAGAAGCAACCATGCACAACACTGAAAGAATATTGCTTGAGCAGGAGAAACTAAATTTGGAAATTGCATTGCAGTTTGAAAGTAACGAATGAATTTGGCGTTAACTTAGAATAAATGATGACAAATTCAGTTGTTAGTTTCAAAGTGCAATGTAGGCTTGCTTACGTTAGAATACTGGTTCTTTTTGCACAAATGAGGGTTGTTGACTTCTGATGCTTCCTATAAGTTATGTGTATGTGTCATATGTGCACGCATTTTTAGAAAGCTTGTAAACTGCAATGAAACTTATATGTGGTGAGATTTAACAAAAATACATGATTCAAATGTTAGTGTATTTGGTAATAAATGTATAAAATAGATATTGACTGATAAAGATGGCCAAGAAGACCCATTTGCATTACACAGTGGTATGTACTCATAATTGCAATAACAATAAATACATAAACAAAGTTATGACACATGTTAAGATGTTTAGTATACATGAAACTATACTATTATTCAATAAAACAAATCAGCAAAAGTCATCAACCAGTATTCTAACCTAAACCAATGCAATTGCATTTTAGTAATGCCATATCAAAAACATGAAATAAATGTATTTGCATTTATAATATTTATATTTGAATGTAATCCCATTAACATTTAATTTCAGTGTTGTTTTGAATAATTTATATGATGGATAATTATAAAAAAAACACTTAAATTCAAATGTTATTGACATTACATTCCAATAGTACTATTACTAAATGCAAACACATTTATGTCATGTTTTTTATATTACATTACTAAATGTACATTGTTGTACATTTCTTTTAATTCTGCTGGAATGGAAGATTGCAGATTTGTTGTAACATGTCTTCTTTGTTAGGTAATTTGAATGTAGTATTTTTCAATATGAACTCGCATATTACACAGTAAAGATGGCTTCTCACAACAACTCTGCAGTACTCAACCTGAGCAGATTTAAAAGAAATGTGCAACAATGTGACCTCTCATTACTGCCCCATCATTTTGTCCTAGGACAGGAATGAAAGGTATATTATCGGGTGGGGGCTGGTCAACATCATCAGTAGCAATGTCAATTATGTCACCATGATCTATCCCAATGTTGTGTAACACAGCACATGCTGCAACATAAGTGACAGCATTATGTGGTGTGGTTCTGAGTTCTGTGAGTAAACACTGGAAACGTCTCTAGGATACCAAATGTCTGTTCGATTAGAACACGGTACGGCACAATGAATTATTAAACCGTGCTTCGCCAGGTGATGCAGGATGAAGTATAGGAGTCATGAGAAAACGTAGGCATGGATACCATGAGTCTCCCAGCAGGAATCCGTGATGTAGTCCTGGAAATATAATGTAACGTTTCATATTTAACCACAATTAAATTTAATACTTTGCAAATATAATGATATGTTGCATTTGTATGCATCGTGAAATATTTCATGTTTATTATGTTGTATGAACAAATATTAAATATACATTTTTTTATTTACTATATTAAATATTACTTAATATAAATGTTGACAATTAATTTGTACATTATTATATATGAACTATTAAATAATTATTGTTTAATAACATTACACAAATATGTGTTATAAAAAGTAAACACACTTCAATTATGTAATATGTCAAAATGTAAAAATTTAACAGGATATCCTTACAGTAATGTATATTTACCATTTTCAAATTGTATGCATAGATTGGAGCCTCGGAAGATCTGCCTGTCGTGCACAGCACCTGGCCATCTTGCAGTGCAGCTGGTTATTCTATACGTGGCATCACAGCACATCTACATGCAAACACAATTACATTGTTTACATACTTGTGTTACTTGTGGACATGGTATTTCATGTGATGCACTATTTGTATATTTCACATAGCCTATAAGTTACTATTTGGTTATATTTACTGCATTTGGATCACATTATGATGCAATAATTTTTTTATGAAGTTTTACTAAATGCTATTTATGTGAAGATGAACTTTGTGATTGGCATTGGGTAAACCATCTATTTAATGCTTCCCTTTGCACATATTCATTTATTCTTTGTACAAAGTACGTTGTGATTACTAGTGTTTCAATAAAAAACTGTATTGCAGTGCAGCTTCTTTTTTTACAGTTTCTTCTTTACCTGCACATTCAGGGAATGGTAACCCTTTCTGTTAACATAGTCAGCCTCGTTGTTGTGTGGTCGTTGGAGGCGGATGTGCGTGCCATCGATGCAGCTAAGGACATTCTGGAATCCTACAATGACATGACATGGTTTTTTAACAATATTGACATTTTCTTTAAAACAAAAATTCCATACATACAATAGGCCGTATATAGATCAATTGTCTTGCAGGGCTGTAAGCTGAGCCGCAACAAAAATGTGCATTTGCACTTTCCCTCTCTGCCAATTTCACACTTGATTCGACAATAATTTTAAAGATAAAAACACTATTTAAATAAAAACAAATAATAAAAAACAAATTAATTACAAAAAAACACTGAGACCTCGGGTATTGATCCAATAACCTTTACAATGCTCAATGAATGATCAAACGTTCTATGGCAGAGCTAATTATATCTCACCATCATACTTGGCTTAAATCAAGTTAATGTAACTCATTTGGGCGTACACTTTACAGTATATTTTGTACAATTAAACGTGAAAGAGAAACCATCACAGTATTTAATTATGACAGTTCACAGTATGTAACAGAAACTGCATAATGAAACAGTAACCATAAATTGCAGTATATATTTGTGAACCACAAATCCTGATCTGGAACTGGAAGATATATGCCTCCTTGGTCACGCCCCTTGTTTCCGGTTACGTCTTACGAAGTTACAACTTTGAAGTTTGATTGACTTAGTCAAGTTAGTGACAGACTAGCACCATGCCATGATCATGCTCATGGTCATGGAATGTGCGCTAGTAGTCGAGCGGTAGAAACACCGAGTGATCAAACCAAGTCTCACCTTCACCGGCGCGTCGTCTGAATAGTAATCGACATCATACACATACGCAGGTGGTGTCTTCTAACTGTACTATGTAACAGTGTAATGAGGATACGTAGACGAAGCGTCAAATTCCTAATTCTGTAATGTAAACATTGAGTGATTGACTGGCTTGGCTTGGCGTTAATCCTTCCCCTTGCTTGCATTTTGTCAATTTGTTTCTGTCATTTCCGTTCAAATGCTTCGCTGGTGTTAAGCCCATTAATTATTACCTATGCATCAACATATCTCAATGGCAATGCTACATTATGTTTTGCATATTAGCTATATTGATTAGTCACCATGTTCCCTTGAACAGTTGTGTACGTTATTCTTTTTCATGCACAGCCTGGAACACATGAGCAGCGTTAAAACGGTAAAACATAGCAAAACATCAGTGACCGTATCCGTTGCAACGCAAGCAAACCCTCGCGAGATTTTCGTACGCAAGTTCCGAATTTCTTAGCTGCGAAAATTCGTAAGCGTTTCGAGAATACCAACTTGCAAAATTTCGCAGCTGAGAAATAATCCGCCATATTTGCGCAACTTCTTACGTACGAAATCTGTTTCTTCGAGAATACGGGCCCTGACACTTGTCTTCTTTCTCTGAAGTCTGAAGATATGGTGATGGTTCTGTTCCATTAGGCTTAGCCTTAGACTTAGTCTTACTTTGTGCCTAGATGCGATACAGTTCACTGGAACGATGTTTGTGTTTTACTTGCTTTTAAAACGATTGTGCTGACATTAGTATTAGTGTTTGTGTTGGCAGATGACTTGCCTCTGGCTCTGCCCTCTCTTTGTTCGTTTGAATTGAAAATGTAACACCATACTTGGTGAACGAACCTCAATAAAGGGATTTGATTCCACATTATTAGTGCATTTGAGAAGTTTGGTCCACTGGAATATATTTAATATGTTTTAGGTCATTTAATGTATTTTACTTATATTCTACGATTGTCAGTGCCTTGTGGCTTTGAGCAGATTTGTTATCCGGACACACGGCGCTCTATAAATGCTTTATAATAAATGATGTTTTATGCCGTTTGAACACAAACCTTATCACATTCTTCCGTAAGATATCTATGTGCTAAACCTGGAACACCTATTGTGTCAAATTTGTTGAAAAAGACTTGCAAAAGTTGTTCTGAGTGAAGTATTTACGAAAATAGATCGGCGGAATCCAAATCTCGTAAAAGACGCCATGGTAAAAATCGTGCGTCCTATCTGCTCTGTGTAAATCAGAACGTATCACGGGAATCAGTGCGAAATCAGACATTAAAATAGGCTAAGAGCATTAAGAACGCGTGATTTCAGTGACACGGTTTTTGACCTTTGAATTTTCCGGCGTGAGTTGAGACATACGAAAGTGAAAAACGCCAATTGTCAATTCCCGAACTGCTGTTTTATTGCCCACACTGCAACGCGACCCTTGTCAATTGTAGTGGTATTAAACTTAGTTGTTTATGTTTTACCATCATTATATTTCGTTTTATATGACATATTGTATGAGCGGGTGATTATTAATGTACACATATAATCCACTTCCCTATTTCCAGCGAGTCAGGTCCATGTCCCTACACCTAGTCAGTCTGACTCTACAGCTATTTCACAAATTTACATGGATGTGGTTTGCTAATCTACTTAAATATTAGCATTAAACATATTTAAACGCTTATCAAAAATAACTATAATACATGTTTACTGTTACACGCAGGTCCTTTCTAATGTTAGTGTACATAGCCAGATATGTTGGACAAATGTTCCGTCCTCTAATATTCATTGGGTATATTTTAAGGTCATCTACATTTAGTAGGGTTAGTCGCGTAAACGTACACACAATAATCTACAAAGTGTTGTCAGTATTTTGAAGTAAATGTTTGCATTCATACTACAACATCAAGACATTGGACAACACAATATATTTATTACTGAAGCAACATCAACATTGTCAGAAATTGTAACAGTGGTGCCTGACAATCAGACATGCACATTTTTCATTAAAATAATTGCTGCATGCTACATGAATTAATTAAGACACAATGTCTCCTTCAGGACTTCTGCATCGCACAAGAATCACAGCAAGAACTGTTCTGTGCTTCAGTGGAATCGGACCATTATGTTGTTGCAACACAGAATACCAAGTACTAAATACTATTAAAGCAGTGAAGTCTCTGGTAGAACAGCCTAATCGTTCTTCTTGTGAATAAAAAAAGTTTGCTGATTAAGTCCATACATTCATAACAAGCAATGTGATAACATGACATATTGAAAGTCGATAGTCATATTAAAAAAACTACTGTAAACCTGGGATATAACGAATTCGCTTATAGCGAATTGTCATTTATACCGAATAAATTAATTGGACCACATTTTCTCTAATTGAATTTCTTATGAAGAAAAAATTATAACGTATTTGGTACATATTTTCGATTCCACAATATGGCAAACTACATAATAACAGTAATATTATTGAATAAATCTTATGCAACACGTTTTGGATATAACGAATTTAAGATATAACATAAATTGGCCAGTCCCAAGCAGTTTGTGATATCCGAGATTTACTGTACTTTGAAATGCACAGCAAAACTGCGAATATCGACCACTAACACAATCAGTCTTACACACCATGTTATACCTAACCGACTGAGGGAATTGCACAATAGTTTCTGTTGACACTAAGTTTTTTCTTCTAAACTAGATGCAAATTATGTTAGATGTTAACATTTACAGTACATTACCAAGTCATACACAGGTGTAATTTTTGTAATATGAAAATGTTGTTTGGTCCGTCAATTAAAGTTTACAATTTAATTTGTCATACAACGCTTTGCGGATCTTCATTTGTGTCTTGCGCTGCTCATTCATGATCTTGGTCCTGACCTTTGCATACAGGCTGCAGTGAATCTCGTTGTCTTCCACGAATTTGAGCAATACCTGTTTATCTGCAATGAAACATTAAGTAAACCATCAGTTTTTTAAATGAACCATCACACTTTTTTGTATATACTATGTCCACCATAATCAAATTGTGGTAATAAAATAAAACACATGCACCCATACATTTAAAACACGTCAGTGTTAGACCAGTGTTAAAGTATTGCAAATACTTTGCAACACTTATAAGTTGTGAATCAAGGATTGAATATTGAATGATCAAGCAACACCCAGTACCAGGCTTAGGGGAATAAACGTTGTTATCTTAAAAATATGAAACTAACAAATATACCTATATTTCATTCACTGCAATGTACCTGATAATAGCAACAAATAAAGATGGAGAAGTGAAAGTTAGTTGGTAGCCAGTGTCCCGCCAGCTGCTCAGCTGTTACAATGAATGGTGTCTATAAATAATGCAGTCAGCAATGGCTCATTTGATCAATACTTTACTTTTAAATAGAATACATATTTTGTTTGGGATTTTGAAGAGACTGTAACTTGGTAGAAATATGTTTATGCAGAGAAGAATCCTGACTAGCTAAGCTATCATTTGTAATGTTACATACATACATTTATGTCAAGAATAGAATCATCAGACAACAAATTAGTTTGTACCATTTTAAATATTGATATCAAGTGGGATTTCACAATTAGGTATAACTGGATAACTTCTTTGTATGTGTACTATGTGTATTGTATTTGTAAATTAGATAGTCAAGTGTGGATAAGTACTACTGTAAATTCATGTCTCTGTAATGAAATAATGTATATTGTATCTCTTATATTGTCTGTTCATTTCAACCAATTCTAAACCTTTACAGTAACATCGTTATTATAGTTCTGCATGTGTCAATTAATATACCAGTATTTATATTGTTTTTAAGGTAATCATGGCATTATTACGAGGCAAGCAGATGGTGAGTCTGCATTAATTCACAGTATGTTCATGTGAAATCTTTCCAAAATACTATCAAATGAATTTGATGCAGAACAGGCATTTAACATTTTAATTAATTACTGTGTCACTTTTTTACTTTCGTCAAAGTAATATTTAGTATCATCAAAGAATGCCGTTGTAGTAATCCTATCTACATGTAGATAAATTTATATATAGATATACATGTATATAAAATGTCTTTCACAATTTCAGCTCAAAGCTAGTATTGCACCCACAAAGGTATTTATTTATGACTGTTAATACACATATTTACTTATTATTAGTATTCCTGACACATTAACAACTTACCCAGTTATATTTACTGCATGCTTTTCAATAATGACAATATACGTGAAACCTTCCTAGATGTCAGATATAACTAAATTAGTAGGTTTCGTAGGAGGTAATACATATTGTTTGTCCTTAAAACAACTGTGTGCCATATCATGTTGGAATACAATAGAGACCTGGTCAATCAAGAAGAGGAAGACTTCATGACTGTTAGGAAATGTGTGGGACGCGTAGTACACTGCAAGAATTGCAATGGCAGCTATGCTAAGAGGTTTTTCTACAGGCACAACAAACAATGCTTTAGTTCCTCACAAGGAAGTGGTGTAACGTGTGCACAGCTCTTGACTGTGTCTGGGATAGCTGATGAAGGATTCAAGCAAATTCTAAGCAGATTTTATCCGGAGGAGGTGGGGGATGTGTGCCGAACAGATAGCACCATTCACCAAATCGGGTGCTATGGAATAAGGATAAGACGAAGGTCGACAAGACTGACGAAGTCCGAAAGACAGTGATGTCTTCAATGAGTACTCTGGCGAAGCTGCTAATTGAATTTAGGATTCGGCTGTCTAAGGAATGATGCCCAAGCCCCATTAACGAAATGGCAATGTTTGATAGAGAACACTGGGATTCACATGCAGATGCAATTAATGTTGCCACTGCTAAGGAACGCAATGGAAGCGACTCAAGCGACAAACAAATCAACTATGACTTGAAAAATACAATATACTATCTTCTCATGAGTTCGGCAGATTTGTTGCAAGGCGTCACATTAACGAACAAGGGTTATAAAGAAAGAGCGGAAGAACTCGGTTGGTTCATGAAAGTTCTGAAACATCACGAAAACATAACTTTTGTTGATGCCAAATATATGATAAATAAGGCACGGCAAGAAAAACTAAGACTGCCCCATCAAGGACGCCACCCGACGAATCCATGGAGATGCTTAGAAGTTTCACCGTGGACAGAATTTTGGCTCTGTCTAGTGGAGAGGATGAGCTCGGGAAGAGCAGATGTGTAGACTTGTGTGCAGCAGACTAACGCTGTTCAATGCCCGGAGAGGAGGCGAGCCTTGCCGCCTCAAGATGGACCAGTGGCGCAACAGACACCAATGGCTTAGCCAGAATGCCACAACAGCACTGAACGAAGCCGAAAGAAAATTATTTCAAGATATGTAAGTCATGTATATGACAGGAATGGGGAACCATCTAGTGAGTTGCCTGGTGCCCAAAGACTGTGTGCAGGCTATCTTCGCGAATACTGAGCAATCCAGTCATCATTTGGATGTGTTGTTGGCCTATATTCTTACGTACACAACATGGTGTCAGAAGTGGCTAACGAATTCAGTAGCCTGCCACATTCGGCTAGGTGAGGACCCACTTGTCCCGATTTTGACGAATTTCGAGCAATTTGTTACATTCGGACACGCTACGCTCGAAAATTTCAATTGTATGGCAAGTCAAATATGACATAAACGGAAACAAAATTCAAGCACCGATTCATTGCAACAGTATTGCAGGCCAAACTGCGACTGAACGAGAATAAATACGAACATGGCACACCCTAAAAGACCAGAGTTGAAACTAGGAGGGAACATTGTTGAGAATTTCAAGAATTTTGAAGTCCGCTTTAATGACTATTGTATTCAGGCGGATTA
The DNA here is from genome assembly GCA_020002185.1 of Paraescarpia echinospica. Lineage (NCBI taxonomy): Eukaryota > Metazoa > Annelida > Polychaeta > Sabellida > Siboglinidae > Paraescarpia > Paraescarpia echinospica. Next base: position 34,111,596 of record CM034532.1, on the reverse strand, counting down.
TAGAGACTTGGGAAAAGATCCATCACTCCCAGATCACATTGAGGCTCATTTCAAGAAACCCCAGCTGGAGATATCTGCCTTGAGGTCAGCAATGCCAGACGAAGCTCTGTCAGTAATCCGATACACAATTGAACCGCAAATACCTGCGGCAGACAAACTGAAGCCTTGGATATGGATGGAGCGTCTACGCCACCACTACGCTGGCTCAGTTGGCAGTACCGTGTTATCAGATCGATTCACTTTCTGGAATCTACGCCAGAATGCACAGGACACTATACATGAATGGGAAGTGAAAGTACGCCAAGCCGGAAGCCTGTGTGAATACGATGCTATGGCAGATGAACTAATCAGGGACAAATTTATATTCGGGCTGCTAAACCAGGCTACAAGGACCGACCTTCTGAAAGTCCACAAGAAAGCTGATGGGTCCAAGAAAACACTGTCAGACGTTGTTGCCGAAGTAAAAAACCCATGAAGCAGCCGACCAGGCCAACAAACTCATTGTCGACATCTCCAGAAACACAGAAGAGCCAGTCCATTGGACCAGTCACCGACACATGAGTCTGAAACGAGAAGCTGGTACATGCCACTAGTGTGGGGACAAAAGAGGCCCCCACCCTTGGAAATCCTGCCCTGCTAATGGGTGGAAATGTGTGAAATGTGGGGGAAACGACCATGTTGCCACTGTTTGCCTGGACGGTTCAACCAAACCACAGCAGCAGAACCAGCGTTTCCCAGCCAGAGGCCGCAGACGTGGAAATTGACGCCAACCGCACCGGACAGGTTACAATGCAACATCCCAGCGGGGTTTTAGCAGATTCCAAGAGCCAACTGTCCCCACTCAAGATGTACACCAACTTGACTTGGGAGCCCAATATGACGATTCATGCCAAATGAGTGCTTCGAACAGAGAAGATTATCAGTGTTATTCACTAGAGAAGCAACAAGTACACGAGGTTAACCAAGGTGAAATGGGGAAAAGATACTTTTGTGAACCTCCCATTGTCAACAATAGGAGAGTTTCACTGAAATGAAACTACAGATTGACACATCTGCCACATGCAACACTATCAATGAACTGTCGCTGCACGCTGTAAAACCAAACATTGCAATGCATCGCTCACCATACCTGTTGTACCCCTATGGTGACACAAAACCTATCTATGAGACCACGTGGACAAGTAGTGCTGCTGTGCGAGAGGGAAGGCGGCTACGAAACCCTCCACTTCAAAGTCCTACCGAGTGCATTGATGGGCGATAAGCCTGCACTATTGTCCGGAGCAGATAGTGAAAGGTTGGGTCTCATCTCAATCAACACCGAAGAAGTATTCTCGATACACGCAAATTCCCTTGTGACAGAGGCTACTGATGATGATGGTCCACCTGCTTACGAATTGATTCTGAGAAAGAAGTCTACGGATATCACACAGCCAAATAAGGTGTTCAACACGAAAGACGTGCTTGATGAGGAAATTATCAACAACCATTCATGTAGCCATGTTGAGGAACTGCACGCAATCACAACCAGCCATTGTAGGCCTCCACCATCACCATCCCGGAATCCAACACGCATACCAAAGAGTCGGCAGTTACCCCCTGCAGGGCAGTTAAGCACAGGGGATATACTACGAGAGTATGGTGACAACTTCAATGGCATTGGCTGTATTGGGCCTTCAGTTCATTTCAAAGTGAATGAAGCTATATATCCAGTGTAGATGCCAGTCCATCGAGTACCTGTAGCCAAGCGAGTCATGGAGAAAGCCAAGAATGATAACGAAAGTGGATGAGCCAACACCTTGGTGCTCCAATAAACTGATAAGAGAAACGCCACAGAAGTTCAGGATATGCATTGACCCCAGTCAAACAGTCAACAACGCTATCCTCCGACCAATATTCCAGATGCCTACCCTCAACGAGCAGTTACACAGGCTAGTCAGTGCCAAATGCTTCTCCTTGGTGGACGTACGGGAGGGGTTTCTTCACTGCCCTCTGGACACTGAGTCGTCCATGATGATTACGATGCACACCTCTTACGGCAGATACAAATGGCTGAGGCTACCGTTTGGGATTTCCAGTGCGCCAGAGGAATTCCAGCTCCGACTGCCCACTGCTCTTGAAGGTCTTGAAGGCATAATCAATGTTGCCGATGACATTGTGGTGTTTGGTGAGGGCACCACATACGAAGAAGCAGAGCGCGACCATGACAGACGCTTCGTTGCCCTCATGGAGCGTTGCATCCACAAGCACATCAAGCTGAATCCCGACAAATTGAAATTCAAGATGAAGGAGCTACTCTTCATGGGTCATGTTATCAGTGATGTCGGCATGAGAGCCGATCCTAACAAGGTGTCAGCGGTGACGAAGATGCCTGTTCCATGCAGCAAAGCCGTAATACAGCGGTTCATTGGGATGTGCAACTACCTCTCAGCCTCTTCGGATGCTCACACAAGACAGTTCAGACTTCATCTGGTCCACTATACAAAAAACGCCTTTGACAAGGCAAGGCAAATCATATCCAGTGCTCATGTTCTATGACCTCCACAAGCCGGTTGTTCTTCAGGTAGATGCAAGCGATGATGGTCTGGGTGGTATTTTGCTACAACCAAATGACCACGGTAACCTCCAACCCGTAGCGTTCACGTCGTGCAGCCTAAATCCTACAGAACGACGCTACTCTCAGATAGAAAAGGAATGTCTTGCCATTTGCAGCTGCTTTCATAACTTTGATCACTAGCTGTATGGCAAAACCGATGTACACGTACATACTGATCACCAGCCTCTAGAAACAATACTTAGGAAGGCTTTTAATAAGGCTCCGGCGCGACTGCAGAAGATGATGATGAAACTGCAGCGATACAGGTTTGATGTTACCTATACGAGAGGTAGCTCCCTTTGTGAAGCTGACACACTGTCAAGAGCAGCACTGTCCACTCCAATGGAAGCCAAAGTCACAGGTTTCGAAGTTTTCAGACTTCGATTGGAGATGGATGATCGACAACCCAACGCGCGACTGATGTCAGCCACAGAGTTACGTCTTCGCAAAGAAACCCAGAATGACTCCATCATGTCCAAGTTGGGCAGTGTTATCACCCGAGGCTGGCCTAGCGACAAGGCTCATCTCGATGCTGACCTACAAGCATTCTGGAGTTACAGACACGAATTGTCGATACAGAATGGCATAATATACAAGGGTCTCCAAGCATTCATTCCACAATCAATGCACGCAGAGCTACTTCACAGCATTCACTCCAGTCACGGTGGAGCTGAATCAAACATACGCATGGCAAGAGAAGTTCTCTTCTGGCCTGGCATGAGAAGTGCCATTCAAGACATGTGCCAAACATGTACCGCCTGTGCTCAATATGGACAGTCGGCGCCCAAGGAACCGATGAAATCCTTTCCACTGCCTACATTTCCAAGGCAACTTGTCAGCCATGATCTGTTCTCACTGTATGGCAAGAATTACTTGGTGACTGTCTGCCACTATTCGGACTGGATCGAATCCGACGAACTGGCAAACACACTATCATCAACTATGGTAAACGTAACAAAGTGCCATTTCGCAAGATTTGGCGTGCCTGAAGTTTGATACACAGATAATGGGCCACAATTTACCAGCAAGGAGTATCAGGACTTTGCACGAGACTATGGTTTCAAGCACACAACTTCGTCACCATACCACTCACAGGGCAATGGGCAAGCTGAGGCAGCTGTGAAAGTCTGTAAAGCCCAACTTCGTAAATCCGAGGATTATGATAAAGCCATGCTGTTCTACAGGAACACACCGCCAACAGGACACACATACTCACCAGCCCAGCGTATGTTCTGTCATCGCACTCGTACAACGCTACCTACATGCGATTCGCTACTTACAGCACAACCAATAGACTCGGACATTGTGTTAAAGGAGCTACAACACAAGAGAACTGTGAGCAAGAACACGTATGACAAGACGGCCGGTCAAGAACATGCGCCACTTGATGTTGGCACTTACGTCTATGCCAAACTTCCACCGCACCAGCGCGGCAGTCCATGGTCATATGGCATAGTCGTGCACGATTCTGGCTGTAGATCATATACCATTAAAACTGGAAGTGGTGTAGAGATACGTCGCAACAGAGCACACTTGCGACAAGCAGCAGCACCAACAGTACCAACAGTACCCGACGCGCCACAGTACGACATTCCTACGCCAACAATTGGTCCTACACCTGGCTGTCGCTCTGTCGATGAAGCCCCAGCAGACACAATCGGATGTCGTACGACCGGCAAAAGAAATCACGCCTACCAGACCAAGTCCAGAAGTCGATGTTGATCAGGGCCAGTGCGAGAGTGAGAATACCTATCGTACCCGAACCGGCCTTGCAGTAAAGCCAAGAGACATACTGGACTTACGTGCATTCCACTTTCGTAATGGCTCGGTTAGCTATGTGTTATTATGTGACATTTGTTTGTTGTTCGTGATCATTACGTACTGCTGTGTTGCAGGGGTTTGTTTTGATGTTTTTCTTTTTGTTTGCAAAAGAGGGGAGATGTTGTTGGCCTTATCGGCTACCGTACAGTACACTGTTATGTTCCCTAAAGGCCACCGTACTCGCACCACGTGAGGTGGGGGTTCCGGTTGCATTGGTAGTCTAGTAAACGCACTGTTCAAGTCTTGTCGTTGTCTGTGTCCGTTCCCAGCACAGTCATATGCTTACTTACACAACAGATGGGTGGCAGGCCACAAACAATGTCCTGAGAAAGGCCAACATCGACTGCCCGTTGATCAATGCAACGAACCAAAGGGGCAGGATTAGCACAATATACGTTAGTTTCGATGCTGCCTAGGACGACAGGCAATATTTCTACAAACATATGGGACACACTGAACCAGAGACCTTTCCAGTACAGACATTGACCAAAGTTGGCGCTTTGCTGGCAAAAATAGATATACATCGACAGGAACCCACAGATAAATGTGAAAGTTTAGTATTTCATTTATATTAGAGTGCGCACGAAAGTGGAAGTACGGAAGATTGTATTAGATTGGTTATGCATTAAATATGGAATGTGCATTTTGATAAAGCAATATTAACAGATACGTAAACAGGCATGTTCAACATTACATTGCAAAGTGAATAACACATATGTGTCTTGCAGATTCGTAGTATATTGTTGTTATTACATGGCAATTAGATATACAGAAATGCATGGACAGAACAGCACGTAAGACAACATGGATATCTTTTGTACTGTTAATGACTAATCATTTCACATACCCTCTCCCGTTGACACTCTACACTGTTCAACTATATAATGTGAATCATTGTATTTGTGCATACAGTGTTTCTCTTTCACAATGTCTTCCCTTCCAGTTGTTAGGTCGAACGCACAAGGTTTGTTTATTCACCATTTATGACGTGTTCCAAAAAGGTAGCCTATAATTGCATATACTATGTGTGACTTTTTAAATATTAGCATGAATGTTAAAAAATTGTTAATGTATCTTAATATTTTATTTAGGTTGTTTTGGTGGGAAAGCCAATGTAACTGCAATTATCGGTCAGCACTTTGCTTATTGCAATTTGTTATAAATGTTGCGATTCAATAATTCCATAAAATAATGATCAACTTATTTTCATAGCCCGAATGAAGTGGACTCCGAAAATGACACGGAAGCTTCATGACAAATTCTATCATTGGATAACACTTCCAAGTCCACACCGGAATCTTCCAGGTAAATTAAAAATGTTGCAGATTGCTCCATATATATAATCGTGTTCAATACATATGTAACACTTAAATCATCCATTCAATATATATTTCCACGCATATACCTTTCGCAACTTAAATACTGTGATAAAAATAATAACGACGTCTTGTGCTGCGCCTTTATCCGCCAAATAAGGCGCTCATAATCCGTGTTCCAAATATGATCGTTTGACCACTAGATCGGTAGAGTCTATTAGAACAGAATAGATTTAAAATAATTAAATTATTATCCTTTCTCAAGGAAGCATCTGGTAGAAAGCTTCATGGAAGAAGAGGGACTAACAATGGGATACCTGAAAGTGAGGACGAAGTTGCAAGAGCAGGCACAGATTTGAAAGACATTGCGGTTCGCTTAGGTAATATATCAAGCTGGTTGTTATATGCCGGAGTAATAATGTGTTTGTATTATTCATCTATCCGTACATGTACATTGTATACTCTATATATATATATTATATTTATTATATATACATGATATATATACAGGTTTTTTATTATGTTGTTTTTGTGCACCCCTAAAACTACAGGTATTTTTAATAATTCATTTTGGAGATATATCATAGTATTCATTTACCATACCTTATTTGGTTAATGGATATTAATTTTGCTCAAGGCTTCCATTGAAGAAGTTGGTATTTGGTTAAAGCGATGTATGTGTATAAAGTCGGTACGGATTAGAACGTACGTAAGTGAGTAAAGTCGGTTGGTATGTAATTGTGTTTGCACAAATTGCCTGTTTCAGATTTGAAGAATTAGGAGGAAGGAGAATCGTCCGCCAGAGATGAAGCCAATATTCCTATCATTAAGGAAACATTTCCAATAGTTATTAATAAACAACACTGCCAGATGTGTGGGGATACATCACAGCTAGATGGGATTTGTTTTAATTGCAAAATTAATGGAATTGTTTTTGGACCAAGAGATACAGTGGGTCATACCGAGCAAAATATATATATTTTTTACTGGACCCCCGTTTCCATGGCAACAAACAAAATAGCTTGAATTAGAGCCATTCCAAAAATGACAACTCTTTAAAAGTTATGGATATTTTATCATAATGTTTTCACAATCATCATTGGTTTACTTAACTCTAAAATTGACTAAGCATATTTAAATGTTTTGAATATTTCTATTTTATATAAATCTTCAAAATTATATCATTGTAATTTTTTTTAATCGGCACATTTTTATACTACACTCCCAAGATGTTCCATAACACAAGTATGTTTTTAGACAGTTTTCGGAGTATATGTTGGTGAATACAACAACGCAGAGTGTTGTGACTTCTTGATGCCAGAAATGTGACTTCCTGTAAATGGACATCAAATATTGTATAATGCGATTGATTACTTGATATAGGTAACATTTAACCATGAATACAATTGATTTACAGATACGTAATGGTTGTAAAAGTGAACTTTACTGATAGCTAACAAAAGATAAAAACTATTAGAATATGGTGGAAACGCATTGTGAGTAAACATCATTTTAGGTGGGGTGTCTACCCTTGATATTGCTTGTGTCACAGTTATGTTGTGCAATTTAAAAGGTGTCTTGATTTACGGTATGTAAAACAATGTATCCGCTTCAAGATGTCATTTACGTGGGCAAAAATGCAGAAAGAAGACTCCTAAGCCATTGAGTCTCCTGACAGAACACATGGTAGTTTAGCCAGCTTAGTCTGTTGATTGTTTCAAGAGTCTATAATGAGCCGTGCTTCAAAGAATTTGTTCAAAATAAAGGAGATAAATTTTTAGTAAATGCGGGAAGGCAGGACATATATCAACATTGGCAACAATAAGATGTTCATCCCAACGCAGACATTTGGCACCTTTGTTGCCTTTGTCTTAGAGTTCGCACTAGGTTTTAAATGGTCTTTTTCCAGTGGAATCTCATGATGTTGATACGTTGACAACCGATTTTGTGTTGCTGCTAACGAACAGTGTAAATAATAGGTGTGTGTTTTCCGGAGGCTGTATAAGTAGCGTAGCTTGTGTTTTATCTAGAAAAATAGAATACTTGTTTGAACGTACCCTGTTATTATGTCGGTGTTCGGTAGAAAAATAATATTGCTTTTGTTTTTTATGGCACGTCATTACCGATCTCATATAGGCCCTGTATGCTGATCAGTTACAGTTTAGTTACTACTTAATTATTTAAGCAGTGCAAGTACCCCGACATATAGTGGAACACTAAATTTATAAAATCACTGACGCCTCCAAGCATGTTTAATAAAATTCATTTATTTGGACAAAATCTTAATAATGCCGGTTTTCCCCCCTAATTGTACCACGTGTAATATTTGTAGCCATATAATGTTGGAATTGCAGGATAGAACATAGACACCTTTGTAATTGCAGATGCAAACATGGTTTGAAATGTAAAGTGAAAAACTGAAAACGGTGCAACGCCGGCAGATGTTATGCTCAACGCCGTTCGGCAAGTGAAAGTTGGACACTGTTACGTTATTATGTATCTTGTCTGACAGGCGGCGCCACTTACCTGTCGTTGAGCGGCGAGCCTCGTGTGGGTTCGGGAGTCGTCCGGCATGGTGTATGTACTAATAAAGTGTTGTACTCTAAAACTATGTGCTTTTACTGACTAACGAAACATGGTGTCAGAAGCAAAACAGGTGACGCTCACACTGTAGCAGACAGAGACTTCGGTGAGTGCACAAGTATTTGTTAAGAAGCTGTCAAAAGATGTCAAATGACGAACAACAACGCCAACCGAAGGCGAGGGGCCGACACGTCGCAAGGATTAACCCTCCATCACCCATTGACCTGTCGTAGAACAGAGAGGAACATTTCGAACGTTTTCGTAAGCAATGGCAGAACTATGCTATCGTGTCAAGACTGAATGATGAAACAGAAGAGTACCAAGCCGCCCTTCTGAAATACACAATAGGGGAGCAGTGTGTCAAAATAATTGAAAATGCCGGCACAGAACACTCAACCGTTGACAGCATATTTGCAGTGTTACAGAGACACTGCGTGGGCGATACCAACATCGTGTTCCGCCGATTCGTCTTCAATTCATCCAACCAAAAAGAAGAGGAGGATTGTGACACATATTTGGCAAGGTTGAGGGAGTTAGCTGCTCGGTGCAATTTTGGCAACCTGCAAGACGAACTCGTCAGAGACAGGCTGATACTTGGCATTAACAGCGAGGAAACAAGAAAGAAACTGCTTGCGACAGGTGCGTTGACCTTGGAAGTAGCCATTCAGATATGCAGAAGTGAGGAGACAGCATGCATGACCCTACGCAGCATTCTGAAGCAGAGTGACGGAACTTGCAGTGATGATGTTCAAGCAATCTCAAACGCAAAGGGTTACAGGAAGAAGAAGACATACTGTACGTACAGAATGAAATGCAGATTCTGCGGATTACAACATGTCATGAAGAAAGAAGAGTGTCCAGCATTTGGGAAACAATGCAACGTGTGCAAGAAGATGAATCACTTTGCGATTGTGTGTAAGCAACGGGAAAAACACCAGGTAGATAGCGACCATGAATCAGTGGAGCAGCTAACACAGGAGTAAAATCTACGTGCAGTTGAGGATGGTGAACTCTGGTCAATCGGTTAAATTCCACATTGACACAGGATCATCTGTGAATGTTCTTCCTCAAGCACTTGTACCAAAAGGTACATATGTCACGCTGACTGATACAACACTGAAATCCTGGATAGGTGACAAGATCAAGACGGTTGGAGTTGCCAAAGTGATGATACGCAACCCATCCAATGAGAAGAAGTACAATGTGAAGTGCTTGATTGTCAAAGAGAACCTGACTCCGATACTCGGCCCACGAGCAAGTGAAGTGATGAAGCTCATCACGGTGAATGAGTCAAATGTGGTTAATGAGGGTGAAGTCAACCTACTAGAATTGTGCAGAACACCATAGGACATTGTAAAACAGTTCCAATCCGTGTTCGATGATGAAGTTGGCACCCTGCCAGGAGTGCAATGTTTGGAAACAGACCCAGAAGTGCTGCCTTTGGTGAGTCGAGTGAGAAGAATACCACACGCCATATCAGATGACGTGAAAGCGGAACTGCAACGGATGGAGACTGGTGGTGTCATCGAGAAAGTGGAGCAACCGACGGCATGGGAGAGTAACCTAGTCACAGCAGTGAAGACAAATGGCAAGCTCAGGGTATGCATAGACCCCCAACAGTTGAATAAGGCTCTCAAGAGGGAGCGCTACTTGATGCCCGCGATAGAGGACATCCTGCCTATGCTACAGGGGGCCAAAGTGTTCACAGTCGTAGATCTGAAGTCAGGCTACTGGCATGTGAGGCTAGACAAGGATTCGTCTCTCAAGACGACTTTCAACACCCCTTTCGGACGCTATAGATGGTTGCGTCTTCCATTTGGCCTCAATGTGTCTGCAGAGATCTTCCAAAGAAAGCTTCATCAAGCTCTAGATGGACTGGAGGGAGTCGTGTGTGTTGCTGATGACATTGTGGTGATAGGATGTGGAGACACCACGATAAGTGCTATCCGACAACATGATGAGAGACTCACAGCCCTACTACAAAGATGTGAACAGTTGGGGATCAAATTCAACAAGGAGAAGATGCAGTTGAGACGGTCGCACATTAAGTTCCTAGGACATGTGGTGACAGACGAAGGTCTACGCCCAGATCCGGAGAAAGTACGATGCGTGCAACAAATGATAGAACCAGCAGATGTGGGCGAACTGAGGAGATTCCTGGGATTCATACAATACCTCGCGAAGTTTCTCCCAAATCTATCCGACATCATGGAGCCGATGAGACAACTGACCAAGCCGGGCGCAGACTGGCAATGGGGAGATGCCCAGAGAAAGGCGTTTCTCTCTGCTAAAGCATTGGTGACAACAGAGCCAGTACTCCAATACTACAGACCTGAGGCGGAACTGACAATCCATTGTGATGCGAGCGACAAGGGCCTAGGTGCAGCGCTTCTCCAAGACGGTCAACCACTCGCATACAGCAGCCGTGCTCTAACTGACACAGAAGGAAGGTACGCTACCATCGAGAAGGAAATGCTAGCAGTAGTATGGTCTGTTGAGAAGTATCACCAATACACATTTGGAAGGTATACTGTGGTGCACTCGGATCACAAGCCACTGGAGCGTATCATGACCAAACCCCTGAAGGATGTTCCGAAACGCCTGCAAAACATGCGTATGCGACTACAGCAGTATGATGTTACCGTTGTGTACAGGCCGGGAGATGAACAATACCTGGCCGACACTCTAAGCCGCGGCGACCACAGAGCGACCAACGCAACTCCATCGACGGACAATGAACAAGAGATGGTGAATGCAGTTGGACACAGCCTTATAGGGGAGCAATGGAAAGATGAACTGATGAGACAAACCGCAGCGGATGACAGCCTACAGGCTCTGAAGAGAGTGGTTTTGGATGGTTGGTTGGCCAGAAGACAGAAGCTTGGTGCCAGATGTAACCAAGCCTTACTTCCAATTCCGAGATGAACTGGCAGTGTATGATGGGACTATCTACAGAGGTGAAAGAGCAGTCATCCCCACATCCATGAGACCAGCCATCAGGCAAGAAATCCACAGTTCGCACTTGGGAGTACAGGCATGCCTACGCAGAGCCAGGGAATGTGTATACTGGCCCGGAATGAATGCTGAAATAGAGGACTACATATCCAGATGTGAAATATGTCAACAGCATCCAAAGAGACAGCAGAAAGAGAGCATGATGCCCATCATTGAGTGCGAGCGACCATGGCAAATAATCGCAACTGACATTTTTCAGTGGAAAGATGACGAATATCTGGTGACTGTGGATCACTTTAGCAACGTCTTCGAAATTTACAAGTTGCAGAAGACGGACACAAAGACAGTGATTGGTAAGCTCAAGAAACACATGAGCCGAAATGGTCAGCCACAAGTTCTAATCTCAGACAACGGATCTCAATTCACGTCAACAGAGTTCATGAAGTTTGCCGACGAGTGGAACTTTGAGCATAGGACATCCAGCCCGCACCGTCAGCAAGCAAATGGAAAAGCAGAGGCAGCAGTCAAAATTGCGAAGACACTCATGACTAAAGCAGACACGTACAAAGCACTGTTGGCACACAGGAATACTGTTCAAGATGGCATGACTACTAGTCCAGCACAGAGATTTCTGGGAAGAAGAACTCGCACAAATCTGCCTTCCACCAACAAATTACTGGACCCAGACGTACAAAACATGGGAAACAGAGACGAGTTGTTCAAACAGAAAATAGTAATGAAGGAAAAGTATGACCGAGCAGCCAAAGACATGGAAGCATTAATCAGCGGTGACACAGTGCGAATGCGACCTGTTGCGCTAAACAACAAAGTGTGGGAGAAAGCAAAGATAATCCGCAGACTTGATGACAGATCGTACCTCATAGACAATGGAAGGAGACTGCTGAGGCGAAACCGTATAGACTTGAGGAAAGTTCCAAGGAGTGCACCGGATCAGCAACAATGCAGAGAATCACTGCAACACACCGTGAGATACAACCATGACCTGCCTAACGTTGACAAGGAACAAAAGACACAAGGAGATGGGGACCACGTAAAGCAAACCACTCCTGGTACTCCACGTGTCAACAATGATCCAGAGCCAGTGGAGGACACCAGAGAACAAGACCAAGGAGCACCGACAACAACGACCAGGTCCGGAAGGCGGTCACGACAACCCGCCTACTTGAAGGACTGTGTGACAGTTTAAGAACAGTGCATAATCACAACGATGCTTAATTGCATGTGACTTTTAAGTTTTTATATTTCAGTATTGTGTTTGACATTATGCTGAAAGGACTGTGGCAAAGGAGTGCACGACATGCTCTGCTCCCAGCCTGTCTAACACCAAGAAGGTGGTTTTATTTGCGTATTCGTGTTACCGTTAATAATCAAACAAAAATATGAGGAAAAGGATGTTACGTTATTATGTATCTTGTCTGACAGGCGGCGCCACTTACCTGTCGTTGAGCGGCGAGCCTCGTGTGGGTTCGGGAGTCATCCGGCATGGTGTATGTGCTAATAAAGTGTTGTACTCTAAAACTATGTGCTTTTACTGACTAACGAAACAGACACAAATCCATTAGAAGCACTGCCAAAGATTTTCACATCAATTACCGAACTCTAACCCTGTATTGCCACAAGATGCGTCCTGAAGAAATAGAAGCACAGGACGAGCTGCCACTAACCCATGGTGGATATATAAAAATAGACTAATTTTTACAAATGAGCTGGAAAATCAGTTGTGATATCATCGGATATTTATCTTGGTCTTTCGCCCAAAGAAACATGCAAGTTTGCTTATCAGTTAGCAGTTGCCAACAACTTGAAGATGTCTCTTTCTTGGGCTGATGTTGAACAGGCCAGCGCAGAATGGTTCCCCCTTAAACCACATACGGCTATATCCATTTGAAGGCCTGAGGCAACCAGCCTAGCACGCAGCTGCAGCTTCAACAAAACGAATTTCAATGCATTCTTTGATACCCTCTCGGATGTCCTTCAGCGTCATCAATTTGGACCAGGATACATATGGACGAGACGGGTGTCACTACCGTCCAGAAACCAGATGTGGTTTTAGTCCGCTGCGGATTCAAGCAAGTTGGGTCATTAACGCCTGCAGAGAGAGGAACACTGGTTACCATTGCATGTGCGGTTTTGGCTACTGGCAATGGTATTCCGCCGTACTTCATATTTTCTTGCGTGTATTTCCGAGAACATTTCCTGAGAAACGCACCGACGGGGAGCCAAGAAGGAGCCAATCCATCTGGGTAGATGAATGAGGGAAACTTTGTCGACTTCCTTAACCATTTTGTTGAATGTACTAAATGCACCAAAGAGAAGCCTTGCTTGTTGATCCTTGACAACCATGGGTCGATGGCCTCAACTATGCCAAAGCCAATGACATCACCATGCTCTCGTTTCCACCTCACTGTTTGCATCGCTTGCAACCTCTTGACCGATCGGTGTATGGGCCACTCAAGAAGTATATAAACACTGCTTCTGATGGCTGGGTAATACAGGACAGACAATATATGACATACCTGGCATCATTAGTACAGCGTAGGGGAAAGTCCCTAACGCGCAACCCCTCCCCAAAGCGCCCCATCCTTACCCTAACGGATTGAACCAGCACAATGCAGGCATTGCTTGTCACATTCGATAGATGTCGCTATTTGACGTATGCGCAGAATTAGCACATTCGCGATCGCCTTGACACGACACGACGTTCAGTGAGTTTTATGACACTTTTTACCTTATTTTGTTCATTTAGTGGAAGGCTTGTCAGTGCGCCAAATAATAACGATTACTGCATACGATGACACTGTCATTAGTTCAATTGTATGACCGAACCATACGCGAATACTATGAATTTAATTTATAAATACAATTTTGCAAATGGCCGATTTAGTGTCACTAACAGTTTTCTACAAAGCGCACCTCCCCCATGTCCCCAAAGCGCACCGCAGTAAAACTTATACAATTGGAGGTGCGGTTTGGGGACATTAAACTTTTTCGTGTATATCATAAATTAAGTCATTTATTATGAAAATATAATGTATTTCTCGCGTTCTAGAAACAAATTGGAATAATACGCACTGTACTACAGTCACGGTTCACATCCGGTGCGTTTTGGAGACCCGCAAATGTGACACAATTTAGGATAGACTAATTAAATTTCGTATGTTAAACCAGTTTACTTACAATTTTCTTGCGGATTCAGATAGCATATTGCGATGATTGATTGTAATTTCCCGAAATTGAAACTATGTAACCACAGTTTATTTCAGATGGGACGTGATCAACAACAGCGGAAATATGGAGAGGCAGATTTACAGGAGGCCCTCTGTTCTTCAACATGGCGAATCATATAGAAGCGTTGAACGGCAATACGGAATCCCCAGGCTAACTCTTCAACGACACCATAAAGGCCAGGTAATTTTTATGTAATTTATCAACAAAATTGTCTGAAAATTAGATTTTCATAATTCAGTAGTCATAATTACAATAATTATTACCATTGCAATAAAATGGGTTGCAACTCGGTCAATGTTTTGTGCGTTCGAATAATATTACAAGTAATTTATTAAAAAAAAAACACCACACAGCTTAATTTCAATTGCCATGGTGTGGTACTACCGCATTACTGTGTTGTTTCAAACGTTATAAAAAGGCTTATGTGAAGTTATCCATACAAATTCGGCTCTGTCCTACAGGTTCGAGCGCCAGGTCGGCAACTTCTAGGGAGATTTCGCCAGATCCTAGACACCGACATTGAAAATAGTATCGCCAACCATGCAATGGACATGCAGCAAAGGTTCTACGGGTTAATAACTACCGAACTCCGACAAATGGCCTTCCAAGTGGCTGAGTACAAAGGCGTCGCACACCCCTTTGATCAAACCAATAAGAAGGCTGGTCGACACTGGCTAGCTGGATTTCTTGCCAGAAACGGAACACTGTCTATTAGCGAATCGGAAGCGACGAGTTTAAATCGGGCAGTAGGATTCAATAAGCCACAAGTCGATATTTTTTTCGAGATATGGAGGTCGCTTCTCGAGAGCATTGGGCCAATAGATGGTGACAGAATCTGGAACATGGTCGAGAGCGGCTTAACGGTTGTGCACAAAGAATCGTCGCGAAAAAGGGTCACAAACAGGTTGGAAAAGTGACGAGTGGCGAAAAGTGGAAAACGGTCACAATCATATGCAGCATGAGTGCAAGTGGGCGATATCTCGCACCATTTGTGATCTACCCGAGGAAGAAATTGAACGAGCAATTGCTCGTTGGCTGTCCACCTGATACAGTGGGAGTGGCTGGACAGACAGCAAAGTCTTTGTGCAGTGGTTGAATCACTTTGTCGATGTAGTCAAACGGACGCCTGCCAAAAAGGTCGTACTCTGTGTTGACGGATACATCAGCCACAAGTCGCTCGAAGCAGTGGAACTCGCCAGGGCGAATGGCGTCGAGCTCATCTCCTTTCCACCGGACACTACTCATCGATTCCAGCCGCTCGACGAGTGCTACTTCGGACCGCTCAAGGAGTACTACAGACAGGCATGCGACTATTGGATGACTAGCAACGCTAGAAAACGAATCACCTTCTATAACATCGCGGGCCTCTTTGGGGCAGCGTACACAAGAGCTTGCACGATCGACAAAGCCGTGCCAGGGTTCTCCAGTTGTGGACTGTGGCCATTCAACCCTGCAGTGTTTAGAGATGCAGATTTTGCGCCATCGTTGATGACGGACAGCGAACAGGCAGCCCCAGCAAGCAGCGCCCGCCGGCGGTAACCGCTCCTAACGAAAGTGTCGCGTCTGAGCCTCTTCCGAGCACCGCCCATGTTGAAGCGACTAACCTCTCCGAACGCGCGACGCTGCCTGACGCAGTTGCCTCCACATCGACTGGCCGCACTACACCATTCACGGCATATCACCACTCCCCAAAGCTGGGCCCCGGCTGGGTAAACGACGCTCCCAGTCTGCAGAACATCTCACGTCATCGCCATACATGGATAATCTGCGAGAAAAGCATCAGCAACTGAACGAGAAGCTTGAGAGGCAAGCCAATAAGCAGACATGTACGAAATCCAACAAGCGCGAACTGCAGAAGGGCAAAGAACGAACCACTGTCAAGCACGTGCGTAAAGTTGGTGCGAACCCTACGAATGAAGAATACAGGTGCATCTATTGCAGTGAGCTCTATACCACGCCACCAACAGAAGATTGGCTGCAATGTCCATTGTGCCGCCAATGGTACCATGAAAAGTGTGGAAAAGAGAAATCCGCATGCGACCTTTGCATGCAGTAGTCGCAGAATGGTTGACTGTAGACTATCAGTGTAGGTTAACAATCAACAATAAGTCAAGACTATAGGCCTAATAGTAATTATCACTCCGTAATGTCATCTGTAATTGTTTTCACCAGCATGCAACAATAAACGTTTAGCCTAGTCTACATTTTAGTTGGATTGCCTATGCGATTGACAGCATTTGGTGACCATGACACAGGAGGTGCGCTTTGGGGGAGAGGCGGTGGGGCGCTTTGGGGGCACGCGTCCCCAAAGCGCCCCATTTTTTTATATTTTTACTTTATGCAATATTGTTTTCTTTTATAACAATTATGACGTTTACTGTATATATAATGATGAATTAATGTACCCGCGTCGAATAATGCAAATAAATCGATTTTGTGACAAAGACATTTAAAAATAATAGCAGATAATGCTTAGGCGGTGCGCTTTGGGGACTTTCCGCTAATACGCTGTAAAGTTTACATGGTTGTGAGAGTTGTGAGACGCAACCGACTATACCTGAAAAAAACACGGGAGCGAACTACGCCGTGGCGAGCAACCAACGTACCCGATGCCGAAAGACCACACAATGCAACACTGGTGCCGTCCGCTCGTGCGAATAGTCACCCAGCGGAAAAGCCGAGTAACGTCAGAACTTCAGACAGCAAAACAGTGCAGCCGCCCACACGAACAAGCCAACGAGCAAGTGACACTCCCATGCCAGCAAGTGACACTCCCATGCGAGCAACCCGACACAACTACCCGTTTTGGCAGAGCAGTCAAATTGCCGGCCGGATACAGAGACGAATCAAAAGGACACAATAAACTGTAGTCATGTAGCTTGCATAAAAATCCAGCTTGTACTGGACCTTGCAAATGATTCCCTGTAAATGTTTCTGATTTGTGAAGGTGACTGGTGCAGTGCTGGCGTCGTCGCTGTTATGTCATTATTTAGTCACTAGAGAGTTGTACCGGGAGCGAGTTGGAGTAACGTGGTATTAAAGGAACCTAGTTCGTTTTTATTTTAAAATACTGTTATATAGTTTAAATGGTATCTATTATAACGTACTGACAGCCCAAATATGTCTTAACGACGCAGAACCAACTTTATAATTTAACCATTCAATGTTAAGAAGAACCGCCGCGCTGCCACTCAAATCACCGCGCTGTCACTCAAATTCCCGAATAGCCAAATCGGATAATTCCGAGGAAGGTCGTCATCCAACCCGTGATCCGACGGGGCGAAGCTTCAAATGTCAACATGGCTTCCATGCAAACAGAAGATTCTTCGACCGATGTACGTTAATTGTACTATGAATTGTCATTGTGTTTGTTAAATTAACCTTGCTTTAACGTGAGAAAGTGGTTGAGAGCTATTCCAGAAGAGACCCTCACAGATGACATATTCAATGAATCTGCCTGGTGTACAGTCAATCTAAAAAACAAGGACAAACTTCTGATAGGGGTAGTATACCGTAGTCCTAACAGTGACTCTGAAAACAACGATACACTCCTTCAGTTGATCAAAACAGCCTGCAACAGTCGAGGTGTGACACATATCCTAATAACCGGAGACTTTAATATGAAAGACATTGATTGGGAGACATGGACGGTACCAGAACATTACACGTTAGAAACGGAACTACTCGAAACCCTGAATGACTGCTTTCTACACCAACATGTCAATTTCCCCATCAGGTATCGACATAATCAAGAACCATCACTTCTTGATCTGATAATCACCAATGTTGAAAATATGACACAAAACATAAAACAGAAGCCACCTCTAGGGAAAAGTGACCACATAATCATTGAGATAGAATGCCACTGCTACTGTGATACAATGAGTGAAGAGAAGGCAAGTTACCAGTTTGAAAAAGGCAATTACACTGACATCAAGCGCAAACTCAGAGAAACAAACTGGAAAGAGACTCTGAATAACCTAAGTGTGGACAAGATGTGGCAAGAACTGAACAGCACACTCTCAGACCTGGTTGTTAAACACATACCAAAGAAACAGACAGTGACAGGAAAGAGAGTTAAGCCTTTGTGGATGAACAGCGATGCAATGAGGAAAGTGAAAAAGAAGTACAACAGTTGGAAGAGGTACACTGAGACAAAACAGTACAGAGACTATGTTGAATACTCACGTGTGAGAAACATTGCGACCAGTGCTGTAAGGAAAGCTAGAAAAGACTTTGAACGGAAGCTTGCGACAGAGGTCAGCAAAAACCCCAAGGTGTTCTGGCGTTATGTCCAAGATGGAAGAAAGGTTAGATCTGCCATGAGTGAATTTGACTTGGATGATGGTACAACAGCAAAAACAGACCAAGAGAAAGCAGACACACTAAACAAATTTTTCACAAGTGCATTCTCACACGAAGATCTGACGGAAATTCCGACACTCGAAGACAGACATAATGGAAACCTGCTGATCAGCATTGAAATCACAGCAGAAGAAGTCCTGGCTAAATTAACCAACTTAAAAAGAAACAAGTCACCTGGTCCAGACAGATGTCACCCGTACGTTCTACATGAACTGAGAAATTAACTGGTGGAGCCTCTCCTTTTGATCTTCAACAGGTCATTGAAGGATGGAGTGCTCCCAGCTCAATGGAAGACAGCACACGTAACAGCGCTACACAAGAAGAACTCAAAAAGACATGCTTCCAACTACCGGCCAATCAGTTTGACATGCATAGCATGTAAGATTATGGAAAGCATTATTCGAGACCATCTCCTGACTCATATGACTACGAACAACATGTTCCACAAAGATCAGCATGGATTTAGACCAGGCAGGTCATGCACCACCCAACTCCTAGAAGTCATGGAGAATTGGACTACCACCATTGACTCGGGCGGATGTGTAGACACAATATATCTTGACTTTGCGAAAGCCTTCGATACAGTGCCACACAAAAGACTAGCAAAAAAACTAACTGCGTATGGCATCCAAGGAGAGGTGGCAGCGTGGATCGCAGCTTTCATAACGGGACGAAGACAAAGGGTAGTCGTAAATGGGAAGCTATCAGATTGGGCAGAGGTCACAAGTGGCATACCTCAGGGAAGTGTCGTTGGCCCCATTCTATTTATCCTGTTCATCAACGATCTACCAGACGGTATAAACAGTGGACTCAAGATCTTCGCCGATGATACAAAAATATATCGAGATGTGAGGTGTGAAATGGACAAAAAGCTATTACAAGAAGACATTAACAAACTAACATCGTGGTCAGAGAAATGGCAGTTACATTTCAATCCATCGAAATGCAAACATCTGACTTTTGGCAAGCCGAAACTTAACACCACATACACGATGACAAGTAAAGATGGGGAAGTGTCAGAAATCAACAGCACATCAGAAACAGAAAAAGATCTCGGTGTAACGTTCGACAGATCCCTAAAATTCCGACAGCATATTGGCACCATTGCAAAGAAGGCAAACCAGATGACAGGCCTCATCAAACACACGTTTAAACATCTGGACAGTAGCAGCTTCCGATTATTATATACAGCGCTAGTGAGACCACATCTCGACTATGCTGACTCCATCTGGAACCCGCACTACGCCGTAGACATCAACACCCTTGAAAGAGCACAACGGAGAGCAACCAAGCTGGTCCCAGAAATAAGAAACTTAAACTATGAAGACAGGCTGAAACATCTTAACTTACCAAGTCTGGCATACCGAAGAAGAAGAGGAGACCTGATCCAAGTCTACAGAATTACCAATGGCATCGACGACATCAATCAAGAGGACTTCTTCATGATCACAACAAACCGCACACGAGGCCACAACAAAAAATTGTATAAGACACCAAGCAGACTTGATATCAGGAAACACTCCTTTTCACAACGCATCTTCCTAGACTGGACCAACCTTTCTCAGCAAACAGTGAACGCTGAAAACATCCTCTCCTTCAAAACAAAACTCGACAAAGAATTGAAGATGGACAGGTTTAAATTTTAATAAAAGCACAAAATAACAAGACAAGCCACGTTCTCAATATCAAAATACGATGCATAAAGGCGGGTGTACACAAGGCTGTAGCCTTACTTTAAAACCCGAAGATCCAGGCAAGTTATCCAGGCAAGTTTACATCGTGTTAATGCAATGAATGTTATCGACAAGACATGTGTCCGTTAATGACATTCGGTATTATATGCACTTTAGAGAAGTTTAGTTTTGCCCGTCAATAACGAGTCGCATCCGTTCGTGTTGTCAGTTGAAGGCAGGCCAGGGACGTAAATGATCTAATACCAACTTGTAATTACTTGTTTCGGTGTCTACAATGTATTAGTTATAAACATGTCATACTGTGTGTGTGCGTGCATATGTGGTTCCATCATTAGAATGCACTGGTTTTGACTACGACTGGCGAATGATCAGCTGGCACGTGGCGTTGGCGTTGCGTGGTTGTTTTTTTTGGGGGTCCGTTTTTCTGCCACGAACATTTTTATGTGTATTGAGTCGGGGAGTTGGCGAATTTCCCGGGGGAGGGGATTTTGACGGAGATTTTCCCGGTAAATAAGGGGCGACTGGAGGGTAGATTTTGTTGGGCGGGGGATTACTATTGAATATTTACATAGTCGATATGAGAGTAATGAAGTATATGTGTGATTTTCCATATTGATTGGTCGATTAGTTTTTACCTCTATAGGGGAATGTCGCACAAAGTGGGCTCCTCAACCAAAATGGGCACCCGCCCGTTTGTCGTTATTCGCAGTCGTACGACAACATGTTTTACTGGTGATAACTAACCCGCCAGAGGACACACACCTCTGAACAATACCCGAACGCCAGTAAAGCGAATTGAAACAGGTGAGATCAAAAAGTTCATATTTCATACTTTTCATAAAATATTTACACGGTATGTTAAGTGTTTCAAGCCGAAAATACAGATGACTATGGCATATGAAACTCATTTGTATTAGCCACGCTAAAAACAAATTGAAATTAGGTGGCGTGCACCGGCTTTATTAAAAATGGCGGTTGTGCTGACGCGGTAGTGTGTAGACAAAGTGGGCCCCTCGGTGGCCCACTTTGTCTACAGGGCCCACTTTGCCTACACCATCCATATTTAGAAATATTATGGCAGCATCGTTATCATAGTTGTAGGTAGAGTATGTATTATGATTGAATGAACTAAATTACACATTTAACAATGCTACCATATTAATACAAATCAAGAATGGTAGACAACTAGACATGTAGAATTATATACTAAACATACAATTATCTCACCCAGGACGACAATACGAGCTTATCCGGTAAAGTTTTATTTTGTTTATGCCTTTACAATATATTTTATAATTATTATTGTAGTCTATCTACTTGAATATATAAAATAATTATTATAATTTATATTCCCATATATCTACTCTACTGGCTACTCCGTGCAATGCCATACAAGCATAAAACATCGCAGTACAAATGGAATACTGACAATATGCAGCAAGCAATCGAAGCAATTCGGGAAAAAGAGACAGTTTGACGTACCGAGATCAACTTTGCAACGGCGATGTCGTACAGTGTCAACAACAAAACAATCTGCTATCAAAAGGCTAGGGCGAATCAAAGTGGCGTTTACTCCAACGATGGAGACAAAGCTTGTGAAGTACATCAAGGATATGGAATCCATGTTGTTCGGTTTTACTGGAGCACATCTGCGGAAAATAGCATTCTAATTTCCTGAGCTGAACAACATCGAGCACCAGTTCAGTCGCGAGAAAAAGGAAAGCGACAAGCAGTGGCTTCGCTGCTTCATATGCCGACACAGTGACGAACTGTCGCTACGGATGCCAGAGGCCACGTCCGCAGCGAGGGCAAGGGCAAGGGCATTCAACGAAGTATCCGTTGCCGCATTTTTCGACATCTTAGAGAAGATTCAGGACGAGAAGATGTTTACATCTGATCGAATATTAAATGTGGACGAGACTGGGATTTCAACTGTTCCAAATTGACAATTACGCTACATTATTAATGTTAACTTGTTCTATTCTCATCGCCTCTATGGTTCGTTCTTATTAAGTGCACCGCACATATCCATGTTCGTTCTTTTTCACTGCACCGCACATCAGCATTAAACGTTCAAAACCATCGCTGTCTCATTCTTTAGAATGCGCGGTGCACTGAAAGGTATATTTATCAGATAGTACTGATAAATATACCTTTACAGAAGCTGTTTGGTGTAACATAGTTACAGGAAACTCAACGTTAACAGTTGGGTTAGTTTATCGAAGTCCAAACATAAGCATAGAAGAGAATGAAAAAATACAAAACGCTATAAGGGAAGTAAGCAAACGGGACTGTATTATTATGGGGGATTTTAACCACGGGCATATACAATGGAAATCTCTACAGAGTATGGGGAGTGAGGACCACAAGTTTTTAGTTTTAGTTCAAGATACATTCCTTTCTCAACATGTGCTAGAACCAACCAGGGGTGAGAATGTGTTAGACATAGTTTTGTCCTCGCAGAATGAATTAGTTGACAATGTCAAGATATGTGAGCCACTGGGGAGTAGCGATCACAACCAGATATACTTTACCATCAAAGTAAAATCAGAAAGGAATAGTAAAAAGCAGTATAGGAGAAATTTCCACAAAGGAAGGTATAAGGACATGAGAAAATATTTAGCAAAGATAGACTGGAATAATACACTGAAAAATAAGACGGCAACAGAATGCTGGAATATATTAAAGAGTGAAATTAAGTGCATAGTCGATAAATTTGTACCCTTCAAAAAACAAGGAAAACGGTCCAAAAAGAAACACTTATCGAAAGAAGCCATTAGAAAAATTAAGTATAAACAAAAGATGTGGAAGTCATATAGATGTACTGGAAATGATGAAGACTACAACAGTTATAAAGAAGCACTTAACCAAGCTACAGCTGAAATTAGAAAGTCAAAGAGAAGCTATGAACAACAATTAGCTAGTAATATAAAACATGACAGCAAGAGTTTTTATGCGTATGTTCGAAGCAAACAGAAAGTTCAAGATAAGGTCGGTCCTCTAGAAGATAGTGCTGGAAATATAATATCAGAGGATTCTTAATGGCAGAAGACCTGAATGAGTACTTTAGTTCAGTGTTTACCAGGGAAGATATTAGTTCACTGCCAGTACCAGAGGCTAAGTTCAAGGGGGCAGATTCAGACTATTTAGGACAATTAATTGTAACCCCAGAAATGGTAGCTAAGAAAATAAGGGCTATGAAGGATAATAAATCACCTGGAGTGGATGGTATTCCACCCAAACTACTATTGGAAATTGTAGAACAAATTAGCATACCGCTTGCAACAGTTTTCAACTTGTCATTAGAAGAGGGAGTGGTTCCTTTAGAATGGAAAGAAGCAAACATTATACCGTTATTCAAAAAAGGTTCGAGAAACAAGTCAGATAACTATAGACCAGTGAGTTTAACATCAGAGATTTGTAAATTATTAGAAAGACTAATTAAAGATCACATGGTGTATTTTCTTGTTAAACAAAACTTGATAAACCCATCTCAACATGTTTTTTTTTAAAGCGAGGTCATGCTTAACAAATATGTTATGTTTTTTGGAAGACATCACTAAGTGGGTAGATGAGGGATCACCAGTAGATATCGTCTACTTAGATTTTCAAAAAGCTTTCGACAAAGTACCACATCAAAGATTACTGCTTAAACTAAAGGCCCATGGCATAGAAAATGGTATAATAAACTGGATAGAACAATGGCTGATTGACAGAAGACAACGTGTAGTAGTTGATGGGGTGGCTTCAAACTGGAAATCGATATTGAGTGTGGTACCACAGGGATCAGTATTAGGACCTATATTATTCTTAATATATATCAACGATTTGGATGATGAAATAACAAGCAAGGTGTTGAAATTTGCGGATGATACAAAAGTGTTTAGAAGGATTAAAAGTGATGGAGATAGACAGCATTTACAAGATGATCTTGACAGGTTGATCAAATGGTCTGAAAAGTGGCAAATGCTGTTCAATTTTGGGAAATGTAAAAGCCTCCACACAGGACATGGGAACGAAGAGGTAGAATATACAATGGGGGGTACTGTACTAAGTACTACTGAAAAAGAAAAGGACTTAGGGTTAACCATTAGTGCTGATATGAAGGTTTCAGAGCAGTGCGGAATTGCAGCTTCAAAGGGAAATCAAATCCTTGGATTAATTAGGCGAAACATAACGTATCAGGAAAAAGAGCTAATAATAACGCTGTACAAAACTATAGTTAGGCCTCATTTAGAATATTGTATTCAAGCGTGGAGGCCATATCGCAGGAAGGACATAGATATGCTAGAAAGAGTGCAGAAGAGAGCAACTAAAATGATACCAAAACTGAGGGATCTTAGTTACGAAATACGCATAAAAAATGCGGATTAACAACACTACATGTATGTATGTATGTGAATATATGTATGTATATATGTGTGTATATGTGTGTATACATACATGTATATAATTATATATATAAATACATGTCAGGGGTAAATTTACACAAAAGTCAATGACTTCGTATTTACCCCCTTCAAACATTGTATATTCTCACTTGTATTATAGTTAAACTTGTTTGGTTGTCTTGTCTTGTATATATTGTTATCAATGTTCTGAATAAACGTTCATTCATTCATTCATTCATACTAGAGACCAGGAGGTTGAGAGGAGATCAGATAGAAGTGTTTAAAATATTGAAGGGTTACGAAAATATTGATAGAAATATTTTTTTCTCAGTTAAGAAAGATAGAAGGACTAGAGGGCATGAACTTACATTAGCAAAGGAGCAGTGTAGATTAGATATAAGAAAGTTTTCATTCTCACAAAGGACTGTAAATGAATGGAACAGATTATCTGCTGATTGTGTGAGTGCTAGTAGCGTGAATATGTTTAAAAATAAAATCGACACATACCTCAGACGGGCTGGATACACATAGATAAAAGGGTCGGACTCTCGATAAGCCAAAGGGCTTTCTTGTCCACCTGCCACCTAGAGTTAATTCTCTGGGTGGCAATCTTGTTACTGATATGTATCGTACGCATATTCCACTAATCGGCAGTAGTGAAAAGATACTACAGTTCTTGCCGTAGAAACAACGAAACCGCGAATAGTTCTGTTTGTGAGCGATAATATAGTGTTTAGAATGCTCGTAATTAACGAAACACTGCTACACATACACACAGTACTACAGACGGAGGCTCTACCAAGATTGTAGTTAAACAAACATACTCAAACTACATCATCATGGCCAATGTGGAAATACGATGCACATACACAGACTGTGATTACAAGACTGAAAAACTACCGGTCGAGTATGCCATGCAGCTTCTGGCCATGCACAACACGTCGGAGCACAATGCAGTGCCGCCGCCCACCCAAGCCACCGCCCCCAAAAAAGCGAAGGCTTGACATGGGCATCACGACAGAGCGGTGGGTCTACTTCCAGAAAAGGTGGAATACGTACAAGATTGCAATAGGCCTCACCGGAGCGGACATACAATGTCAACTTATGGACACCTGCAGTGAGCAGCTCCGCTATGCCATGTTTCAACAACAACGACATCGAGCAACAGCCAGAAAAAGATATTCTCGACTCCATACACAGGCTAGCCGTCAAAGCCGAAAAAGTTATGGTGTCCAGGGTCGCGCTCAACAACCTTCAACAGCAGGCTGATGAGGGAATCAGAAACTTTACTGCCCGGGTGAAAGGTCAAGCAGATCTGTGCCAGTTCACAATAAAATGCACGTGTACAAAAGAAGTGCGATACACCGACGATATGGTACGTGACGTGATCATCCGGGGACTGTATGATCAGGACACATAACGCGAGGTCCTCGGCATGCAGGAACAGGACATGGAACTCGACGCCTTGATCAAACTACTGGAGGCCAAGGAGATCGGCAAGAAGACACAAGCCTCCATCCTCGGCGATACAGGCGCCGGCATATCCAGGTACAAAAGGGACAAGAACCCATCGCAAATCGACAACCAGAACAGGCATTTTAAATGCCACTACTGCGGTAGAACCGGCCACGGAACTAATACAAACGGGCGAACGTCCAAGGCTAACAGAGAGGCCAACTGTCCAGCTTTCAACGCCACGTGCAACAAATGCTCATTGGCAGGGCATTTCTCTGCCGTATGCCGCAAACAGACGCCTCGAAAGTCGGACAAGATCGACAAACCGGGTTCGCCGCACAAGTCCGGCAACATGGAGATGAAAACGCTGAAATTAGACGACACCGAGGGCGCTGCAGACCGATCCATGCCCTCCGTGTACGAAGAGATGTGCGAGGCGAAGGACTCACACTATTGCGATACTCGTGCCGGCCGGGCTCGTGCCGGCAGCTCACAACCTTCCGGCACTCGATCTGGCAGTCGTGCTGGCGGTCGGGAAAACAACGGGGAAACTGACGACATCGAGGAGATCGGCCTCGTCACCAGCATCGCCAGCCGCGGCAGCAACAAGTGTGGCAAGGAAGTCGTCATCGAATCGCAACAATTCAACAGACTCCGTGGTTGGATCGAGAGGCCAGTCAAAGGCCAGCCCACAGTCACACTGCAGGCCCGTGTTGTGCCATCAGACTATGCCCACTTTGGCTATCACTTCAGTAAACCGGCACGCACCTGTCAACTGCGGGTCATTACTGACACTGGCTGCCAGTCGACCATCATCAACACGGAACAGGTCCACAACATGGGGTACAAGAAGAGCGACCTCATTCCCACCCGACTTCGGATGCAGGCCATAGACACCAACCCCATCGAAATCATCGGGGCAATCATTATCCGCTTGTCAGGATTGGACCGTCATGGAAACTCGCACGAGACAACCCATATCTGCTAAGTCTCTAACAAGATCAAGGGAATGTACCTAAGCGAACATGGGTGCAAACAGCTTGGGATCATACCGGAATCCTTCCCATCAGTTGGCGCTGTCGAAACAAACAACGATGCCGCAGCCAGCTCATCTATGCCACCACCATCCACCAGGGACAACTGCAATTGCCCGGGCGTACGATGCCTCCGCCACTGCCCACGTCCATCCCATTCCCTCCTACAGAAAACAACAGAGGGAAACTTGAGGAGTGGATTAAAGACTACTACAAAGGCAGTACTTTCAACACATGCGAGCATCAACCCCTCCCCCTCGTGGAGGGACCACCAGTCCGCATCATGGTCAACTCGAACGCCTCACCTGTCACCATTCACACACCTATATCGGTTCCTCTACACTGGCAGAAACAGGTCAAGGCCGACCTGGACAGAGACATCGCACTCGGCGTCATCGAGCCTGTTCCTGTAGGTGAACCTATGACATGGTGCAGCAGGATGGTCATCACCAGAAAAAAGAGCGGGGGGCCTCGACGCTGCGTAGACTACCAGGCCCTCAACAAGTTCTGCAGCAGAGAAACACACCACACCATGAGCCCGTTTCATCAGGCGACGCTCTTCCCAGCAAACATGAAAAAGACTGTTACCGACGCTTGGAACGGCTACCACTCAGTCCCCATCCACGAGGAAGACCGTCACTACACCACATTCATCACCCCATGGGGCCGATACAGTTACAAGACCCTGCCCCAGGGGTTTGTCGCCGCCGGAGACGGCTACACTCGCCGATACGACGAACTTGTTGCCGACATCCCGAACAAAACTAAGTGCATCGACGACGTATGCATATGGGCCCCGACAATCGAGGAAGCATTTTTCCAAACCTGCAACTGGATGGATATATGCGGACGACACGGTATCACTCAGAACCCGGAAAAATTCCACTTCGCGGAAGACACGGTTGAGTTCGTCGGATTTGAGATAACGAAAACAAACATCCGGCCCAACGACACATTCATTCGCGCGATCCAGGACTTCCCAACACCGCGGAACATCACCGACATAAGGTCGCTGTTTGGAATGATTAACCAGGTCAGTTACTGTCAATCGTCGTCCGAAGAACTACGCCCATTTCGCGAACTTTTGTCACCCTCAACCCCGTTCTACTGGGACGAGACCTTGGATGCTGCCCTTGCACACGCCAAAAGCGAGATCATCAAGACCATCGCCGAGGGGGTCAAGATCTTTGACAAAAGACGAAAAACTTGCTTGTCCACCGACTGGTGCAAGTACGGCATCGGGTTCTCCCATGGACAGAAACATTGCTCCTGTCCATCCGAGGAACCATGGTGCTGCAACACCGGCTGGAAACTGACGTTCGCCAGCAATCGGTATACACACAACGCAGAGGAGAACAATGCCCCTGTAGAAGGCGAGGCCTTGGCCGTCGCCTGGGCACTCGACAAAGCCAGGCACTTCGTCCTGGGCTGTAACGACCTCATCGTTGCCACCGACCACAAGCCCCTTCTCAAAGTGTTGGGGGACCGGAAGATGGAGGACATAAAAAACCCGCGCCTCTACAACCTGAAAGAGAAAACACTACCGTTCCAATTCAGGATCACCCACGTACCTGGTAAACGCCACTTCACCGCTGACAGCCTGTCCAGATACGCCTCTGGAGACCCCAATCCTAACAAGATGGACCTACCAGATGATGCACATGCGGCTGGCTATTCATCGGTACCGGCTGAACTTTGGTGGTACCAGGGGCTGCGCCGCATGGGCAACGAGGGGAATTTCAGTCACGAGGTTGCCGCACAGGAGGAACACCTAACATTCGGAGCCATGACCACACTATCGTCCATCGAATCGGTCACGTGGGACAGCGTCAGAGAACAGACCACCAGCGACCCCACCATGCGACAGTTGCACGACACGATCCTAGTAGGCTTCCCGGAAGACAGCAGGTACATGCCAGAACTCACCCGGATCTATCATCAATACAGGGCCGACCTCTCCATCACGGCGGGCGTAATACTGTACCAGAACAGAATCATTATCCCGCCATCACTCCGCGACCAGGTCCTGGAAACACTACACGCCGCCCACCAAGGTGTGACGTCCATGAACGCCAGAGCGAAAGCATCGGTTTTCTGGCCGGGAATCACGATTCAGATCCAAGAGCTGCGCAATAACTGTCAGGCGTGCCACATAATTGCTCCCAGCAACCCCAAGCCGCCTCCCACACCCTCACCCGACCCAGTCTACCCATTCCAGATGTTGTGCGCCGATTACCTCTGTTACAGCGGCCACAATTACCTCGTCATCGTTGACAGATACTCGGGTTGGCCCTACGTGTGTCAACTAACGGGGAGTCGCCGGCACTCGTCAAGAAGCTACGGGAATTCTTTGTCACATATGGTATTGCCGAAGAGTTGTCATCAGATGGCGGCCCCGAGTTTACGGCTGAGCTCACCCAGCAGTTCCTCCGAAACTGGGGAGTTGCTTACCGCCTCTCGTCGGTAGCCTACCCCCATTCCAACACCCGGGCCGAGTTCGGGGTTAAGTCAGCTAAGCGCTTGATCATGGAAAACACCGGGCCACATGGCGACGCCGACATCCCGGCATTCCAGCGAGCCATGCTCACATATAGGAACACGCCTACGCCACTTGACAAACGCTCCCCGGCTGAAATCGTCTTTGGCCGCCAAATCCGCGACTTTATACCCGTCATGCCAGGAAAATACGAGCCATACGATACCTGGACAGACACAGCCGCCAACCGGGAGTAGGCTCTCATGGAACGCCATGCCAAGGAGGTGGAAGCCCTCCTACCCCACACTAAGAAACTGTCTCCTCTGAAAGTGGGGAACAGCGTCCGCATCCAGAACCAGACTGGGAATGCGCAACGACGCTGGGACAAGTCTGGACAAGTAATCGAGGTACGGCAACACGACCAGTACGCCATCAAAGTCCACGGGTCTGGCAGAGTCACCCTTCGCAACCGCCAATTTCTACGGCGCTACGTCCCGTACGTGGATAAGCCATGCCCACGCCGCATCACGGATGACATCCCCAACAGGTCCGCTGACATAGGGAGACTGCCCCTATCCCTACTTCCCATGCGACGCCAATCGCTCGCCGCCGACCCCGGACACGGCAATGTTCAGAAAGTCGCAGAGCACACCAGTGCGCCGACAAGACATACGCCCCAACCCGCACAGCCTCCACTTTGAGCCCGACACAGGGAATGAAGATACTCCGGTGGCCTCACCAAGATCGTCCGCCGATGAACCGCCATCCGCGGGACCGAACCGGGAAACTGCACCGCAACAGAAGCTCGCATCGCCGCCACCGTCAGTACCAAACACTATGTTCCGAGCGGACAGACCAAGGCGGCAGACACGCTTGCCGACCCGCTTCAAGGACTATGTGGTCGGTAACGAGTGATCGAACAAGGTACTCGAAGAGTTCATGCGTCTCCCGTCACAAGAACCCGGGGCGAGGGAGGACATTGACAATTACGCTACATTATTAATGTTAATTTGTTCTATTCTCATCGCCTCTATGGTTCGTTCTTATTAAGTGCACCGCACATATCCGTGTTCGTTATTTTTCACTGCACCGCACATCAGCGTTAAACGTTCAAAACCATCGCTGTCTCATTCTTTAGAACCAAATAGGCCCTCAGGAATTATAAAAAGGGAAAACACAAATAGGGGCTCTTTCTTCAGCAGAGCGAGGCCAGTTGGTGACCGTCGAAATCTGCATGAGCGCTGCGGGAGAAATTGTCCCTCCCATGTTCATCTTCCCGCGAAAAAGGATGAAGGACGAGCTCGTGGAAAAAGCACCTCCTGGGGGCATTGCCTCACCTCACGAATCGGGATGGATGCAGAGCGAGCTCTTCGTGAAGTGGTTCGACGGTCACAAATAATCTGCCCTTTATTGAAATGGCACGCAATAACCATGTGACTGTCCTGTGCCTACCTCCGAACTGCAGTCACCGGATGCAGCCACTTGATGTCAGTTTCATGAAGCCGCTCATGATCTACTATATGCAATCGATCGAGAACTGGCTGCGCAATCACTCTGGGCGAGTGGTCACAACCTTCCAGACAGCAGGGCTATTCAGAAGTGCATATCTTCGAGCAGCAACAATGCTGACTGCTGTCAATGGGTTCCGGAAAACCGGCATATGGCCCATTGATAGGCATGTCTTCCTTCATCACGATTTTGCCGCAGCAGCACCAACAGACATCGAGTTTAGGGAGGATGTGGCTTCACAAGCAGCAGGCGATGGACTGGCTCCTCAAGCAGTTCAACAAACGGATGTTTGTGTTGTCGAGGCTCCGCAACAAATGTCGATGGCAACG
This sequence comes from Paraescarpia echinospica, assembly GCA_020002185.1. Lineage (NCBI taxonomy): Eukaryota > Metazoa > Annelida > Polychaeta > Sabellida > Siboglinidae > Paraescarpia > Paraescarpia echinospica. The sequence continues at coordinate 34,079,826 of CM034532.1, read as the reverse complement.
GTATGGGATCTCCACAAAGTTGTCAAAGGACTATAGCTGTCCCCATCACGACCGTGTCGCCTATTCCCAAAGTGTTTAAACAAACACCCAGAAAAAGCCACCGACGTGGAAAGACCTGCATCATCACACTCAGCCCCTACAAACGAGAATTGGAGCTGAAGAAGAAAACCAACAACAGGTCGCCTAATGGCGAGCCACAGCCCAGCACGAGTGGAATAGCTCGTGGAAGCAAGTTGAAGTCCGCGACGCCATTGCGACACCTCGCGAGCAGCAAATCAATCTACTTCTAAAGTAGATATGACACCATGCCTGTATTGCTGCGAGCTGTTTTCAGACAGCAAAAGTCGGGAGAAATGGATCAAATGTGTGGAATGCAAAGCGTTGGCACATGAGGACTGTTCCGGATATGAAGGCGGTGCATTTACATGCAAAATGTTTGCTGATGAGTGACTTGCGACAATGTTTCAGAAGGGGGCCCACATTGCCTTCCCGTTTTTTAAAGACACGTTTCTGGGTGGTGTTTTCAGACTTGCTGCAAGAGGAACCCTTGCCTCAGCGGGGGGGTATGCACCCATCGCACACCGATAACCGTGATGAAATAAGAGTAAACCAGACACCAAAGTTTTTACTGAGCACCACGATCGTCGGTTTACTTCGGTGTCAGCGTGTCCAAGCTTATGGCTGTAAAACGAAATGTTCTACTAAGTATTCCCACTGTCACTTGTAGTCTAAAGCAGTATACATACTAAATGTTATTGGCATAAAAATATTCTGCATCATCACATTATCCTTTCACTCACAGCGTTTGAATGAAAGAGCTGCAGAGGTGGAAAAAGGTGGACGGGGTGCAGCGAGAAGGGAATGAGGAGAGGGCGTAGCCGAGGAAGAGTGCGTCAGAGGTAGGGCGTGTTAGTGAAAGAAACAGTTAGCATTACAAAGCTGCCTATTCGCAGAAAGGAACAACTAAAATCTATATGATACTATACATTTTTAATAAACAAATTAATGCTACGGACAAAATATATTTACGGTACTGATGTTCTGTGTTGATAAATATTTTAAGAATTTTTAATCCCCAGTGCTTTGGCAAACCAGCATTTCACATAAAAATGCTCCCGAATGAATAAATAAATGTAAAACAATTGTGTGTGTGTTGCGTAACTAAAATATTTACGTCAAAAACACTACCATTTCACAAACAAATAAAAATTACTCATGTACATCATAAAGGGGACATAAGATCTTTTATATTTTTGTGTTATGCATTTACACAAACATCGGCACTGTTTGTCCAAACTGTAATATATTTAAGTAATTATCAACTTTGCAAAACATAATTTGCATATTACGACCATAAACATGCTGCATTGCATTTCACCTTTCCAGAATTTATAATACATTTAGGAAGAGCATCTTACCTAGCGTTTTACGTAGAAATATATACATTCTCATAGGTAAATAAAACAAATGAAATGCACACCAACATTTTCTTTTAAATAACCATAACAATATTATTTAATGTAATTAAAACGCCTTTTTACAATCCATCCAGGCAGATATTCATGATCTAAATCGACGTTTTCTGGAAATGGTTAATTACCTGTCGCGATTCCTGCCCAGTGAGACAAGTGAAATACACCCTCTTCACAATCTACTAAAGAAATATGTTCCATGGACATGGTCAGATGCACAAGAAGAATAATTCAAGCAGATGATCGCCAACAGCCCTGTACATACATTCTATGATCCCAGGAAGGAACTGACACTTGAAAATGACGCTAGTGAGTACGGCGTATGATCTGCTCTCATGCAAGAGGGAAAGCCTGTAGCGTTTGCCCGCTGAGCGCATCTACGCACAAATAGAGAAAGAGATGCTAGCTGTGCTTTTCGGTCAGCAGAGATTTCACCACTACACATATGGTCGACTGACACACGTGATCACGGATCACAAGCCGCTCGTGACGATCGTACAGAAACCTCTATCCAAAGCATCAATACGCCTACAAACGATATTGCTTACAACGCAAAAATGCAACTTCACACTCATGTACAAGCCCGCAACGAAAATATCTGTAGCTGATGCTCTGTCACGTGCACCTACGGCAGAGGCACCCGCGATTGAACTGGTAACCGTGAACAACCTGTCGCTCTCAGCTAACAAGCTTAATCGCTTTGATGAGATCAGAGATGCAACTATGAGAGATGAAACCATGAGGCAACTCAATTCAAATATTATACAAGGTTGCCGTCAAGACAGAAATCTACTGCCAAGCGGTTTTTTCCTGCGAGGAGACAGTGTAGTGATACCAGCATCACTGCGCAACAAAAAGATACTAGCTCTGCTCTTCGACCTGCAGAGATTGCACCGTTACACGTATGGTCGACTGATACACATCATGGATCACAAGCCGTGATCACGTGTGTCAGTGGCTACTATGTTAGTTTTAATAGGAATTACCGACCCCTTTAATACAAATTACATGGCACTATGCATATACATAGATGCCAACTTGTAGTTTATGATAACTGTTATTATATACACACTGTATATTGGGGTCAGAATACAACTTCCTTGCTAAAACTTTCCTTTTCTTGTTCTTGTTCACTGCTCAACGAAATGAAGCAGAAAGTACACGGTGGCCATGCTGGAATAAATATGAGACTCAGAACAAGATGCCGGTGAAAGTTGAACAGAACAACACACAAACCAGATCCGGTAGAATGGTCAGAAGACCACATTGACTTGATTTGTGATTGCAATGACAATAATATGTACATACAAATCACATACTTGAAGTTGCTGATGACTCTATGATGTCTAGCTATCTGTCATGTGCTGGAGACAGGTTCGTTGTGAAACAATTTTGCGAAGGTATTATGCATTGGCTGAACTCAAAGAAATCAACAAAGCAACGCATACTGAATTCATTACGAAAAAACTACTTCTGAAGAGAGTTGGATAAAGTGATGACTCGTACGACAGCGAGCAATTCTCAAAAGCAAAAACAAGTTATTTAGTACGTGTTATATAAGGTGATAATGAAAAAGAGCCAGAAGGGGAACCCAAATAGTAGAGGCCAGTGTTGGCGTTGCAACCGAAGTAACCACACCCCGCATGCATGCAAATTTAAACAAGCAATTTGTCATGGGTGTCAAATAAAGCGACACATCGTCAGGGTGTGTAAACGAAAGAAGACGATCCAGTTTCTTCAATAAAGTACCGCTAGGTATTTCGACGATCAAATGCAATAGAGGGCAACGTCGTGGCAAGTGAAGGTTATGTTGGACAATTTTAGTTGTCAAACGCAATTGGACACAGGAGCCACCGTGTCGATTGTTCCGAAGACCAGATATGACCGGTGGCTCTTGCACATTCCGCTGCAAGAAACGTGACTGCAGCTGAGGGCTTACACAGGTAACGCAATCCCTGTGTATGGCCAGATTCAAGTTCCAGTTAGGTTGCAACTAGCTCCGTGAATTGAAACTCAACTGGTCAACTACTTTCAATGTGAAGAGACCAGGACAACTGGAAGAAGTGCTAAGCCGATACAGGCAAATGTTCCGAGGTGGTTTGGGTACAATGAGGGTTTCAAGGCAGATATCAGGGTGTAAGAAGATGCGACTTCTATTTTCTGCAAAGCCAGAGCCGTTCCCTATGCTGTGAAAGGGAAAGTGGAGAGAGTTGGAAAGAATGGAACGGGAAGGGGTGATTAAGAAAGTAGAAACCATTTAATGGGCATCACCAATAGTCGCAGTATTCAAGTGAACATTGCAATGCTGATGCATTGTCAAACACTGCCTTGTAAAGACGAAAAGCAGGAAGATACGTATTCTGTTGTCTCCAGGAGTTACTTGTTGATGCACAATATATCAACAGCGCAACCAGAAGGGACCCAGCAATGGTGTTAAACTACACACTGAGCGGATGGCCAAACTTCATCACTGATCAAGAGTTGAAACCGTACTTTGTGCGAAGAAATAAACTGTCAGTTGAACAAGGTTGCATTTTATGGGGAATGAGGATCATTATTCCACCAAGTCTGCGCAACATGGTGTTGAGAGAGCTGCATGAGGAGCATCCGGGCATGGTAGCCATGAAGGCAATAGCTCGCAGGTACCTGTGGTGGCCGAAACTCAATGAGGAAATTGAGTTGATGGTGAAAAGCTGTGAAATATGCCCAGCAGTGAGGAACGTACCACCAGGTGCATCATTACATCCGTGGAAATGGCCAACAAGAGTGTGACAGAGGCTACAATACGATGTTGCTGAGGAGGATAGTCACACGAAGTGGGTAAAGTTCAAAGACATGAACTCGACCACTGCCAAGAAGACCATTGAGGTACTGCGTACTCTATTCAGTGCGAAATGACTTCTGGGGGATAATGGGCCACAATTTGTGACAGTAGAGTTTGCCCGGTTTGTCAAACTCAATGCAATTAAACACATATTGGGAGCATAGTATCACCCAGTATCGAACGGGCCCGCGGAACGTGCCGTGCAGATATTGAAAGATGCGTTACGGGAAGAACAAGCTGCATCGGCTAGAAGTTATGTATGGGACATCGTCTGGCAAACATGTTGCTCGGGTATCGGACGACACCACATTCTATGAGGGGCGTTTCCCCAGCGGAACTGTTTCTAAAAAGACAGCCATGTAACAGGTTTCACATGTTTCAACCAAGCACGGAACAGAGAGTGCACCAGAAGCAGGACATCCAGAAGTTACACCAAGGCAGGCAACAAACAAAGATGCGAGCACTGTCGGCACACGAACATGTAAGTGTACGAAATATGCGCGGTTTGGAGAAGGTACCGGGGAGAGTCGTAAAGAAGTTCGGCCCACTGACGTATATAGTACGTGTTGGACGGCAGTTAAGATACGTACTCATCGATCATTTGCTTCATTCGGGAGGTTTTGTGGATGAAAGAGAGGACACTGAGTCGTAGTCTCAATTGGCGGATCCACAGACAGATACGTTGATACACTCAACACCAAGTGCGTCTGTGCCTGAAATGCCAACATGTGTGACACCAACGAGCGTTACTATTCCTGTGGAACCTGTGAACTGACCCACACCACAATCGCCAGCGAACATATTTCCAGCAGTGACTGAGCAGCAATACCCAGAGAGGGTGCGGAAAGCTCCAAGAATACAAAAAAAATGAAATCGGATGGTTGAAGTTCAATCGATTCATCGAGCCAAACGTTCAAACAAGTGCGCAATAAGAGAGGAGTTGGTTCAATCCGGTCATGCATTATGCTTTTTGGACTAGGTATATGTAATGTATGTGGCAGACACTTGTGCAAATACTATACACAGCTTATACACAACGCATTTGTGTGACATGGACTATCGCTGTCTGTCTGTCTGTGTGTCGCGCTGATACGAAATAAACATGTGCACCACTGTCACTTGATAATTACATCTATAGTTATACTAGAACATAACAATTGGCGACGAGGATGGCATACATTGGTCAAATAGAGCCATACGACGGCAGTAGTGACTTGGAGCGGCTAGAACTGTACTTCGTTGCAAACAATGTTGGTGCAGTGGGCAGCGGCGTGGACGAATCTGTGAGAGAGGCCGCCGACAGGAAGAAAGTGGCTACACTACTCACACTGGTAGGCCCGGAAACGTATCTTCTTCTTAAAAGTCTCGTCAGTCCTCAAAGACCGGCAGAGTTGTCGTTTGAGCAAATAACTGAGAAACTAAAAAGCCATCTGAAGCCACGTCGGCTTACAGTGGCGGAAAGATTCAAATTCCACTAACGCAACCAGAAAGAGGGCGAGGGGGTCGCCACATTTGCGGCAGAACTCCGGAGGCTCGCATCCACTTGCAACTTCGGGGAATTTCTGGCCGAGGCATTGCGAGACCAGCTCGTGTGCGGCATCAAAAGCGGCAGCACTCAGCGCAAACTACTCAGCGAAGATAGATCGTTCGAGCAGGCAATGCAGATGGCGCTGGCGGACGAAGTGGCGGAGACCGAGGCTAAACAGATAGCCCCCCGACACAGCTTCGACTGCACTAAAAGTACAGTGAGTGTAGTGTCAAACCGGAAAAACAGAGAGAAAAGGCCAATTCCGACCACCGCTAGGTCTACGACACACACGGGTGGCTACGACAAGACAACTCAGAAATTGTGCTACCGTTGCAACGGCAACCACACGCATCAAGAGTGCAAGTTTAAAAATGCAACTTGTCATTTCTGTCAAAAGAGAGGTCACATCATGGCGGCATGTCGCAAGAAACGCGGCGAAACTCATCTCGTGAACACCACTCAGGACAGAGCTGAGTACTGTCTGTACAACGTCAAGGGGGATCACACGTCACAGCAGCCTATTGAGATAGGAGTGCACATGGACGGTAAAGCAGTGAGTTGTTGGTTGACACGGGGGCAGGAGTCTCCATAATCAATGAGGCGACATATCACGGGTTGCGGTCGCCACCCCCAAAGCTACAAACAGTGGACATCAACTTGACCACTTATACGGGTCAGTCTATTCCGGTGCTGGGACAAATAGAGGTCGTCACCGAATACAAACAGCAGTCGGCACATGTGCCAATTGTGGTGGTGTCTGGCGCTCGGCAGAATCTCTTGGGCAGAAATCTACTGTCGCAGTTGAAGCTGGACTGGGGCGAGATCATGCTCGTTCTCGACCTTGACCCGGTGCATGCCGGACTGATGGCGGAAGTGCGAGACGTGTTCGCTGAGGGGCTGGGCAAGCTGAAAGAAATGCAGGTGAAGATCAACGTGAAAAGCGATGCGATTCCACGTTTCTTCAAGGCCAGACCCATTCCTTATGCTCTGAAGGAGAGAGTCGAACATTAAATAGACCGACTGCAACAGGAGGGCATCATCGAGCCAGTCCAGTTCTCAGAATGGGCGGCACCGATCGTTCCTATCCCCAAGTCCAACGGGCAGATAAGGATCTGCGGTGATTACAAGGTCACGATCAACAAAAGTGTGGTAGAAGACAAATATCCGCTACCACGGGTTAACGATCTCTACGCCAGTCTGGCAGGAGGAGAGACGTTCACAAAGTTGGACTTGAGCCATGCGTATCTTCAACTTCAGCTCGACGAAGGGTCACGTGATTACGTTACGATCAACACGCACAAGGGACTCTTTAGATACACTCGCTTACCGTACGGCATTTCGGTGGCGCCATCGATATTCCAGAGAGCTCTCGAGTGTGTGCTTGCTGGCATACCACGGGTATGCATCTTCCTGGACGACATCCTCGTCACGGGGAAAACTCGAGATGAACACGTGGCGAATCTCCGGCTGGTCTTGAACCGACTGGACCAAGCAGGGTTGAAGCTAAACAATAAAAAGTGCGAGTTCTTCAACGAGGCAGTCGTATACCTGGGCCATAAGATCGATCGAAATGGCCTGCATCCCACAGACGAAAAGGTCACGGTGATTCAAGATGCGCCTAGCCCAACGAACGTGAAAGAACTACGTTCGTGGCTTGGCCTGCTCAACTACTATGGACGATTCCTGCGCAACTTGTCGACAACGCTAGCACCTTTGCAAATTCTACTCAGAAAAGAGACGAAATGGCGATGGGAGAAGGAGCAAGTCAGAGCGTTTCAAGCGGCGAAGGACCTGCTGCAGTCGGAGTCCCTACTGGTGCACTTCGACCCCGACAAACCTCTTCTGCTCGCATGTGATGCGTCGCCGTACGGGGTGGGCGCAGTCCTGTCGCATCAGATGACGGACGGTTCGGAGCGACCGATCGCGTTCGCATCTAGGAGCTTGTCGCCTGCAGAAACCAACTACTCGCAACTCGACAAGGAAGGTCTCAGTTTGGTGTTCGGGGTGACAAAGTTCCACCAATACCTATACGGTATGACTTTAGTTCTCATCACCGATCACCGACCTCTGGTGGGGCTGTTCAACGAGCAACGACCGATACCTCCGCAAGCGTCGGGTCGACTTCAGCGTTGGGCCCTGACATTGGCAGGTTACGACTACGTCATTCGTCATAGGAGTAGCGATGCGCACGAGAATTGCGATGCTCTATCGCGACTACCCCTACCTACGCAGAACGCTGAGACGCCTGCTCCTGCGGAGTACATACAGCTCATAGAGCAGCTGGACGACTCGCCGGTGACGTCAACGCACATTCGAAACTGGACACGGCGTGACCCAGTATTGTCGCGAGTTCAACGCTACGTGTTAACAGGCTGGCCTGAGGGCGACCTAACAACACAGCAATACCACAGAGTGCGCGATGAGCTGAGCACGCACGATGGATGCGTGATGCGGGGCATCCGAATAATTGTGCCTGAGCCTGGGCAAGCCACGATGCTCCAACTCTTGCACAGCAGCCACAGCGGCGTGGTGAAGATGAAGGCGTTAGCGCGGTCATACATCTGGTGGCCAGGCATCGATCTTCAGATTGAACGTATCGCGCAGCACTGTGGTCAGTGCGAGGAAAACATGCGTCAACCGACCAGAGCGCCACTTTGACCATGGTTGTTCCCACAGGAACCGTGGTCACGTGTGCATCTAGACTACGCTGGCCCCATCGAGAACAGGATGATCCTCGTGGCAGTAGACGCCTACTCGAAATGGATCTCCGCGATGGTCGTACGCTCATCGACATCGAAAGTGACAATCGAACAATTGCGGATGTTATTCGCAGAACATGGACTGCAAGAAACTATCGTTACTGACAATGGCACGTGCTTCATTAGTGCTGAGTTTAGGCAGTTTATGAAAAAGAACTGCATTCAGCACATCACCTCGCCAGCCTATCACCCATCCTCGAATGGGCTCGCTGAACGGGCAGTACAGCTCGTGAAACGATGATTGATGAACATGAAGGACGGTTCGATGGAGACAAGGTTGGCTCGTTACTTGCTGACCTACCGAGTGACCCCTCACAGTACTACCGGAAGCTCCCCGAGTAAACTGCTGAAGGGGCGGCAGCTGCGAACGCTTCTAGACGCGGTGCAACCGAGCGTCGGCAGAAAAGTGCACCAATCGCAGGAGAAGATGACTGATTATTACAACCAGAAATCGAACGAGCGATGCTTCAGTCCAGGCGATGCGGTTTACGTAAAGAACCACGCTGATCATTCGCCCAAGTGGATTCCTGCAGTTCTGAAAGAGCTACACAACGACGTGCTGATATCGGAGGCACCCGACGGTCGCCACTTGAGGCGTCATCGAAATCACGTGCGTGTGCGACATGCGGACGCGGCGGACGATACGGTACCCGCAGACATCGCTGCTCCGGCCGCGATCCAACAATCAACCGAACGGGACATTGAGCGTGTAGACGAAACGGCGGAAGCCGTAGCTCCTGTACCTGATGGCAGCAGCGTCCACTCGCCAGTAACGCAGTCGGCTGTTCGCAGATCGGAGAGAATCCGGAAAGCTCCAGACCGATTATTTCTCTAGAACTGTCTTGTAGCCCTGGGCATAATAATCCCTGGTACGACAGCGTATCCTTTGTCTGTTTCACAGTTCTTGTTGTAACCTTGGACGTTAGCAAAATAACTGGTGCGGAGGACTGTAATGTATGTGGCAGACACTTGTGCAAATACTATACACAGCTTAGACACAACGCATTTGTGTGACACAGACTATCGCTGTCTGTCTGTCTGTGTGTCGCGCTGATACGAAATAAACATGTGCACCACTGTCACTTGATAATTACATCTATTGTTATACTAGAACATAACAGTATATATACCGCTTACATGTAAGAAATAGGATCTTTGGCAGAGATCAGGGCACGTACAGGTTTAGAGAAGATAATGAGGCTGTAATGGCGAAGTGTCACCCCGGGGGCCCAGAAGGGTCTTTGAGCTTCGTTGGACGATTTTCACAATTTTGGCGTATCTAAAATTTTGTAACTAATCAGATTTGCCGCGGCGAGTAAAATACCATTTTCACGAGCCCATAAAATTGTGAATATTTATTACACTCACAGAGCTTTGAAATTTGGCATATAGACTAAATGACATATGATTTTATTAATTTTTTTAATTAGTAGCATTTAGCTTATACGGTCGTATACAGTATCCGTCAAAAATGAATACGATGCAATAAACATGGGCACACACATGCAGGTTGTATGATGTGGATACTGCAGTGCACTATGCAGTTGTCTTGAACCACAGTTCCCTGGAAGTATATACTGGTCAGCAGTAATAAAATAATCATACTTTCACCTCTACCCACATGTTATATAGTGGGCTGTTCCTTCTGAGATTGCCCAGTCGGTATGCTGTGATCAACCAATGCAGACTGTAACTTAAAGGATGTGCAGTTCTATTACAGATACATGGACTTGGCTACAATTGCATGTAGTGGTTCTTTTAAATTGGACACTTTTGGAGACATGTTGAAGAATTAATGTCATTAAGGTACTTGGACACATAGCTGTACTGGCCTAAAGTGTATTCTACAATTTACAAATCAAGAGCAGAAACTGATATTATGGAGAAGTGACTCACAACCTCAAAGTGCTTCCAGTAATCTTACAGTTTGTATGCACCATGACAAAATTCTGCTTTCAAAGTATTCATCTCTACAGATGAAATGTTGTGATCCGTTCATATTTCGCAAATCTGCAATTAAAGGATCCCTTCAGCTGGTGAGTGAAGATCTTGCCAATCAAATTTCTTGTCATAAGATCAGACATCAAACCAGGCCATAAAATATGTCCTACATGTATAAAAAAAACTTCGTCATGTTCAGGAATGATCTCGTGAAATAACTGATGAAGAGAATAGCCCTGCTGATTCTGACGAAGGAAACCCACCTTGTGATTACACAAGTGGCAACGTTTCGGATGATAGCTTTCAAATACTTGGCATTTCATCTATAAAACATGTAGTTACGTAATTACAGCAACTCGGTTGCAGATGCGCTCAGTGGGGGGTAGTATTCTGTTGCTAGCGTTTCTAGGCAAGCAGGTGGTTTCACTGTAATCTTAGAAGGTGTTCCACAATGCCTAGCTTGAATTGTATATTGTTTTAGCCAATAGAAATGATGGAAACCTGTCATATGATGTGTAATTAGGTCCGCTTATATAAACGTCTGTTGTACGCATTTCGCCGGCGAAGGACTGAGACAGATCCAGGGTTGAACGAAACAGGTTGCCCTGCTGCCAAGAGAATGGCAAGTCAAGTCGTGAAGCGTGGTGGGAATCGTTAACGTGGATTACGTTCCCAAGCTTCTTTTGTGTGTGTGTGTGTGTGTGTGTGTGTGTGTGTGTGTGTGTGTGTGTGTGTGTGTGTGTGTGTGTGTGTGTGTGTGTGTGTGTGTGTGTGTAATATTCAGTGTCCAGAGTGACTGTTCGAGCTTCGAAGAAGCCATGCCGCCACGTCAGCGGTATATTGAGCGATAATCGCGACGCGTTCACCCAGCTCGGGCCATCCTCGAACAGCGATCTCACATCGACATCGTCAGAAAGCTTGACCGAATGCGACTCGTAGCGGCCGGCGGTAAGCTTCTACTGCCCGGCTTCGTCTTTCAGTTGAACGTATTCAACTGACCTCGCAATCGTTTGCGACAGTGCGATCATTGAACGGACTCGACTCGAGAATTCGCGGCGTACGACGGCAATCGTCAATTGCCCGGCATCATCACTCGTGCGGCCGAGATACACCGTTCTAATTGTATTCTGAACTCGGCGTGTTGACTTCAACAAACGTTCGTATATGTTCGAGATGGGACTAGCCCAGTGTAAATGTCTATTTTTTGATTGAACGTATCTATTATTTGCTGTATTATGATTGGTAGTTATCTGTGGTTTTGAAGTGAGGTATTATTACCCTTGAGGTATTCACACACACACACACACACACACACACACACACACACACACACACACACACACACACACACACACACACACACACACACACACACACACACGCGCGCGCGCGCGCGCGCGCACGCACGCACATATATGTATATATATAGGGTAAAGTCGGGTAATATGAGCTTAAACCAAACATGCCAGGTGCCGCCACCCGTGATTTTCTTGAAGCACGTCGTCTGCAAACCGCCACCACCATTTCTGTCGTTTGCGCTGCCGAATATTTTCCGAGGTGAGGTCGTGTAAAGAAACTGTGCACTTTTCTTACCATATCCACCAGCACGGCGAATTTATTCTGATTCAAAATGTGTATCATTACGATGCGCAAGTGATGTGTAAATTAAACCTTGAGGCTTGTTGCGTATTGTAATGAGCGATAATGCAGCCTCTCGCGGATTATAGTTCGTCAAATTATCACCTTGCGGCGTGCATAGCGCTGTGGCTAATATGAGCAGGCTTTCTGGAGGTATTATGAGCACGGTGCTCATATTAGCCGATAGGGTGCTCATATTAGCCTAGATGTTATTGGTTTTGTTTACCTACCGCCAGTCTGCGTTGCAATCATTTGAGGCTACAATTATGTTCAAAACAATAGTAATTGTTATCCAATGGTAATTCGTAGTATATGCTATATTTAAAGGGGTACATATAGCGGCAGCAAACTTTTTAAAACAAAGTTTTCCAGTTTTTGAGGTGTTGCTATCTGTTTTATTATAGGCTGTATTTCTAAACTGCCCAGAAGCAATTTGTTTTTACTGCTATATATATAAATCCCTTTAAAACTTGCAATAATAAACTGTCACACTTTTTTTTATTAGATGCCTAATGTGAAGATGAAGGTTGAACGCGTGAAATGGACATTATCAGATATGCAGTCGGCCGTACGTGACGTACTAATGTATCAACGATCACAGAAATCAGCTAGCCAAGCGCACAATGTACCGCGACAAACCCTGAGACGGCATCTAGAGAAGGCACGTGCGGGTGAGGGCGTCCACAAGTGTCTCGATCGCAAACCGGTACTCTCCATAGATCAAGAAACAGAGCTGAAAGCCACCATATTTGAAATGGAGGCCAAACTCTTCGGCTTGACGCGAGATGATGTGAGGCACTTTGTATTCAAAATCTGCGAAGCAAAGAACATAAAAAATAAATTCAACCAAACAACTCAAAGGGCTGGAAAGGACTGGCTGAAAGGCTACTTAAAACGGCATCCATACATCAGTCCGCGAATCCCCGAGCCAACATCGATTCAGAGAGCCATCGGCTTTAACAGAACGAAGGTTGATCGGTACATGCAGCTTCTACAAGCCACCATCTTTGATGAGGATGGGAAGAGGATCATCCACGAAGGCAACATATTCAACGTGGACGAATCTGGTTACACTATTTGCCACAAGCCAGGGAAAGTGCTGGCGAAGAAAGGGAAGAAAGGGATCGGGGCTATCACCAGTGCGGAGAGGGGAAAGAATGTTACAGTTGTCGCTTGTGTTTCGGCGACCGGCGCATACGTCCCACCGATGATGATCTTCCCTAGGGTTCGCATGAAGCCGGAACTGCTTGACGGGTCGCCTCCTGGCACTGTTGGGTACGCAAACAAAAGTGGTTGGATCAACGTTGAGTTGTTCGAATGTTGGATCGACCACTTCATTGAAGTTGTGCAGCCAAGCCACCGAGCATCAAAGGTGTTGCTCGTCCTAGATGGCCACAGCAGCCACACGAAGAATGTTTGACTGACCGACAAGGCCAAGACAAACAACATCATAATCATACCACTGCCGTCCCACTGCACGCACCGGCTTCAGCCACTCGATGTGAGCGTGTTCAAAAGTGTTAATGTCAATTACAACAGAGGAGTGCAGACATGGCTGCGCCAGCACCCTGGCCGGTCGGTCATAGAGTTTCAAATAGCAGCTCTCTTTGGGTCGGCTTACATCAAGTTGCTACGGTGAGTAACGCGATCAGTGGCTTCCGGAAGTGTGGGATAAACCCATTCATCTTTCCGGATGCTGATTTTGCCGCAGCCGATTTGACGGACACGCCAAATCTCGCTGCTGGTCTACCCCTTCCTCAGCCGAACCCCACTCCAGTGCGCGACACGTCAGTTGCTCCGAGCTTCACAGCAGTGCTCGACTCGTCAGTTGCTCCGAGCTTCACGGCAGTGCTGCGACTCGTCAGTTGATCCGAGCTTCACAGCAGTGCGCGTCACAAAACCGGGACATTTTGCATCAGTTTGTCCGTCCAGCAAACAAATAGGAACAGTGCAACTACAGCAGTGGTGGTGATTACGCATTTATGGGCACGGTTGACAAAACATGCAACGAGCAATGGTTGATAGCACTACAATTGGGGATATCAAACATTCAGTTTCGCATTGACACTGGGGCAGACGGAACTGTTATCCCAGAAGAAGAGTACAACGAACTATAAGATGTCAGTCCTCTCAAAGTACCAGACAAGAAACTCTTTGATGTTGGCAACCAAAGCGTGCTAACAGTAGTAGGCATGTTCACAGCCATCCTTCAAGGAAAAACTATGGCAGTAACCCAAAACATTTACGTTGTCAGAGGGATACAAAAGTCATTGCTGGGTAACCCAGCAATAAAGGAACTCCAGCTGATCAGAAGAGTTGAGTCTGTCGAAGGCACAAATGACTACCAGAACGAGTTCCCTGGTCTCTTCGAAGGACTACGCAAGATGGAAGGTCCTTACACAATAACTTTGAAGGAAGATGCCCAGCCTTTCGCCATCACCGTAGAAATACCGCAACTGGTGTGTAGCTACACAAGGCTGTTTTTCTGCAGCCACTGGCCTATCACATAGGGGGGCCTATAGACTCTCGATTACGCTCTTCGCATGTGTCATCTCGATGAGATGATCAGCGTTCCATAGGACCAATATGTATATTGGACCACAGCGAGTTCTCAGCTTTACGACGATTCACCGGCTAGTTATATGTAGGACCGATGGTTATGAACAGGAATGCTGTTAAATCATTGATCTATACACTACAACGAATCCGTAATAGTATTTCAAACTATTTTATTTTAATGTAGCCTATGACTCATCTTACCTAAAATTTATTATTCTACACGATTCTACTTCATGTTTTTCAATACACATACACGCACGACCACATGCGCGCACGCACGACTACACGCCCGTCCGCTCATCTGCCCGTCTGCCCGTCTACCCGGCCCCGCCACGTAAGAAAAACCTGGCTACGGCCTTGATCAGGGAGAGATTGCTAAACAAAATCACAGTCGCATTGAACCTCCTGCCATGAGAGACTTTCAATCATTGATGCAATATGTTGTCTTTTGTTCATTAGGTGCACATATGGCAGATGGACTGAACACTATTTGGACCGCGCCTTGAATCCTATCCAAAACGGAGATGCAGGCTTAAATGCCATCGCCAAGGCGTACGGGGTTCCGAAAGCGACGCTCAAGAGGCACCTCGACAGTGGCAGCAAGAAGTTCTCCGGTCGTCCACAAACACTGCCACCTGAGCTTGCGGCATAATTGGTCAAGTACGTCCTCGACAATGGCGTCCGATCTGATAGAGTTGGCCTACCAACTGGCCGACGTCAACGGAAGCGACGGGTTCAACCATGATAAACAGTCGGCAAGTATCACGTGGAACCGTAAATTCATGAAACGTCATCCCGAACTGAGCTTGCGAAAAGCTGAGGCCACAACGGGTTGCCAGAGCAAAACGCTTTAACCGAATTAATGTTGGGGAATTTTTCATTCTCTCGAGCCTCTGGTGGATAAACATAACCTCGGACCTGCAAATATCAACAACACTGATGAATCAGGAATTATGACCGTCCAAAAGCCGGGCAAAGTCATCGGTAGATGTGGCAAGAAGCAAGTCGGATCACTCACCTCTGGAGAACGTGGGTTCACCACTACCGTTGTATGGTGTGTAAGTGTCGCAGAGAATTACATCTCACCGATTATTTATAAGCGACGACGCTTGAGTCAGACCATGCAAGTCGGCGCTCCACCTGAGGCAGTTCTTGAGAGGAACGAAAATGGATGGATGACTAAGGAGCTGTTCCTCGTATGGATTCAGCACTTTCATACCCATGTGAAATGGTCACCTGACAAGCCATGACTGTTGATCCTAGACGGCCACTATTCACACACAAGAAACTTGGAGGCTATCGACTTCGTTCGAGAAAACGGCGTTATCCTGTTATCGCTGCCTCCGCACACCACTCATCGTCTCCAGCCGCTTGATCGCACACCCTACAAGTCGCTCATGGTCAACTACCACCGTGCATAAGACAAATTGTTGCGAACGGAAAAGACATGTGTGACCGTGCATGTCATTGCAAGGCTGTTCGGCGAGGCATACGTGCCTGCAACCATATCAACAGCCATATATGGCTTTCGCTGCACCGGTATTTGGCCTTGTGACCGCCATGTTTTCACAGACGAGGACTATGCGGCGACATCGCGTTTTGGCGATCAACTTGCGCAAGCACCCTGCGATCCACTTGCACAAGCACCCTACAATCCAACTGCGCAAGCGCCCGGCGACCAACCTGCGCAAGCACCCGACGATCAACCTACACAAGCATCCGGCGATGAACCTGCGCAAGCACCCGGCGATCAACGAAGCTCGGTGATAATTACATGTGCAGACGGAAGGTGGCGATGGCAATGGCGAATCAAACAGAGATGGTTGGCGAAAATGAGATCGTTGCTACGATGAAATCACTGCGGAGGACGATCGAAGTTTTCGTTGGCACCTCAAAGATCGTGTATGGGAGGGAATTCAGTGCTACCAAACGGCCCATAAGACGCGAATTCCTCGCTGGCGTAAAAGATGCAGGCCACTGCAACTCAGGAATTTCAACCACCAACAGCGGGGACTGACGACATGGTGAGAGATGCTGACGTCCAGCTCGTATAAACGGGGGTTATCGTGGACGAAGTCGTCTCAACCGCGAGCAAAGAAAACAAAACTGAGCAACAAACCATGAGTCACACGACAGTCCAAAGTGGCAGTGCTAACGGGCCCCATGGAGGACATGGTCCGGTGTTTTAACTGTAGGACATGGATTCATGCGACCTGTGCGGGGGGCATCATCCAAACCACAAATGTGATTTGTGTTAACCACAGACAGTCCGCCAATATAAAACGTGTAAGTCTAATCCATAGGAAATAGAATAATTATCAGTGTATATAAGATGTTTTTTAGAAAAATCTGAAAAGTCTATCCTGACGTATGCTATGTGTTGTCATACAGTGACCGGTGTTCCAACATTGATCCCGGGGTGGTCCATTATACAGAAATGTGACATATATTGGACTGATGTGACCGTTTCTTGTTTTTGAGTCTGATCAGAAACGCCTGAACTTAGATTACTTAAGTTACTACCTTTAGTTTAGAAGTTAGATGGTCCACTATCGGTCACCCTCCCCTGCTGGTCAAGAAGGCGCTGCATAAAGACAAGATGGCTGCTGTGGTCTAAGTCGCGTATCTTTAGTGGGAGAATAAAAATTCAGAGGAACATGCGACCCAAGAGTAAAAATTCCAGTGTTACTGACAGCGATGTACAGGACACTGATGTGATGTTGCTGACATTCGTGGAATTGCTAAATGATGACGCTGTGCTACGAAAATTGAGGTTAGCGTTGTACCCTCAAGAGCTGGCCGATACGATCGACACCCTTACACAGACAATCGCTGACCAGAACTCGAATCTCAAAACCAAAGAGCGCAGAATTGCCGCCCTCGAAGAAAACGTTGATCATCTCGAAAATGAGTGCGATAAGATTGCACAATACTCCCGACGAAATAACCTAAGGTTCCACGGAATCCCTGAAACTGGGGATGGGGAAGACACTACTCTCAAAGTAGTGGAAATCATATATGGCAAAATGGCAGTGAGCCCCCCCAGTGACACAAAAGGACATTGTAATTAACCATAGGCTTTTGGTCAGTTAATGTTGACGGTCGTGGAGAAGAAGGATTTTGACAAAGTAGTTCAAGCATTTGATTCCTACTTTCAACATAAAACGAACACAATATATGAAAGATGCAAATTTGGTCACCGTGTACAATAGCACAAGTACTGATGACGTACATAGTGTTAATCTTGCGCTTCGAGCGGTATGCACGTTTTGACTTGCCAGGTGGGTTAAATAAAGGAACATTTTTCAACCAATGAGCAATGAGTATGTATCCACGTATCCACGTGCCATGGCGTCCAGTTTGCCGGCGGCAGAAATGTCTGCAAAGTGTTGCAGCTGTCCGCTTGCACATCGATGATTAAGGCAAGTACATCAAATATATTTCTGTATTTAGGAGCTGGTAAAGTAAGAATTGAGGCAGCACTGGCCATGTACAAGACACACAACCAGAGAGTTTCTGTGGCCGAGGTGTAAGACGCCCTCAAGACATCATGACTGATGACCATGGTGCTGAAAAGAAAGTCATCGCAACATGCTTCCCGGAGGAGGTGGCACTGCTGTGCACATTTCATGTGCTGCAAGTGACATGGCGCTGGCTGTGGAATGCCAAGCAAGCCATCTCTCGTGATGACCGTCCACAACTGTTGCATCAAATGAAACGACTTCTGTATTCTCACTCCGCAGAAAAGCTGAACGAAGAGTATGCAGCTGTCGCCCAGAGTGATGTTGTGATGCGCCATGCAGCATTTGCCAGCTACTTAGGGCATTTCTTCGAAAGAAAGAACTTGGGGGGCACTCTGCTGTCGATACGAATTGCTGGTAAGGGGAACCTCTCAAACAACTACTGTGAGGTAGATTTCCGTGTCTTCGTTGTCATCAATCATATAGAATTTAACGACAACGAAAGTATTGCTAATGCAATGAACCAATATTTCGCTACTGTAGGTAAAGAATTATCAAAGATATGTACTCTATGAAACGATTATAGACAATTTGTATCTGACCCGGTAGACAGTACTATGTTCATGTCAACAAGAAGTGATCAATGAAATTAACAAGCTAGCGAATTCTAATGTATCAGGTATTGATAATTTTCCTTCAGAAATTGTCAAATTTTCATGCAAGTTAATTTGTAAACCTCTGACTTACATTTGTAATTTGTCGTTCTCCGAAGCCACGGTACCACGAGCATTAAAGGTGTCAAAAGTAATACCTATATTTAAGAAAGGATCAAGGTGTGAACCATCCAACTATCGACCAATTAGTCTGATGAGTGTATTTAATAAAATCCTAGAAAAGTTAATGTTGAAGAGGTTATTAGACTTTAAGGATAAAAATGACGTTTTGTCCAAACGTCAATTTGGATTTCGTAAAGATCATTCGACTACGTTAACGATTATTGAAATTATAGAAAATAGTAGAAATTTTCTTGAAAATGGCGAATTAGTAAGTAAGGCTTTTGACACCGTTAATCACGATATATTGTTGTATAAGCTGGTTCGTTATGGAATAAGAGGTCATGTATATAAATGGTTTAGACATTATTTAAGAGATAGACAGCAATGTGTTAGCATTAATGGCACCGTTTCAGAATATGCTCATGTTCAAACTGGCGTCCCGCAGGGCTCCACCTTAGGGCCAGTGTTATTTCTATTATATATTAATGATATATCGAGTGCTGTGGATCACGTATCTTTGCGATTGCTTGCTGACGATACTAACTTGTTCATTAGTGGAATGGGTGCCAATGATACTGTGTATACGGCTATGGAGGAGTTAGAATCGCTTATTGTCTGGTTCTTATACAATCAACAGTACTCTGAACTTGAGTAAGACATGTTATACACTTTTCAGTAGACATATGGAACGTGAAGTCGTGCCATTGTTGTTGCAGGGCAAACGCATTGAACGGGTTAACTCAGCCAAATAGCTAAGTATATATCTAGACTGTAAGCTGTCATGGTCGGAACATATTAAGGATCTTTGTTCAAAGGTGTCTAAGTTATTAGGTTTTTTATCACATGGCCTCGTTCATAAATGCCGATACGGTCAGGCAATTATATTATGCCTTCGTATTTCCCCATATTAATTATGGGATTGAATTATATGGATCGGCTTGTAAAACTAACTTAACTAAAATACAAGTTTTACAAAATGTATTACTTAAAACACTAGCAAAACGGAACCGCCGTGACAGTGCCACAGCATTGCCTAGGGACCTTAAGGGGGCTCTATATTTTCAAAAGTGAAATTTCATAAATAATTTCCAATTTTATGTTTTATGTTTTTTGGAATGCTATATTATTTGGCAAAACATTTGAAAATTTGCTGTTTCCCTAGAAGCTCCTATTAAAACAAAAAAAACATTATTTCAACCCCATCCGCAGGTGAATTGTTATGTAAATTACCCTGCTATTACATAATATGCTATAACTTTCTTATTATTAAATATTTTAATTTAATTTTTTCTGTATTGCCATGTTTGGTCACCATACTTGCCTTACCAAGATGTGGCCCCAATGGGTTTAATCAAGGAATTTCATTGGCTAAGATACGCCAAAGTTAATGATATACAGCCCGATTGGCCAATCACAGCAGTTCTTACAAGCTGCGTTAGCATACTGGTACTTCCTGTTTACCAGCGCAAGCAAACACTTTTTACCGTGTTTACACTGTTCCAGTCAAGTTTTACTCTTATTTTACCACATTTACCATGCCTCCAACAAAACACAGAACAACAAGAAAGGCAAAGCGTAAGTTCCATGGTAATAGACACACAATTCAGCCACAATTTGATGGTAGTAATGTGGACACTGTGCGTACGCCGGGGCTAGAGCCTGAGCCAGAACTGCCGACAACCTGTACTGACAGTGACACTGACAGGCAGGTTGTGCCGGATGGTAATGTCGATAATGACAATAGCACTAGTGGCATATCTGCATCTCAAATGAAACTTGCAAACACTGACTGGTCCGATTTTTGAGAAAACACTTCCAACTTTGGAATATTTGACATATCAATACTGTGCTCTGTGATAAACAGCTGTGCCATGTGTGCTGTGTGTAAATGTGGGCATTTGTGTCTGACAGAAAACAGCCAAGTTAAAATGGGATTGTCACGGCAGTTCATTCTGGCATGCAATGACGAGAGTTGTGACTTTGAGGTAAAGTTTTTCTCGTCGCAGAGATGTAGAGGATCTCGGGCATTTGAAGTGAACCGCCGATTCGTTGCTGGGATGCGGACAGTTGGAGCAGGATTCTCTGACATGGAGACATTGTGTGGGATACTAAACATGCCGCCAGCTATGACGCCTCATACGTATGCAGAAACATTACACGACATTGCAGATGCTACTCATTTGGTTGCTCAAGAAAGCATGCAGAATGCAGCCAAGGAGTTGCATGAAAGAGCGCACGTTGACGAGGATGATGTTTTGGACATCGACTGCATGTTTGATGGCAGCTGGCAAATGCGAGGCCACTATTCGTTGATTGGATATGTGGCAGCTATCTCGCCGGACACTCGAAAGTGTCTAGACATTGAATTGCTGAGTAAAATATGCAAAGGATGTGCCGGCAAAGCTCACCTCGACAAAGAAAGCACAGAGTATATCAGCTGGTACGCAGGACACTACAAAAAATGAGGCATAACATACGGTGGCTCGTCTCCTAGCATGGAACCAGCCGGGGCTGTGAGAATATATGAGCGCTCAGTTGAATCGCTACACCTGCAGTATACAGGATTTGTAGGAGATGGTGACACTAAGTCATATTCAAGTGTTGTGGAAACAACACCATATGGGCATGCCGTTGAAATAGTGAAGAAGGAATGTGTTGGTCACGTACAAAAAAGATGTGGCACAGCTTTGAGAAAGCTGAAAAGCGAGAGCGGATCAAAGAAACTCGAAGATCAGAAAACGTTGGGCGGGAAAGGACGTCTGACCCAGTTGCGCATCGATCAACTGCAGATCTACTATGGACTTGCAATAAGAAAGAATGTTGGGTCTGTAAGTGGGATGAAAACGGCAATAAGTGCTATTCTGAAGCATACCGCTTCCACAGATGACAATCCTAATCATGTTGACTGCCCAACTGGTGAAGATACTTGGTGCGGTTACAACAAAGATAGTGCTACTTATGTCCACAAAAACCCCTTACCAAAAGCTGTTGCAAACAAGATTCATTCAGTATTTCAGAGACTCTCCAATGACAGTTTGCTCCACAAGTGTGTCGATGGCCTAACACAAAATGCTGTCGAAAGTCTTAATTCTGTCGTATGGGGAAAATGTCCGAAAGAAATATTTGTTGGAACTACAACAGTGCAACTGGCCCTAGATGATGCTGTAGCTGTGACAATACGTATATGAGGCAGATGTCGAGGGATCAATCCCCTTGTTACTCAGCACCGATGGCATCAGGTTCAGTACTCAATAAAATATGATTTATAACCAATACAAACAGCGAGTTTCGTTACATGGTGGCAGCGGTGGTTTTACTCGAGTCATTGTTGAACAGTGTACTCGGTTATTTCAGAACAAAACGCCGTAACAAAGACAATAAAGTCGCATGTTGAGTGAAGTGGGCGATAATGGCAGCGAGTTTCGCATTACCGCCGCCGCAGTCGTTAGAAATAAATAACGTCAATGCGGCTGAAAAATGGCGAAAATTCCACAGTGCATGGTCGAACTATGCCCTAGCCACTGAACTGGCTAACAAACCAGAACCGGTGCAGGTCGCCACCCTTCTAACAGTCATTGGGGAAGATGCGCGGTAGGTGCTCTCCACGTTCACGGAGTGGACAACAGACGGCGACGAACAGCGGATTGGGCCAGTATTGGAGAAGTTTGCCCAATACTGTTAACCGACGAAAAATGTACCGTTTGAGAGATTCGTTTTCAACAAGCGACAACAGGAACCCGGCGAGCCATACGAACACTACAGAACGGCACTACGAAAGTTGTCAGAATCCTGCCAATTTGATGTAATTACCCCAAAAGAAATCCTCAGGGACAGGTTGCTCTTCGGTATCACAGACAATAAAGTTAGAGAGCGGTTGCTGAGGGAGACTAACCTGACGTTAGAGAAAACGGATGAAATATGCAGGGCAGCCGAAAGCATGGCCACTCAGATGAAGATAATGGCAGATGGTGATCAGGCAGTGCACGCTGTGAAATCAGAGAGCAAGCGGCAACAACGAGGGCCGGCTGTTAGAGGCAGAGACAGCGCCTCAGCCGGTTACTGCGGGAAGTGCGGGCGGAGACATGACTTGACGGAAGAGACAAACTGCCCCGCATTCGATAAAAAGTGTTTCAAATGTCAGCAGATCGGACATTTTTCGAACAGATGCAGGCATACGACTAAGACTCGATCAGTGCGCGCAGTCGACGATGAGGAAGAGGTCTTTATGCTGAGCGAAGTATCGACGGTTGACGCGTCACAGGTAGTCACCGTCAAACTGGAGTCGGGAAACTACCTGCGGTTCCAGATAGACTCTGGAGCACAGTGCAACGTGATTCCTTTGTCTCTGTACGAGAAAGCGACCAAAGACTATAACAGACGTTTCGTGAGACCAGTGACGTCGTCGATCGTGGCGTATGGTGGGGGTAAGCTTGCTGTCGTGGGTCATGTCACGATTCGGGTGTCACGCAGAGACATTCATTGCAAACTTGAGTGTAAACTCGTTGACAGCGATCAGATCCGTCCTATCCTGGGGCGCAAGGCGTGCATCGGCATGAAACTGATAGAATACCACGACAATGATGAACTCAACCAACCAGAAAAGCAAGCATCGCCTGTGTACTCTGTGAGCAAAGATGATACGCAGATAAATCGTGAGTCGTTGATCGAGCGATTCCCAAAAGTGTTCGGCGATGGTGTCGGCTGTATGGAAGGGGAATACCACATCAAGGTGGACGAGAGTGTAGATCCGGTGCAACATGCCCCACGACGCGTGCCCGTGGCAATCCGTGCGCGGTTGCTAGACTCGTTGGATGATCTACAGAGACAGCAGATAATCGCTCCAGTGAACCAGCCCACCAAGTGGATAAGCAGAGGCCGAAAAGAGACTCGCAAAGTCTAAGGATCTGTTTGGATCCCAAAGATCTGAATCGCGCCATAGAACGAGAGCATTATCCTCTGCCAACCATTGAGGACGTAGCAACGCGGCTACACGGAGCGAAAGTGTTTTCGCTACTCGACGTTCGCAGCGGGTTCTGGCACGTCATGCTGGATGAACCATCCTCGTTTCTTACGACATTCAACACTCCATTCGGCCGGTACAGATGGAAAAGGCTCCCATTTGGCATATGCTCAGCTCCGGAGGTGTTCCAGCGGAAAATGCACCAACTCGTGGAAGGACTGTCAAGAATCGAAGTCATTGCAGACGATTTTGCAGTCGTTGGTTTCGGAGATAACATCGCGGAGGCACATCGCAGTCATGATACAAATATGATGGCTTTCGTTCAACGGTGCGAGGATAGAGGTGTTAAACTAAACACAAACAAGATGCAACTGCGCATACCAGAGTTTCCTTTTATCGGTCACGTCATGACTAGTGAGGGGTTGAAAGTGGATCCCAGAAAAGTGCGGGCAGTCTTAGAGATGCCAAGACCCACGGATGTTCCGGCAGTGCAGCGTCTCTTAGGAATGACTCAGTACCTGGCGAAATTCTTGCCGCACTTGTCAGACACAACGAAGGCGTTGCGTGAGCTGACATTGAAGGAGACAGACTTCCAGTGGGACGAACCACAACAGAAGGCGTTTGAGGCGATCAAATCGGCAGTAACGAGCACACCGGTACTCAGGTACTATAAGCTAGACGAGGAAGTGACACTGCAGTGCGATGCATCGCAGTCGGGTTTAGGAGCGGCGCTGTTGCAGGCGGGTCAACCGGTGGCCTATGCGTCTAGGGCCCTAACGCCAACAGAAGAGCGTTACGCGCAGATAGAGAAAGAAAGAAATGTTGGCTGTTGTGTTTGCATGCCAACGGTTCGACGCTTACGTTTACGGTCGAGCAAATGTGAACGTCGAAAGTGATCATCAGCCTCTCGAAATCATCATGCGGAAAAAACTCGATTCGGCACCCAAAAGACTGCAGCGGATGCTTCTTGCTATCCAGAAGTACGACATCAACCTGAAATACAAGCGTGGCGACACCATGTATTTGGCGGACACCCTGAGCCGAGCTTATCTACCAGAAGTGTGCGCGTGTGAGATAGCGAAGGAGTGCGAGACGATAGACCACAAAACGACTCTGCCTGTGACAGACAAGAGATGGCAGCAGTTGCAGTTGGCTTCGGAGCAGGATGGGGTCTTGCAGAAGCTGAGAGATGTCATTCGGCGAGGATGGCCGTCGACGAAGTCGGGGGTGCCCGATTGTGTGCGGCCGTATTTCGATTCACGAGATGAACTAACGGTACAGGATGCGCTAGTGTTCAAGCGCGATCAACTGGTGGTGCCGACGTCAATGCGCAGAGAGTTGATGACGGTGGCCCATACGACACATATGGGTATAGAGGGTTGTTTGCGCCGAATGCGCGACACGCTCTACTGGCCACGTATGGCGGCAGAGGTTCGAGCCTACGTGTCGGCGTGTGAGATCTGCCTGTCGATGCGAGACGCGCCGAGCAAGGAACCTCTGATGCAACACGAAGTCATTGCGAGACCTTGGTCGAAAGTCGCGGTCGATCTGTTTGAAAGCAATGGGCGTACACTCCTCGTTATCGTCGACTACTACAGCAATTTCGTCGAGGTTGCGCGTCTGGGGTCGTTGACATCACGCAGTGTCATCCATGAGATGGCGCAGCAATTCGCACGTCACGGCATACCGGATAAGGTGATGAGCGACAACGGGCCGCAATTCGCATCTGCTGAGTTTGCGGTATTCGCAGCAAAGTGGCGTTTCGAGCATGTTACGTCATCACCGCGATATCCGACTTCAAATGGAAAAGCCGAAAATGCGGTGAAAACGGTCAAACGAATGTTCGCGAAATGTCGTTACTCCAACGAATCCGAGTTTCTGGAGCTGTTAGACTTGAGGAACACACCTACTGAGGGTGTCGGCACCAGCCCTGCGCAACGTTTGATGGGACGTCGGTGTAAGACGTTGCTACCAGCGGCGGGCAAGCTACTGATGCCGCGACACTCTACCGAGGACGAGACGCGGGAACTGATGGGCGCAAAACGACGACAGAAATTCTACGCAGACCAACACGCGAAGCCGCTGTCATCGCTTGACACCGTTCGTATGCGGTTATCGGGCCAGAAGCAATGGAGTGTAGGCACCTGCATACGCCAAGTAGCTCCAAGGAGTTACAAAGTCGACGTGGATGGCGTTACGTATCGGCGAAATCGTCGTCAGCTAGTGTCTGCTGGCGAACCACCCGTGAGGGACCCGATGGAATATAATGGGTCTCCTCATGATGACAAGCCAACGGTCGAGGGCAACGGGGCAGCTGAGTCAGTGCAGTGTGATGCGCAAGTGAATGGTCAACCACCTTAGCCGGCAGTGTGGCAAAGCCCACGGCAGTGTGTTGCGCAGGTGAATGGTCAAGCACCTCAGCCAGCAGTGGTGCACAGCCTTCGGCGATCAGGTCGGGCCACACGCAGGCCCAGCCAGCTACATGATTACGTGTGACTACATCATGCGAATGATTAGATCGATATCGATTCACATCATATCAACTGTTGCCATGTTCTAGTTTTGACTGTTCTAGTTGTGTTCACTGTTCAAGTTTCTTTTTAGAGGAGTGATGTGACAATACGTATATGAGGCAGATGTCGAGGGATCAATCCCCTTGTTACTCAGCACCGATGGCATCAGGTTCAGTACTCAATAAAATGTGATTTATAACCAATACAAACAGCGAGTTTCTTTACAGTAGCACACTACAATGATGGCACTGTCTCAATGGCTAGAGTGCTTCAAAAACTTGGCATAACACCGGGAACACACACAGTGAAATGCCTTGTCGCAAAGGACAAAAAGCGGATAAGGCAAGCAATAAGGCGCTCTCTTGAGGCACAGAAGGACATCCGGCAGGCAAAGCGACAGCGGCGATTGGCCTGCGAGGACACCCAACTACTGTCAGAAGGGATACCATATGAAGCAGGAGCATTTTAAAACCCCATAAACGCACTTTTCTGGTAAGTTTACATAGATAACCATAAAAAAGAAGCCAACTGTATTTTCATATCGCTTTTTTTCTCAGAAATACTTTTTTGGTGTTTTTCTAGTCTTGGGACAGTGATAAATCAAACAGTTTTCAACATAAGGCTATGCAATTTTCACTGTTGCTTGCCCTCACTGTATTGAATGCACTGAACTAGGAGTTTAATAAAATTAGGTAATTTGTGAATTTTTTGCTGTTTTGAAATAATTGTAAATTTGGATGTTTTTATAGCAAATATGAACGTAAAATTAAAACATCTTAAAAACGGAATACATATAAAATCCTAGTTCAGTGCATAGAATGTTTCTTTCTCGAAAAGATGCAGAAAACACCATGTTTCTATGTTGAGTAATTTTTAAGATACAGATGTTCTCGTGGTCGACAAAAAAATCCAAGATGGCGTCCATTTTCATGACATCCGATTGGTCGATTTCAATTTTTTTTCTATTTTTCTTGTACATCATACTCCATTGTGTACATTGGAATGCAAATAAGTGTTTTAATATAAATCACAGCATTTTTTCTTCTGAAAGTATAGAGCCCCCTTAATATACTGAAAGTTCAGGAACTATTTAAACTAAATGTTCTAATATTTGTGTATAAACAGCGTACGAATAAACTTCCTAGTCTATTCCACCAATTTTACAAATGTAATAGTGACTTCATGACCAGAAGGAGAACAATTTATATATACCTAGACGTAATGATAGAACTGGAGAGAACTCCTTGAAAGTAATAGGGGCTCGACTTTGGAATAAACTACCTGTAGACATTAAACATTCTAAAACGCTAACTATTTTTAAGCATAAAGCCACGAGCTTTATAATTGGCATTAACTAAAGTTTAAATCTAATTAAATATTGTAAAAAAATCGCTTGTGAATTCTCTTATATTGGTACATATCTAGCTTTAATTTACTGAAGTTGTTAACCTGAAGCTATTGCAATTGAATGCACTGTATAACCTTTGTATACGTAATATTATGTATGTGGGAGTAACTTATATGAGTTTGATTTAATTGGCTACTAGCTCGATAAGTTATACTTCTCTAGTAGCCACCTCATCTGTGTTACATTGAATTGTGTTGTATATTATCTGGATGAGGAAATAAATTTACTTACTTACTTACTTACTTATTTGTTGATAACATCTCTTAAAATAGTGATTGATACTTGGGACGTGAGTCCGACCAGACATATTGTAAACATATGCAGCGGCAGCGGATCGTTGCTTGATACATTTTATGATTTGGATAGAATGAAATTTGACTGCTTTTTATGTTGCATTACTGACAACGCCGACAGTACACAAGTGAGCTGCGTGAAACATTGGCCTATACCTAACGTAGATCCGAGTAACTTGGTGACCGTCAGTGAACCGCAATGTAGCATTATGAATACTCCCCATGGTTCTGGAATAAGGACAGCTCCCGGGCTGTCCGGACGTGTCGAATAAAGAAATGGCATAAGACATAACAGTGGCGACGAGGATGGGATTAAATATGCAGATGGACGTAGAGGATGACTCTAAACAATACCTCACAATCAGCACACACAAGAGCCTGTTTCAGTATAATAGATTGCCGTTCGGAATCAAGACCGCACCGTCGATATGGCAGAGAGCAATGGAGCAGACTTTACAAGGAATCCCTGGCGTTGAGGTGATGCTAGATTATATCATTGTCATGGGGAAGTCTGACGATGAGAATCCGGAAAATCTGGAGGCAGTATTTTGGAGACTGGCAGAGAAGGATCTGAGGATCAATGTTCTTCATGGAACGGATCGAGTATTGTGGCCACAAAATTGATCACGAGGGTCTGCACAACACAAAGGCAAAAATAGAAGAAGGCACCACGCCCCCAAGATGTTGGTAGTTTGAAAGGATTTCTTGGGCTGGTGAATTACTACCACAGATTTTTACCCCAGATTTGCATCCCCTAAACGAGTTTCTAGAGAAGGATCAGAAATGGATGTGGTCCAAGGAATGTGAACAAGCGTTCAATGAAGCAAAGAGACTGATCACATCGGAACAAGTTCTCGTCCACTACGATACGAACTTGCCAATCAGAATAGCGTGCGATGCATCTGCATACTCTGTCACACGAGACCTGGTGGGTTGTATAAACCAATCGCGGTCGCTTCGCGAACTTTAAACAAGACTGAACGGAATTATAGCCAGATAGAAAAAGAAGAACTGGGACTCGTGTGGGGAGTCAGGAAGTTCCACCAATACCCGTTTGGAAAAGGATTCAAGCGAATGCAACGTTATGCCCTACAACTATGAGATCTATAAGTCTATAAAAGCTCTTTGAAACATGCATATGCGGATGGACTTCCAAGGTTACCATTGAAAACAGGGGAGACACACCTTGATGTGGTGGAGATGTTCTACATGGACCACATGGAAATCCATCCAGTTCACGGCAGCAAACAACAAGACAGTCCAGCAAGGACCGAGTCATGTCAAAGGTTATAGAGAGAACCCAGCAAGGATGGCCGACGATCAGAGGGACTTGAACCATTTTTTGCCAAGCGCTACGAGCTGAGTGTATTCCACGGATGCGTTATGTGAGGAATACGCGTCCTGTACCACAGAAGTTGCGTAGTCTAGTCACAATATTGAACTGACTCGGACAGATGTACCTACTAACTATTCATTATGGCTGGAAACAAACCTCAATGTTATATGTGTGAAATACATATTCGTTGTAGGCAAACCAATTTAACAAAAAATCAACTACAGATAAAACAACTTATTTTTTATTGTTATATATGTACCAAGGTTCTTCCTTTTTATGGTATTGATGATGCTGAACTGAAATATATTCACACTAAGCTATATGCTAATGTAAATGTGCACAGTTTATATGAACAATGTTCGGATTTCAGTTTTAAATCTTTTAACATTTCGGAATACAACCGCTGTGATTCCGAAAATGAAATCGATCCAAACAATATTTTTACAGCAATATTTGTACAAAATGTGACTACTATACAGAAGAACAATTTCTTAAGAGCGAAATGATAAGACCAGGTTTTTCGTTCATTCACTTTAATGCCAGAAGCCTTAACACCAATTTCGATAACATTTGAGATTATGTTTATGAAATACCGTTTTATATTATTTCTATATCTGAGACATGGTTAGAGTCTGACGAATGTACAAATATGTTACTGACTGGATATTACTGCAGCGCTGAACTGCCACCGACGTATATTTTTAATTCGCAAGTACGAATTACTAATTCGCAAGTACGAATTACTAATTTGCAAGTACGAATTACTAATTCGCAAGTACGAATTACTAATTTGCAAGTACGAATTACTAATTTGCAAGTACGAATTACTAATCCACAAGTACGAATTACTACCACACACACTTTTGGAGGATCGTAATTACCTAGATAGTAGCACATCAATTTTATCGTTAGATTTGGTAACTACGTAATAACGACCGAAGAGATAAACATCATTTGGAGGTAACCATAAATAGTTGTGACACCGGCTGTCTACGCCAGCGACACGTTTTTGTGGTACGTGATATGGACTATCATTTCATAGTAAGTGCAGATATGCCCTGGAGGTACGGTTTTAGGTACTTTTGCAGTTTAGGCCCGCACCTCGAAAAAAAACATGAAAACGCTCACCTACAGTCACCAAACTTCACATCATATATCTACAACACGTATTCTACACATACATAATTATTACGTGATAAAAAAGTTTAATTTACTGTCTTTTATCGATCAAAATGTACAAGAAATTCACTCGTTTTTGCGTGTATTCATTAGTTCCACCGGAAACTCCGGTAGGTGGCGTCACTTTATGGTTGACTTCAGACATGGGGATAGGCTGAAGGCAACCATAAAGTGTCGCCACCTGCCGGAGTTTACGGTGGAACTAATGAATACACTCAAAAACAAGCGAATATTTTGATCAATAAGGCAGTAAATTTAATTGTTTGATCACGTGACAAATGTATATGTGTAGAATAAGTGTTGTAGATATATGATGTGAAGTTTGGTGACTGTAGGTGACTATTATCATGGTTTTCTCGAGGTGCGGGCCTAAACAGCAAAAGTACCCGGTTTTAAACTTTCGGCAGGGATCAGAGGGGCTGCTAAGCTATCCGCGGACCAAGAACCTGATTCTCAGGAAGAGGGAACTATTGGCATGTTGTCAATTATGATTGCATTTGCTTATCGGTGTCGTGCGAAAAGTATACCCCCTAGGAAATACAACCTATTTGATGAATCCATGCATGCGTGGGTATCCGCTGCCTGTAGCAACTCATTTTCGCCTTTAGCAATATGTATATTAACCATGCACAATGCACCCGCATTGCATATTCAACTGCAGAACATGTAAATTATGATGCATGTTGTGTGTCAAGTTGAATCTAATGACATTTTTTTATGCTCTAATTCGAGCGTTGCGCACTGTGGATAACAGATGCGCAGATACACTAAGGGATATTATTTCACGGGGGTGATTTTAAGCAAGACACCGGTTCTAGTCTGCTGCGCTTTGACGTTTGTCTTGAGCATTGACTTTGTAGGCAACGTTTGTTAGGGGGTTTAACTTTGCACTTGTTCATCTTTTTCTAAACTGTTCTTGTTCTCATTGTCCTTATGCGTATCCTATAGTTAATATCTACGGTTTGAAACTGTCTCAATTATATTTTTTGCCCATCTCATTTCAAATTCCTTTAGCAAACACACACCTACCTAGTTATCCACTATGACATCTTAGTTCGTTTGCACAACATTAGGTGTGTGGTTTTGGTGAAATAATCAAACAAACTATGACAAACTATGGCATTTTATTGGTCAAGATGGGATGCGGTTGGGTAAAGTGTGATTGCTGTATGATTGATGTTTGCAACAGTTCACTGAAATAAATTCATTCATTTCAGATAGCATGGATGATGAATCTGATAAAATACTCGAAAGCGGAACTCGCTTTTTACCGAGTTGAGGGAGAAGATGGGGATGTCATCTCAAAACACAGAGAACAGTGGAAAATGCAAAGAGGCACGTAGAGCTAGCAAGGCTGCTACGCTTGTGGGAAACAAGAATGCCAACAGGCACTCTCGAAACATCTTGCTAGGGTGCATGCATGACGGAACGACGGTCCGAATGAAATCCGGAGGTGGGACAAGGAAAATAAATGTTCATAAAGATGTAACTAAAGCTAATATCTTAAGAGAGATAAAGATTATATTCAGGGAAGGAATATCCCGTCGAGGGGATCTTGAAAGCTTAGACTACGACGTTCTTGATTATGCCGAATGCCCAATGCCTAACAATGTAACCGTTTTGCAAGTGTATGAGCAGACGAAGTTATCGAGATACATAAGATTTTATATATCAACAAAGAAGTCTACAACAAGTGCTAATGTTATAACAACAGAAGAAAATGTTATGTCGTCCAGTCCGTTGAGTTCCACCCCTATAACTACCATGGCAGCAACAGCAACAGCTACTTCACAGGTCAGCCAGATGGACATGGAAGCAGATCTTCCAGATCTTGACGACAGCGGGACCATCATCTTCCGCGTGCCGTCGACCTCTGCCTTGGACCTCACTGATACCCCCCCCTGTACATTACAGATAACATCCAATCACTTCCTGAGGTTGATGATGGCGTCACGCCAAGCACCAGTGCACAGCCAGTTCCGCCTAAAAATATCTGGTATTGATCCACCGGATTAACAGTGTGGAAGATATGGTTAGGGCTTTAATGGCACCTGACATAATAAACAGAGCTATTAACTTCCACTTTGTAGGCGAA
This sequence comes from Paraescarpia echinospica, assembly GCA_020002185.1. Classification (NCBI taxonomy): domain Eukaryota; kingdom Metazoa; phylum Annelida; class Polychaeta; order Sabellida; family Siboglinidae; genus Paraescarpia; species Paraescarpia echinospica. The sequence goes on along the minus strand of CM034532.1, from coordinate 34,047,084 downwards.
GTGGGTTCAGATGTTTCGGGGGGTTCGAGGGACGCCTACACGTCCTTTTGGAAGGCGTTCATGATCAGCTGTGCCGACGGAGATATGCGCGTGCCAGTATTCAACACGATATGGCAACACGACGAGTGGGTGGCGGTGGGTCGTATCCTGGCAAAAGGCTTTCTGGATCACAAGGTAATTCCACTGAAATTATCTACACTGTGGCGACTTGCCACATAGCAAATATTGGCGGTCTTTAGCGCGTGTGCGCATGACGTAGGTACGTCGCGTGTACACGTGCACGGCACAAGCGCGTGTACGTAAACAAGAACGTTACGTTTTAAAAGACTTCTAACGGTCATTCGACTGCCGTCCTTCTAACTGATAAGTAGTTATTAAAACCTGTTCAATAAAGTTGTCATATTCACGAGTGGTGTTGTGCTACATTGGTGACCCTGACGTGATCGCAACCCACACACGACATCAATATGGCAGAAGCGAACAGCAACGTGGCAGCCGTTTCGTTGAAACTTCCAGTCTTTTGGAAAACCAGCCCGAATGTATGGTTTGCGCAGGCTGAAGCACAGTTTGGTATACGCAACATAACCATCGACCAAACGAAATACAACTACGTTGTCGCAGCTCTCGATGAAATCGCTGCCAATCGAATGGCGCACGTCATCCTACACCCGCCAACAGAAGGGACGTATGAACATTTAAAAACCGCGTTACTGGCCTGCTACGATTTCAATTGAAGGACGTTGATGCAATCGCCGCAGCAGCAGACGCTGTGATGGTTGTCAGAGGACAATCACATTTGTGTGCTGTTGATAATCTATCCACTATGACATTGAGTGCTAAGACAAAACGACGACAGCAAACCACCGCCCGAGACGACATCTGCTGGTACCACGCCAAATTTGGATCACGTGCCAAGAAATGCAGAGCTCCCTGTTCATTTTCGGGAAACGAACAAACCAGTCACTAAACGCGGCAAGTGCAACTGGTTTACCGAGCCGCGTCCTATACGTTTGGGACCGTTACGTTGGCCATCGCTTCCTTGTCGATTCGGGAGCAGAAGTCAGCGTTCTTCCCGCCACGTCAAGTGATCGACGGGAACGACAACGAGGTGAATCTCTCGTTGCTGCAAACGGCACGAAAATTACGACTTACGGCACGAAAACTATTCCACTGAACCTCGGTTTTCGGAAAATGCGTTGGACTTTTACACTCGCCGATGTCGCACAGCCTATACTTGGTGCTGACTTCTTTCGAAACCAACGCATCGCCATCGACATCCACGGGCGACGCCTATTCGACATTGACACGTACGTCAGTGTACCTGTACGTCACACGAAGGCTACAACGCTCGGACTTCACTCTCTAGCTTCTTCCAATAATCAGTATGTGCAACTGATGGCCGAATTTCCAACCTTGTCTACTCCAAATTTCTCCGCAGCAGAAGTCAAGCACGGAGTGGAACATTTCATCACGACGAAAGGCCCACCCGTGCACTCGCGAGCTCGACGACTGTCTCCGGAGAAACTCACAATCGCCCGACGTGAATTTGAAAACATGGAGAAGCTAGGCATCGTGCGACGATCATCCAGTACATGGGCATCACCACTTCATATGGTGCTTAAGAAATCTGGCGACTGGCGTCCGTGTGGTGACTACAGGCGCCTGAATGACGTTACCATTCCGGACCGTTACCCTATACCACACATACAAGACTTTGCTGCACAGCTAGATGGCAAAATTATCTTCTCAAAGATCGACCTTGTAAAAGGGTACCACCAGATACCTGTAGCTCCTGACGACATACATAAAACGGCAATCATCACTCCTTTCGGACTTTTCGAATTTGTTCGAATGCCGTTCGGATTGCGAAATTCAGCTCAATCCTTTCAACGTCTTATGGACAATGTACTCCAAGGCATCGACTTTGTGTTTGTCTACCTCGATGACATTTTGGTCGCCAGTTCATCTGCGACTGAACATCAACAACACCTTCGCCAGTTGTTCGGGAGATTGACTGCTCATGGACTCGTGGTAAACACCACCAAGTGCACTTTTGGCATCGATGCGGTCGATTTCCTGGGCCATCATGTCACAGCTCACGGTATTAAACCGCTGGCTGATCGCGTCGAGTCCATCACTCACCTAACAAGGCCTGTGGACAAGAAGAAATTACAGGAGTACGTAGGCATGCTAAATTTCTACCACCGTTTAGTACCACATGTCGCCAACTTGCTACGACCTCTCCACAACGCACTGAAAGGTAAAACCAAAGTATTGGTTTGGACTAAGGAGATGAACGATGCTTTCGAAGCTTCTAAGAGTGCGTTAGCTACAGCATCACTTCTGGTTCACCCGAAACACACAGCTATGACTAGCATTACTGTCGACGCGTCATCCACAGCTGTCGGAGGAGCGCTAGAACAGTACATTAACGGACAATGGCAACCACTCGCCTTCTTCTCGAGAAACCTCAAGCCAGCTGAGATAAGATACAGTGCGTTTGATCGAGAGTTACTCGCCATGTATCTAGCAGTACGCCATTTCCGTTATTTCTTGGAAGGTCGATTGTTTCACATATATACCGACCATAAGCCAATTACCTTCGCGTTTCACAATAATGCGGATCGATCTCCGAGACAGACACGACATCTGTCTTTTATCGCAGAGTTCACTACGGATGTTCGATACATATCCGGAAAGACTAATGTTGCAGCAGATATGCTGTCGAGAGTACACATAGAAGACGAGTTATCATCACCCTCATCGCCCTCGACAGTCAACACAGTGACATTTAACGATTCTATCGACTACACCGACATGGCGCGTGCACAATTAGATGATCGCGATGTACAAACATACAAAGATAACATAGCAACTACGGCACTTGTTCTACGCGATGTGGAACTAGAGAATGGCGACACCATTCTTTGTGACGTATCCACATCTACTCCACGACCCATTGTGCCACTGAGTTGGCGGCGGCGCGTTTTTGACGCAATTCATGGTACATCACATCCATCTAGACGTACGACGAAACGTCTTATGAACTCGCGTTATGTCTGGCATGGCATCAACAAGGACATCACTGCCTGGACTAAGACGTGTCTGGCATGTCAACGGGCAAAGATTCATCGCCACGTTTCTGCGCCGTTACAACAGTTCCCCACACCAGATCATCGTTTTGATAGCATACACGTGGACATTGTAGGCCCACTGCCATCATCGCAAGGAACATCTTACTTGTTCACAATCGTTGATCGTTTCACACGATGGCCGGAAGCCATACCTATGGCAGATGCTACTGCCGTATCCTGTGCGCGAGCTTTATTAGAGAATTGGGTGCCACGTTTCGGCGTACCCACTGACATAGTATCCGACCGGGGTCGACAGTTTATTACCGGACTATGGATGGAACTCGGGAAACTACTGGGCATGCAACTTCATCACACGACAGCCTACCATACACAATCGAACGGCTTAGTTGAGCGATTTCACAGACAGCTAAAAGCGTCACTCAAAGCTCGTCTACACGGTCCGGATTGGCGAGACGAACTGCCCATAGTTCTACTGGGCATACGGTGTTCCATCAAAGAAGATTTGGGGTGTACTTCCGCCGAACTTGTCTATGGAACAACACTCCGTCTGCCGGGCGAGTTTTTCGAAACTACTAAAGCATCGACAGAAGTAACCACAGACGCATTAGCCCTACTCACACGATTGCGTAAGACCATGCGTAGCCTGCGAGCGAAATCGATGACTCATCACGGCCGACAACACGTTTCTCGAATACCAACCGCACTCCTGACATGTACGTTCGTCTTCGTACGCAAAGACTCTCATCGCACACCTCTGGAGTGCCCATATGAAGGACCGTTCAGAGTGTTAGAGCGTAATGACAAGTACTATACGTTGGACATTCGTGGTCGAAGAGACACGGTGTCCATCGATCGTCTGAAAACAGCATTTGTGGACGACGACTTCGACATCGTAACCGGTCCGACTATTGCAGTCAGATGTCAACGTGAGCAAAAAAACCTGCATCAGTATCAGTGCGTACACGCTCAGGTCGACAAATTCGATCACCGGACAGACTGTAAATAATAAAATAAGCATCCTCTCATTTGGGGAAGGTCATGTGGCGACTTGCCACATAGCAAATATTGACGGTCTTAAGCGCGTGTGCGCATGACGTAGGTACGTCGCGTGTACACGTGCACGGCACAAGCGCGTGCACGTAAACAAGAACGTTACGTTTTAAAAGACTTCTAACGGACATTCGACTGCCGTCCTTCTAACTGATAAGTAGTTATTAAAACCTGTTCAATAAAGTTGTCATATTCACGAGTGGTGCTGCGCTACAACACCTTTCTTGATTGCGCTGATACACGGTGAGGAAGCCGTGTTCCCCGAGGCACTTCGCCAGGGCCTCCTGGCATACATGTGCAGTGACGATGAAGCCGTTGTAAAATCAGCACTAGAAGGCAACGTTACCGAAGAACAGCGGAATGTCCTGTTAGATATATTTGAGGGGCTGGGTTGCCACCAGTTGCCACCTGTTGGCGACGACATGACACCCTTCATGCTACAAGTAGCACACACCAAGATCATACAGGAGCCAAAATACACGTTAGATTGCATGTCACAGGCATGCCGGCTTATCATGGCTATGCATTTTCCTGATCCGGCTTCTATTTTACTGCTTTATAGCGAAAGAAAGCCAACAGCAAAGAAAGTTGGGGACCTGCTGAAAGCAAACCCATCTTTGCCGGGTGAAACCAAAGCATACTGAATTCTTCTACAATACGTTAGATCCCAAAACCAACAAGGGCGGTCAAAATTTCTTCATTTTTTTACAGGGGCTGACGTAATCTGTGTCGAGAAAGTCGACGTAGAATTTACCCAAACAGTTGGATTGGGTCGATGGCCAGTTGCCCACACTTGCGGTCCGCTGTTACAGTTGCCAGCAACATATACTGCGTATCGAGAACTGAGAAATGAGTTTGAAGGGATCCTGGAAGGAGACAGTGGTTTCACACTGGATATTGTCTGAACGATGGTGTGTCGAATATCATGACGGGCGTTCATTTGTACATATAAATATCTGAAAATGCACCGAAACTACGACTGAAATTATAATTCATTCTAAAATACGCATATAAGGTGTTGCCTACTGATACTATGCATAAAGTGTTGCTGAAGTACATTAATGAGTGGTACTTCTACCGACCACGTGACGTTATATACCGATCTACTGAAATTGTACAGCAACAATTAGTCACCTTACCATACATTCATAAATGTAAGCCGAAGTTCTCATACAAGTATAACACCACTGTCTGGTCCGTCAGGTGGACTCCAGCCATGTTCTGCCATGATGCAACAGCTGAGATCAAATACGGTTTGATCACACGGGCTGGGACCTGGTGGTAGGCAGTGGTCCTGGCAAAACTACAATAATACTCGGTATATTTATATCAACGCATAACGAAAAATGCGGCAAATATGATTTTTCTGCAACAAATACGTCTGAGTTTAGTGTATTCACAAAGTGGAGAAATTATATTGGGTAATAACTAATATACTGGATTGGGTTGTAAAGTAATAGATACAGGCACTCCATCGTGTAGCTGCTGAAAGGTCCTAAAATTACATAGACAAATATCAACTATTTATAGATCTACACCTGCAACTGGCGAGTTGTGACGGGACAAATATAATCATCACTGTCACACAGATGCGGGAAGAAGTACATCGTCAGAGGCCTTCCGTATGGAGCTGTCGTGTTTTTAGTTGGTCGAATTCGGTGTGAATTCCATAACTTTGTAATCACATTCAGTTCTTTCTGGAGAGAGAGAGAGAGAGAGAGAGAGAGAGAGAGAGAGAGAGAGAGAGAGAGAGAGAGAGAGAGAGAGAGAGAGAGAGAGAGAGAGAGAGAGAGAGAAAGAGATCTCCATAATGTTGGCATTTGAAACTCAATAATTAACATCAGTAACATAAAAACACACACACATACAACCCATCCACCCACCCACCCACCCACACACACACACACACACCCACCCACCCACCCACACACAAATATATATATATATATATATATATTATTCGAGTTCGTTTTAATCATCTTTCAAACTGCATTTGTGTATGATTTGTTAATGTGACATACACTTTAAGTTACCAACAGAACTGCCTTATAACAGTGCTTTCTGGATGTTTAATTCTGTATCAATATGTTACGTAAATCACTAAATAAAATATAAGTCACCGTAGTAGGCACACATACTGTTAGCACACAATGTATTCCAACGATTACTACACAATGACAATGAAGTTGCTGTCGATTCGAAGAAATCTCCAGTGAATTTGTCGTTGTCTTTCAATTCCTGGAAAACATCCATCCAGTATTGCGATTGGTGTGTTCTCGGAAATGACCACCAGCACTCTATTCGTTGGTTATGGTTGCTTGATCCATAAATGAAACTTTTCTTCGCGTATTGGTCAGAATGGTCCCATCTGAATGCATGTTGCATCTCGCACATGTACCCATTTTCTGTGCCCAGTCTGCTCTGATTCTCGCTGGACAACCCGTTTTATTCCTGACACTGTCTATGAAATAGCTGGCAATCACTTTAGGATCACTGTTTGTGCTGAATGTCTTGAGCCAGACAACAAAGTGCGAGTAGCCATCGATCGCACCATTGATACAAATTCCATAGGGCTTCAGTTTATCATATGAATCTACGTGCCAACACAAATTTGGCCCCTTGTTGAAATACACACGTCTTCTTCTCCTCCGAAGTTCCACTCCCTCAGGATCTAATATTTGCAACAATAGTCGCACAGTCTCTTGTCGAACGACAAATCCTTTTTGTATGCACTTCAAATGCACAAATTAGTAGCCATGCAACTTGTCACTATTATGCATAAGTGCCATCAGGTACATAGTGACACCAGAACATCACTATATTCTTTACGTCTATACAGATGGGCAGTCTTCAAAATTCGTCGTAATGTTCTCATACTTATGACAATGTCGTTTAAATAGGCAAGTGATTGCAGGATTTCGCTATGGTTCATACCCAACGAGAAGTGCAGCCTCACAAAGTCTTTCGTGCCTTGATTTGCCATGGCCACTTTTCATCAGCTGACGAATATAGTAATTCGTACTTACGAATTAGTAATTCGTACTTACGAATTAGTAATTCGTAATTACAAATTAGTAATTCCTACTTGCAAATTAGTAATTTGTACTTGCGAATTAGTAATTCGTACTTGCGAATTAAAAAAATACGTCGGTGGCAGTTCAGCGCTGCCGTATGATATAGAGTTATACACAGAACTAGATAAAATAGGAAAGGTGGTTGGGTTGCTAACTATGTTAACGACCCTATTTCATTTAAGGTTATAGATACTATGTCTGTGGTGACTGATTATATTTTAGAATGTGTCACGGTGGAACTATGTGTAAACAAGAAACATAATATAACTGTTAGTTGTAATATATATATATATATGTATATATATATGTATGTACATATATATATATATATGTAAAGCACCAGGGACTAATACTGACATGTTCACTAATCAACTTGAATTGATGATTAACAGCATTAAGAATACTACAAAACAATATTCCTATGTGACAATTTTAACATAAATCTCTTAAAATACAATAATAACAGTAGTACAAAATAGTTTGTGGATATGCTGTTCAGCTTAGGCATATATCCATTAATTGCCAAGCCAACCAGAATTACTGAATGCACTGCAACGTTAATTGACAACATGTTTACAAATTAATTGAACATTGACATCACTAGTGGGTTAATGATAAATTATATAAGTGATCATCTACCTGTATTTTGTATATGTCCCTATACAGATTTAACAGAAGAATTACTTTTACTTCTACTCAACTATAAAAGTAACTATTCAGTCACCGGGGGGGCATAGTTTGTATGATCGTAGATGGTTAAGCCAATGTATAATTGCAGCGAAAGATGATATATAGTTGTCAAACGTCTCAGCCCTGATGATGTCCAGTATAATCTCCATAGTTTCCAGGTATGTCAACCAGATCCTAAAATTTGGATTCCTCCTTGAGATATTGAATTGTCTCGTTCCTCAAAACATCTGACAGTTGGTCGACTGTGTTGCGAGTAGAGTTCTAATCTGCGATTGCCAGCTCTCTTCTTTAACATCCTAACTGCATTTTGGGCACGTTCTTTGACTTTCATGTCATTTGAATGACCAAATGCATGTGTTGTAATAACTAATATGCATATTATATCAACAGAATATATACAAACAGGCTTACTAAGAATAATTGCGTGTGTAAACATATTTGGTGTACGCGATAAACACATTTGAGAAACGTTTTTAAATTAGATTATCCCATATATTTATGAGAAAATTCAATGTTCAACATCTGATACCACAGAATATACACGTACAAATCATAACATATTTGTTTTAAGCAACGGTGTGTACAAGAAGTTGTCATTTAATTAATCAAACTATTTTAACACAAGTTTGTGACCTTCAAATAACTTTCAAAATCGAGGGTGGCATCCACATACACATATTATCTTATCCTTTGTGTGGTGGATCTAACATGGATTCCTGCTATTAACAACAAAATCAGTTAAACGTATAAAATCACACGTTGGCTAACCTACTATATGCAGAAAGGCAAATTTCGAAAATTCATCTTTTGACGTTGACCTTCTTTAACCTTGACTCCACATTTAGAGCACCACTTTATAACTCCATGATATACCTCATTTTGACGATGATACAATATGCTTTCAAACGGTATGCAACATGACCTAGTCTATGTAGACAAACTAGCTACGCAACCATTATAAGTGTACAACTTTTGCGGAGTGGCGTAGTTTTGAATAGTCGTTTGATGGTGACCTTGTTTAACCTTCACTACACATAATAAAGCGTTCGTACCGTGGTTTATTTTATGCATATGATCAGTGTAACGGAAACACACAACATGGTGCTAGAAATGGTAGCGAATTCATAACTTTTGTGCATTACGGCTATTTGAAGCCCGTCATTGACATTAGTACCACTACTCGCTAACGATACGAATTGCAAATGGCTACGTCGAACATTCCGCCGCCTAAACCGCTGAATGTAAACGACAAATCTGCATGTACCATTACATACAACGCAGTGTCCAATAAGCTACCATCTTATTAGCATTCACTGCTTACTCCTGTAAGAAAACCTATCCAGCTCCGATTATCTAGTTCTGACCTACTTTTTGTTCCTAGAGTCAACACTAACTTTGGAACTAGGCCCTAGGGCTTTTTCTGTTGCTGCAATTATCGAGGTGTTACTAGCTATAGACGTATTCGCGTGTGAGAACTTCAACCAATATGTGTATGGATGAGGGGCAAGTGCAGAGTGATCACAAGCCATTTGAAGTGAACTTCACAAATAAAACTTAATGTAGTATCAGCTCTTCAGAAACCCGGCAAACCCGTGGGACCATGCAAAAGTATCAGATCTATTGTACTTTTATTCAAGCTAAGACACATTCTTGCCATCATTATGATCGACAGGATTGGAGACAAAATAAAAAGCAAAATTCCAGTAACACTAGCTGTATATAGAAAAGGCCGCAGCACTACTGAACATGTTAGCATCAGTGCATCACTTACATTTATTGTGTAGCTGTCTGTCAGGAGCAAGTCAGTAAGTGTAATGATAATTTTGTTATAAACATTATTACATTTGTATACATAATTTGTTTTTTTAAATGTGTTTATACCTTGTCTGGGTTTTGATTTGCCGGGGCTGTCATTGTAAGTAATGTATTACTATGTGAAAATAAATACGGTTGCTGACAGAAATGTAACTATTATTTATGTCATGGTGTTTTATCATGCATGTTACACCTAATATGTGACACTGCCTTTGGGATCCTTGGACATTATATGTGTTCACTGTGCTGCGCGTAGGTTTAATGCAGAAAGTAAAGGACTGTGTTGAGGTGTAGGTAAAACACAGACACCAGCCCATCCCCCAACCCCTGTGTATCTGTTGTCTTTAATGTCACATGAAGATGTTGATTCCCAGCACTTCCTTGATAACATCAGGTCATATAACAACGCATTCCAAACGACAAGTTTTGGTTGCAACCAGAGGCAACTACCAGGCTGGAACCCAACATTCACTGTCTACGAACAAGTATGCCATAGGATTGGATCCATACATGCACCTGATGGATGACCGAAATGTCTCCAGATGTACTTCACAGACAGTCAAGAGTCACATATTCAGCTGTACTTAACTCGGGGGATATTAGGCCATCATCTTATTCTGAAACTAACAGAGATCTTCCATGAAGTGAATAATCATGTCAGCAATCTGAAACTTGCAATTGAATGTTTGGACCGCATAGGTTCATCTGAATTTTGCGTGGTTATTCATAAAAAACAAACGTCCTGCCAACCAGCATACACGCAGATACTATGTCCTTGCTGGAGGTGAAGTTGGTATCTTGATGCCAATTGAACCTAATGCTGTGAGAGACATTGTTCTTCATCAGAGAGATGAGACTTATAGCACATTCCAGAACTTCATCAATCATACGATAGCCTTCAATACTCTTTGCTATTCCCGTATGGTTGTGATGGCTACAGTATCTATCTCCTCATTATTCTCCTGTCAGACCAAGGCAGTGAGATCACCCAGATGCAATACTATGCATACCACATCATGTGTCGTGAAAGCAATCACCTGCTACTCTGCTGCCGATTGTTCCAGCATTTCCTAGTGGATGTTTACCTGCAACATTGAAACGGAGAGACTACAATGTGTCAGAAGAGCACAAAAACCCTTGCGCGCTGACAATTATCAGATCTTCAGGGACATCATTTTGACTGGAGACTGCGACCCAAGGAACGTCGGTCAAATGGTGATATTGCCATCATCCTTTACTGGTGGCCCCCGGTACATGCACGAGAGGCAACCGGAGCTCTTCGTTACAACGACCACAAATCCAAAGTCGACTGAGATATTAGACAATATCCCCCCACATCACACTGCTACAGATCATCCAGATATAGTCGTCAGAGTTTTCCACTAGAAACTAATGAAACATCTAAAAAAGGGGCATTTGGAGAATTTCTTGCCTGGCTTTACGCTGTGGAGTTTCAAAAGCGTGGTTTGCCACACGCTCACATCCTCATATGGCTGGTACCCGATGCACGGATAACACCAGATGGTACTGACCTCATCATTCGAGTGGAGATTCCCTCTCCCATCACAGAACCAGTTCTGCACGATGCTGTAAACTCGCATATGATTCATGGGCCGTGTGGAGCGTTCAACCACAGAAGTCCCTGCATGCAAGACGGAAGTTGTACGAACAAATGTCCCAAAGATTTCACAGATGCTACTCAGCAAGGGAAGGACGGATATCCTCAATATCGAAGACGCTCGCCAGAGGACGGCGGTCATACCACCATCATTAGCAAAGTTGTAAATGGACATCGAACAGAAACGATAGTGGACAATAGGTGGGTGGTGCCGTACAATCCATGGCTCCTGCGCCAAATGTCTTGCCACACAAATGTTGAGATGTGTATGTCGATTAAAAGTATCAAGTATGTGCTTAAATACCTACACAAAGGCACAGACCAGACCGTTTACCACTGCATCACTTCCATTGGATATAGTGTCTCATCAGGATGTGTCACGCAAAAGATCCGAGGAAAATTATTTCGCATTCTTTCAGGATGTTCTCACTGTTTATAAATGTACTGAATGCAATGGCTACAACACAAAACTGTGTAGAGAGCAGGGTCATGTCGTAGTATTACGCGCTTTAGTATGACCTCATTATACTAGAGGTTAGAGTTCAGTTGTTCACGTGTTGGGCTTTGATTAAACATCCATTCCTTCTAACGTGTCTTGCAGTAAACTGTCATATAATAGCTATTATCAGTACATCAAAACAACACAACAACACGGTGGCAGCGACTAGATCAAACTAAGGGCGGCGGTAACGTATTGACACTGAAATCGTGAACTTTGAATCAACTGATGAGTGAAAAATATGTCTTTATTCGCCGTGCCTGAAATTTGTTCAAAAGAATCACGCGCAACATGAATGACGTCACTCGACAGCCGCATCGGGATCAAAGGTCACGTCATATGCAAATGGACAGCTACGTGTAAACAACAGAGACATTCAGCCTTCTGTAATTTTTGCCGGGTCTCATAAAAGCGGTCTGGCTGGCTAGCAATTGAACACTGTTGTAGTCTGTTGTTATAGCTAGGCATATAACCCATATTGCCATAATTATAACTGACCGGGGCTCATTAAAGCAGCCTGGCTGGTAGTTTTAAGCTACACAATTTATAAGACACACAGCTAACACGCTACTAGTAGGCGCGAATTGACTAACAACAACAGCGAACATGGATCACGTACCAAGAATGGATTGGTCAGTGGAAAATCAAGCAGAAACATTCAAGTTATTTAAACAACGACTTGAATTATACTTCAAAGCAAAGCGAATTGAGGAAGGAGAACAAGTAGTACACATTCTACTACAAGTCGGCGATGAAGGACTACGCCGATACAACTCTTGGAGCCTCACAGAAGAGGAAAGGAAGATCCTACCAAGATATTCGCCAAATTCGTTGAACAACTTGAGCCGTGTGAGAACTATCGCATCAGCCGGTTACGACTTATGCACTACCGTCAAAGGCCAGAAGAAAACTTAGATTGTTTCATAAACAGATGCCAGTTGCTAGCTCTGAAATGCGAGTTTCAAGATAACGAATTGAATGAGCGACTCATTGAACTGATTATAGCTGGTACGCCAATTCCTGATTACCAGAAGGAATTGCTTGGAAAAAACAAGAACTACACACTGGACGAAGCAATTCAGTTGGGACGAGCGTATGAAGCGAGTGCCTCCCACGTCCAGCAGATTCGTGACATGGGAACAGTGGCGACAAATGCGGTGCATAGCTTCAGACGTGGTGCAAACTCATCCGCCAAATGTCGCAACTGTGGTCAACAACACCCATTCAAACCGCGTGAAAGTTGTCCAGCGTTTGGAGTCAAGTGCAGAGCGTCCGGCAGAATGAACCACTGGGCGAAATGTTGTCTGACTAAGAAAAAACAGCATGCCAACAACATCACGCCGCATCAGCGCGGACGTTCGAAATCCAGGAACAGGAACGAGCATCGGCAACGACAACATTCGTATGCAAAGGAGAAGTCAATTCATCAAATGCGTTCCAATGCACAGAACACTGACACACTTGAACAGTCATTTGATGCACTCAGTTTTCATGATGTGAAGGTGTCAGCAATGTGTCTCGGGCAATATAATCGCGACGAAGCCTATGCGCAGGTGCAAATTAAACTGAGCAATCGTCCTGCCATCCACAATTTGAGCCTGAAAGTGGACACAGGCGCACAAGGCAATACACTTCCACTGCGAACATTTCGACGCATGTATCCGGACAAGTTAAATGCTGAGGGGTTCCCCGTTGGTAACATCGTCGCAGCAGTAAGAGGCGCACGATTGACGGCGTACAATGGCACGTCCATCACATGCCATGGCGTGGTTAACATTTCATGCAGCTACAACAAGTCGGCATGGGGTGACACTCGGTTCTACATCGTTGATGTAACAGGCCCTGCAGTGATTGGTCTTCAGTCGTGTGAAAAGTTGAATCTGGTGACTCTACATTGTACCATCAAGACGCACTCCTCAACAGAAGATAGACCTGCTACGGGACAATCAGCTGTCACGAGCACAGCCTCTATAAACAGCGTTGATGACCTCACTAGAATGTATCCAGAACAGTTTGACAGAATCGGCTGTTTTCCTGGTGAAGTGAAGTTGGTGGTGGATCCCGCAGTTCCTCCTCGCGTGAATCCTCCAAGAAAGACACCAATTGCGCTAAAAGATGCTATCAAAAGCAGTCTTGACTCCATGGTGGAAAATGACGTCATACGCAAAGTGCACGAGAATGAGCCAACAGAGTGGGTCTCAATCCTGGCATATGCAAAGAAGAAAGATGGGAGCCTAAGAATATGTTTGGACCCCAAGTTCTTGAATCAGGCACTGAAGAGACCGCACCACAAAATTCCTACGTTGGAAGAACTTAATCACAAGTTCACAGAAGCAAGATATTTCTCCAAACTTGACGCCAAAGCCGGATACTGGGGTGTCCAGCTTCACAAGGACTCTCAACTCCTCACTACGTTTCAATCTCCTTATGGTCGATATGCCTTCAAGCGACTTCCACTCGGCTTGTCTGCATCACAAGACATCTTTCAATCCAGGATGGACATGATTCTCGAGCAGTGTGATGGAGCAGAGGGAATCGCTGACGACGTGGTGGTTTACGGTGCCACAGAAGATGAACATGACAGAAATCTTCATCAACTCATGAACATTGCGTCGTGGAACGGGCTTGTCTTCAATTCCAGCAAGTGCCTGATCAAGGAGAGCAGTGTCAGTTTCTTTGGCCTCATCTACGGCATCGATGACATCAAACCTGATCCGGACAGGATCCGCGATCTGCAAGACATACCACCACCTCGAGACAAGAAAGAGCTTCAGCAGTTTCTTGGACTCATGACCTTCTTGAGCCCATTCATACCGAACTTGGCTGACAAGGCTTCAATGCTTCGAGATCTACTGAAAGAAGACAGCATGTTCATGTGGGAACCGCACCATCAAAGTTGCTTCGATGGTCTGAAACATCTTGTCACCTCAAGGTCAAGTCTTCAATACTTCAACGTGTCCAAAACGCCCATACTTCAAACAGACGCTAGTCTCCTTGGACTTGGCGCGGCGTTACTTCAAGAGAACGAGTCTGGTGTAATCCAACCGGTGGCATATGCATCGAAAAGTCTATCAAGCGCAGAGAAACGATATGCCTGCATTGAGCGAGAGTTGCTAGCCATTGTTTTTGGCACACAACGGTTCCACACATACCTATACGGACACAAGTTCAAGGTCGTCACGGACCACAAGCCTCTCGTTGCGATCATCCAGAAAGGTCTTGTCAACTCTCCACCGCGACTACAAAGAATGCTCCTCAAACTGCAAGGGTATGACATGGAAGTTGAATACCAACCAGGAAAGGACATTGTCCTTGCGGACACACTCTCGCGTCTTCCAAGTACGCACAACACAGAAACGATCGACCTTGATGTTCGTGTTGACTTCGTCCGATTCTCTGATGAACGCATCCAAGAGCTGAGGAACAAGACGAAGGCTGATCCAGTTCTCCAAGCACTCTCCGAAACGATCGTGACTGGATGGCCCGAAACAATAAAGAAGTTGCCAACTAGCATCCGTTCGTACTGGTCGTTCCGCGATGAACTCTCCGTGGAAGATGGTATCCTATTGAAAGGAACACGAGTCGTCATTCCTGAGAGCATGCAGACATTCATACTGGAGAAACTACACTACGGTCACCTCGGCATAGAGAAGACGAGACTCAGAGCAAAAGACTCTGTGTATTGGATCAACATCAATCGTGACATTGAGACTACAGTCAAGTCGTGTGACATCTGTCAAGAACACCAACCAGCGCAGCAGCACGAGACGCTACAGCCGCACGAAGTACTGAGTAGACCTTGGGAAATGGTTGGTACAGACATGTTCTTCTTCAACGACGCAGACTGGCTCATCATTGCGGACTACTATTCAAAATTTCCCATCGTGCGCAAAATGCCGAAGCCATGTCTAAGCTCAACCATCGTTTTTGTCACAAAGCAGATCTTCAGCGAGACAGGCGTTCCTATGCGTGTCGTGTCGGACAATGGCCCGCATTTCGCCAGTGCATGCTACACAGACCTGTCAAAGAAGATGGCATTCCAACACGTAACGTCTTCGCCGAGGTATCCACGCTCAAACGGCTTCATCGAACGCCAAATCCAAACCAAATGAAGAAGGCGAGGCAAAGTGGGCAGGATCTCGACTTGGCGCTACTGTGTCTGCGAACAACGCCAATTGACAGCAAACTTCCAAGTCCAGCAGAGCTCCTCAATGGTCGCAAAGTACAGTCAACTCTTCTGACAAAAATCGTTAACACACGCCAAGATCATGACGATATGAGAACGAGGCTACAAGAGCGACAGGACAAGATGACGTTTCAGCACGATCAACACGCAATAGATATCCCGCCTCTGCACAACGGTCAAGCAGTTCGCTTCCGTGATCAAGACGGCCGGTGGAGACCTGCGACGGTCCTTGACAAAACACCGAATCCAAGATCGTACATTCTCACGACACCGAGCACTATCCGAAGAAACAGAAATCAAATCCGAGACAACTCGACTCACCCGATCGTCAGGAGAGTATCGTTTGCCAGTCCGACTACAGTCCAGCCCGCTCCAGCTGTTGTGGATTCAACTACTCCCACGAAGACTACAGACGGCTCGGCTGAGAACATTGTTCAAAATAATACAACTGGACTATATGTGACCCGCTCTGGTCGTCATATTAAGCAGCCTCAGCGCTATGCATGAATAGATACAAAGACTGTAAGCAAGGCATACTGTATAGCTTATAGCAGAGTTAAATCTATTGCATGTTGTTATTTTACAAGTTTACAGTTATTTCAGAGACTTTATAACAAGTTATTTTGAGTAAGTCATAATCTCTTCTTTTGTAAAAAGGGAGATGTCGTAGTATTACGCGCTTTAGTATGACCTCATTATACTAGAGGTTAGAGTTCAGTTGTTCACGTGTTGGGCTTTGATTAAACATCTATTCCTTCTAACGTGTCTTGTAGTAAACTGTCATATAATGGCTATTATCAGTACATCCAAACAACACAACAGATCATTCTTTAGCATCCAATACAAAGGTGGTGTACCTTCCGCTCATAGATAAGTCTCCTGCTGATGCAGCAACAATTATGACAGCAATGGTGAAGGCAAAACAAATATCAGAATGTGCCGGGCAGAAGTACGCAAACTTGACTAGCAGCTATACCATGTTGCATTGCATGTTCTCTGGGAGAACAAAGCAAGGTTCCAGAACTTCATTCTAAGACTGGGTGGGATGCACCTGTTAATGAGTTACTGTGGCTGCATTGGCACACTGGGATTGTAGAAATACTAAGCTTCACGCTTGGTGGTGCTGAAAATGCTCACCAGCAAGATGTTTTAGCAGAATGTAAGAGCTTTCAGGATGCTGGTAGAGGAATACCGCGGCCTCTTTTGGGGAAGCATAACTTTCAAAGGATGGCTGACCTTCAGCATGAATTGGATGTTGTCTATCGAAGAGCAAAACAGCAAAACTTTGACTGCCTGATGCCCACCTCCATCAGCCTCAAATACATTCGAGCAGTGCGAGAGGCAGACTGGGCATTCCATGTCGAGACTGTCAAAGAAATGATAAGATACCTCTTTGCTGCAGAACATACCAACTATGCCCATTGTTGCTCTACTACTTGCAGTCGATGGAACGCCTTCCCACTGTAGCCCACAAACCCTCCAAGGTCAGAGAGCACGCAATGCACCACATTTCTGGTCTGTTCGATGGCATATGGGTCGATATGACAATTGAGACGACGTTCATGAGGTATGGACATGGACGGATTGGTATTGTTGGCACCACATTGAAGCCTGAAACCCTGAAGACCTGGGCATACAGCTTACATGCATGCAGTGTCATAAATAATGACTTGAATAAGATTAGGGACAATGAAGGTCCACCAGCACACACCTACCATAAGGAGGAGAAGCTGATGCCAAGGACAGGACAGTTTTGCGGGACAATATAAAGCTCCTCATAGACCATCTAGACCCACATCAGCATCCAGATGAACTGGGCAATGTAGTAACTGGAAAGGTTGTGGTCCACCCATCTGTAAATGTCAACAATGCTGTTGCACTGGGTAAAACTGCAATAGAATAATTCGAGAACACCTGCCCTGGTGGCTTCCATGACACAATACCCATGATTGTGAACACTATGACAGTTACCTCAAAGTTGGTGATGTCAAAGTGTTTGACACAGAAGCCATCTACGACAGAGCCATGTGCCTGCAGTCCAGATCACATAGTATTGATACTGACAACATATTGGCTCATGAGCTATCACCGTATCCTACTTCGATTTTGATGCAGATGAACAAATGCGTGAGGTCAAAACCAACTTCAAGAATGCCCTTAAAGTGGAGGTATCAAGCAGAAATGCCGAGAAGGACATAGATCCAGTATTCCTGGATGGCTCTGCCGTGTTCTGGGTGGTGCCGGGGCCTGTGCATGACTACTTGGACAGATTCCACAGTTACCTCCATACTCGTCTGAAGAAGAGTGACGTGTATATTATGTTTGACCGGTGAGTATATTGTGTAACTTTGAGAATACAATTCAATAAAAATAAATTTACCCTTAAGCTGATTATTCTCAGATGTAATATTAGAAACATGTGACAACCATCTTGGCAGTGACAGGGATCAGTTCACTTCAGGTCTTCAAACTTTCTCATAAGTATACTTACACTGGAGAAGTACCTTATTCATGCCACAATATTGGATGATGTCTTAACATAAGCCCATGTTCTACCTTCAGATACAAATAGAACTGCACAAAGAAGTCAACAATGCAGGGTAGAGAAAAGGGGGCAATTAGAGTACACTCTATGGAACACCACTCGTCTACCTCCACACAAAAACTCATCCTTACGGTCACCAGAAACAAGTCACAGCTGATTGATCTCATATGTGAGGACATTACATCACACAAGGAGGACTTCACGCAGCACTAACTTGTCGTCACCGGCAGTGACCCTGAGCCAGTGGAGATCAACAGTGGTATTCTCATCAAGCGGCTGGACATGAAAACAACTCAGGAAGAGGCGGATACCATCATTGTTCAACAAGTGGCAGATGTGCAGGCTGAGATAGTACTCGTGGTGGCAGATGACACCGATATTTTCGTTCTTCTGCTTCACTTCTGTTGCCAAGGTGATATATTCCCCTCCAGCTCTGTCATGATGGTTTCTCTGATCCGTGCCAAGGAGGCCAGGGATGCTTCAATGAAAAGACAAAGCAATCAAACAGAAGATGACGATGAAGAGGAACAGAGGTGTTTCCCAACTCCTGTGTTGGGCGTTTGTATTTGAATGCCTAAAGACTGATTGTGCTCGATCAACGTGTTACACAACCCCCAGACATAATTTACAACTATTTTTTTCTCATGCTGTATGCAGCCATTTGGGTTACGTGCATAGCCAGAATAGTAATTTCTCGACTGACCAAGAAGCAATTGATGATTCTTACCTATGTCCAAAACATATATTATGATGATCAGTTAGTGTATGTAATTGATTTGCTCACCGTGATATGATCAATAGAAGATTTCTAGCTAATTTTCGGTTCTATGGTGGCCATAGTGGCTATCATTATGGCAGCCATCTTGAATTCTGAACAATTATACCACTGCTGAGTGGTTCCATAGAACATTATTTCTCAAAACATAAACAATGTTGTCTTTTAGCCTCTATAGTATTTGCTCTATATGATTATAAGTAAACTTGGAAAATGGCCGCTACTTTGCATTTTGAGATTACGGAAGTATAAAACAGAACTGAGAATAGGATTTGTTAAACATACATTAATACAAGACATTTTAGCTATGTTTCTGTCCGTTATAAAGGCGAATCCATCTTAACTAAGGCATTTTCAGTGCATGTTCGTGTTCGCGGCGGCCATCTTGAATAATTCAAATTGGTCAAAGTTAACTGGTTCACACCACCCCGAATATCTTTATAGACACCCCAATAATAAATAATCAGCAGAGAGAAAAACTACATAAGAGAATTCGGGGTTACTACCCTTGGCTGCCAGACTAGTGGCAGTGTGACCAGTGTTCCAATCTTAAGCTGAAGGTTGTTCGTCTGAATGGTCGGCGACATAATGCTGATACCAGTTTCATTCGTGTTGACCAACCATTGAAGACGTCACATATCAAACGCGACGGAAATTGTCTGTTCCGTGCCTTCAGCTCCATTATCACAGGCTCTCAGGATGATCACGAACTTCTCCGGACTACAACAGTGACATGCATGATGAACAATGTGGAAATCTTGCGGTCTGTCTGTCCGAACATTGCGGAACACATAAACCCTAGTAGCATGATTTCACTAGGTACTTGGGGAACTGAGGTCGAAATCTTTGCATTGGCAACCGCCTTGAAGGCAACAGTGTAAGTGTTCAGCCAGTGTGGCCTGTCGCAAAAGTGGCTACCATATAAGTCACTTATGTCTGGTGACGAGAGCCACCCAGACGAAGTGATTCTGATCCAGAACCTCCACCACCATTATGAACCAACCATGCTACCAGCCATGCTATGAACTGTGTGAACAAATTCAAAAATGTATGCATATTCGTATGTAGGCCATATGCCTGTGTGATTCTATGAATATCTATGTATTTCAATTATATGAATATTTCAATGGTAAATATATATATACATATATTATGTTGAATAAATGAGTACATAGCTGCCATGAATTGAAAAAAAATTATAATTAACACACTTTGCCATAATTTAGCATGTGGATTTATAGGGGGCTATTTTATACCGGGAAGGCAGCATTATGCCGGTATAAGATTGTCCTCCCGGCAGTTTTATACCGTTGTAATATTGCTGGGGGGGGGCAAAATTATACTGGGGGCAATATTATACCTTTACACCGGCGATCAACCAGCGCAAGCACCCGGCGATCAACCTGGCAAAGCACCCGGCGATCAACCTGCGCAAGCACCTGGCGATCAACCTGCGCAAGCACCCGGCGATCAACCTGCGCAAGCACCCGGCGATCACCCGGCGGTCAACCTGCGCAAGCAACCGGAAGGTGCTTTTCCCGGTATGTGGTCATTAGCTTAGATGTTACACTGCAAACCGCAACCCGTGACCATTATGGCAATATGACGCACATCATGTCCCGAACAGTCGAGACTAATGAGGCAGACAGTCTGCAAGCCAAAGTGTTACGTCACATATGTGAACATTTTGATGATTACAGGCATATCAACAAACATGCCGCAAACGCAGACCTTCCCGAGACAAACACTACGGCTCAATCGAGGAGAGGACGGAGGCAATGGCGAATCAAACAGGAATGGTTGGCGAAATTGAGATCATTGCTACGTTCCGGAGCACAAACACTACGGCTCAATCGAGGAGAGGACGGAGGCAATGGCGAATCAAAAAGAGATGGTTGGCGAAATTGAGATCATTGCTACAACGAAATATCTGCATAGGACGACCGACGTTTTCGTTGGCACCTCAAAGTTCGTGTATGGGAGGGAATTCAGTGCTACTAAACCGCCCATAATTCCTCACTGGCGTAAATGATGCAGGCCACTATAACTGCATAATACCAGGAAACACCTCCTTAACTCCACAAGTCCTATCGCCCGTCAGGAATTTCAACCACCAACAACGGGGACTGACGATATAAGGTTGTAGTTGCGTGGACAAAGTCATACAGAATGCAACAATGTAATCATGGTGGACAACTGTATTACTGTCCAATAACTGTGGAACCCAACTAAAAACATATTGTGTAAAAGGCCTTCACATATTGCAGGATGTAGCGAGCAGTAATTAGGTGTTTTCTTTGTCCCCTTGACCATTTCTACATAGCAGCTAAAGCCAAGCAGCCAGCCACAGGCTACATTGAAGAGTATGTCCGGAACATCCAGCGCAAGCTCAGCAGGCAGAACGGGGGAAGGGCGGCCAAATCGCATAATGCAGGCATTCCCACTTCTCCATCCAGTCGCGGGATTACTGTCGCAGGTACGATTCCTTCCGTTATTTTTATTACAATTGTAATATAACTACTTCTGCATAATATGCAGGCATGTAGGCTGGGGTGCGATGGGTGTGTACGCCCCCTCGCTGAAACAAGAGTTCCGCACGAGCGAAAAGAGTTCCGCTCGAGGTCACAATATGGGGGTGAAGCTGGATGTTTTGGGGAGGCTCAAGGGGGTGCACTTGGGGGTGTTTTGGGATCATCAAAGGAGTGCAGTTGGAGGTCTCAAAGGTGTGCAGCATTTGGAGGTTTTTGGGAGCCTCTGGGTGGTTGAAGTTTGGTGAAGGTATCTCAAGGAGGGGTGCGATTGAACGTTTTGGGAGCCTGCCATCCTAGAAAACGCACCCCATAAAAAATCCACCACATTACAGGTCTGATATGTCATGCTAATTAGTGTACTTATCCACTTCAGTGAAACTACCAGTTAGGCCTAGATTGAATGTTTACACTAACCTTCCTTTCTGAACTTATTATTTTAGCACCAGAATATGCAGAAGCCACTGTCGCAAGGAAGCGAAACTGGCTCAAACACAATGCAGAGCCTCGACATATGGTGAAGGCATACATGGCGGATACGAGGCAGGCCAGAATCCACTGGATCCATTGGGAATGACCAGCCATCCATTGCTAACATATTGACAGCTTATCCGCGATATGGTGATCCAGGTGCCCATGTGTGGGTAAATTAAATAGAATTATGTCATGTTCACTTTCTATAAAGACCCATCTGTCCAGAACCTGATATCTGCTTCTTGGTGTTAGGTAAATGTAATAATTTGTTCTCCCTAGAGAGAGAGAGAGAGAGACTAACCTCTATAAAGACTGTTTTGTCTGGCACTTGGGGCAGTCTTTATGGGATATGGCTTTAACTCTGCATGGACAAAACCACTTTTGGACAAAACCCTCACAACATACCCCATTGGACAGAAAACTTCATGGACATATCCCGTGACAGATATAATCTATCACGGGCCTTATTAATGCAACATCTTTTTGTCTGCAATTTATGTAAGTTGTTTGGTCGATCCAAAATCTTAAATAATTGTCATTGTTTTGTTAAAATCTGATAATCGTGCACATTTCCAAAAGATTGACGAGGATTTTGAACATCTGTTCAGCTCACAGGCAGGACATTTTACATCACGGTGGGAGACGGTGGCACCCAAGCTTCTGGAGAAAGTTCGGTTAGACAGCAAATATGACTCTGCCATGTGGACGCTTGCGTAACTGAGCAACCCACAACGGATGCCTGACGAAGACATAGATGATGATTACTCACCATCACAGGGTCAGTGTTTTACTTTATTCTGGTGGTGTTGGGCTGAATGTTTCATACAAACTTCAGAAAGGCGATTCATAAGTTCCAAAATAGCGTTGTAACGCATTGTAGTATAGAGGTCGGGGGAGTGTGCTTTTTCTGTTACATAAACCAAACATCGAATATATTAATGACGAACAGGTTAACTCCTCTACATTATCCCATATGCGTATGTTTGCAGAATAAATTGCAGCAACAATGCTGGTTTTACTGCCAAATTTACTTCCCCCACGCCCTGTAAGCACGTCTAAGTCACAAAAGAAGAAGTGGAGGCCAAGCATCGCCGAGGGACTGAAAGCGTTCGTTGATCTGCAGAAGGTATGTTATTAAGACTGGCTTACACCCTACCATTATAAAACAAATCAAGGACAGACATTGTCACCATTACAGTATATTGAATTTAAACTCGTTCCCCTGACCATTAAATATAAAAAATTATGTCGGCAATTAGACATTGCTTACACCAGATACAAATTTTTACATGACGCCTTCAAGTAACGCACCACTAAATTATTCAACTGAAAATAGTAAATGACTTGAAATAACTGTTTTATGTTTTCTGGAATGTATCGCTAATTTAATGATGAGAGGTCAATGGTCCAGTGAAGCGAATGAACATAGAAACATGCGAGTGAACCTCTCCGCCTCTGAAGAGATGCATTTACAATCATCTAGCGTTAGCATCTTTATAATAATAGATGCAATTTTTTTTGAGATGTTCTGTAGGGTACACCAAGCAGCAGGAGTATGCTAAGCTAGCAGCATGTTCCCGAAGCCCCGGCGGTCGGCGGGATCGCCGACTACAGCTAATCAGACCGCTGGCTACTGAATCAGCCCCATATAATTATCTTCTCGAGTTTTTGAGGCGCAAGAATGGCTCAATTTGGCATCTGGCGCACACAAATTCAGTTGACGCGTCCTAAAAAATAAGTCTACATTAATTGACGAGGAGCAGTCGATATTTAGCGCACCGTGCTACCTACTGCTAATTCCACACAAATCCGCCAGGTGTACAATTATCCGCCAGAACGCGAACCCTGTGTTTACCAAGGCGTAAAATATCCGCCAGAGCGCGCACGCTGTGTGTCCGCTAGGAAGGACGAGACGTAAAACACAAAAATCACTCGTAGACTACCACTGTCTAAGAGACATGTGCGGCAAAAAGCTACGCACACAACCGAAAGATATTACACGTAAACATTCATTGGAAATTTAAATGATTACCGATAATAGTATAGGCAATACTGACATTCTCTTCGATCGGCACTTCAGACAAGTGATCTCAGGTTGGCAGGTCTGCTTGTGATCCAGTTTCACCACCCATTTGTGTATAAAAAATAAATGGGATGGGGAAAAGGGTGGGGGGCTTGGGGGAAAAGATCTCATTAAAGAAAGAAAACACAATATGCTGGGGAAGTTCTATATATTTTGTCAGGGTTGGACTTAGAAATTTCTCACCCATATGTAAAAAACACGAAGATCGATGTTCAATATTTCTACTGCTGTCAAGAATTCTGGATGTTTCAGACAATTTCCCTGTTGTCTGGATGTTTCAGACAATTTTCTTATTGTCTTTAAAATTATTTGAGGTCTTTAAAACATATTTCTTGAGAACAATGGTCGCTCAATAGGTTTTGTTGTTGTTAATTGTTTTCGTGATTTTTAAATTTCAAATTTCACAAAGAATTGAGGTTATCAATTCAGTAACAACATTCATCATTACATACGACTTGTATATTAGCGTAAGTAGTTTAAAAACTATTTTCATTTATTGTTCTTTAACATGTTGGTATGTCCTAGAGTTGTACATAATTTAAGAACTTTTACTTATTGTTCTTTAAAATGTTGGTACGTATTCAGAGTGGGGTGCAAACATCAGTTGCATGGTAAGGTTTTGGCGCCCTGGTATTGGAGTATAATGGGGCAGTTAAAAATTATTTTGTACTTACGTAATCTCAGCACAAAAGCGTCTTCGTTATATTATGACTTAACAGTGTACTGTACGATTCGTAAGCTAATTACATTCAAGAAGCAATGGATGAAATGCTAAGTAATTATACTGAATTAGACATAAGGCACTTGTTTGAAAACGAAGAGGTTGAAGTAAATCCTTTTAACCTGGCTGGTATAAATAGTGATTACTATGATGTTCATAATATTCCTCCCGCTAAATTTTGCCATACCCGTTTTCAGCACAAAGTACTCCATCTCAACATACAAGGACTTTCATCAAACTTTGATCAACTTAAAATATTACTGTCACAGCTATCTGATGCACATGTTGAAATTGATTATATATTATTATGTGAAACCTTTTTAAATGACAACAATGCGCATCTTTTTAAATTGCCTAATTATAATTTTATTTACAAGAATAGGAAATTTAAATATAAATGTGGTGTCGCGATGTATGTATGTGATAATATTCAGTATAATCACCGCGAAGTCCTTGATATCTTCGTGGAGGGGGAATTTGAATCTGTATTTATTGAATGCAGCATTAATGGTCAAACCTCTGTCGTTGGTGAAATATATCGGATCCCTAACTCAAACGTGTCTTCATCTATCCAAAGATATGAGACGATACTAAATAAGATTCAGCACTCAAACCATCAGATCATAATTGGCACTGATCAAAATTTTGACTACCTAAAAATGGACTCATATAAACCTTCATCCGACTTACTATACTTACACCTAGCTGCTAACACAATTCCAACAATTACCAAACCAACGCGTATCACCCATACATCCGCTACCCTTATTGATAACATATATGTACGACATACAACTCCATTTGTTCATTCTGGCATATTATGTAGTGATATATCTGATCACCTACCTATATTCTGTTTAATTGGCAAGCAGAAGCCTTGTAAAAAATCAAATGAGCCGTTAATATTCAAACATAGACCTATGTCTGACAAATCCATTGGTCATATAACATCTACACTACGCGAAATTGATTGGACGTATTTACACCAGTTAGATACAAATAATTCACTAACAAACTTAACTATGTTATTCAAACATTCGCGCCGGAGAAAATTGCTAAAGTTAATCCCAAATACGTAATACGGAATGAGTGGATGACTAAAGGTCTATTAAAATCGTCAGTAACATCAAACAAACTCTAGAAGAAATGTATCGGCAAATCTAAGATACATCCTACTTATATCCGTTATGTACATTATAGAAATATGTATAATAAACTGAAACAAATTGTCAAAACAACATACTATGCGAATAAGTTAAAAACATTTAAGAACGACTCTAAAAAAACTTGGAAATTACTTAGAACCATGATTGGGAAAAACAACGATAAATCAGGCATTTCGTCACACTTTAAGTATAATAACGATATAATTAAGGACCCTCATCAAATTTCGAATATATTCTTTAATGTTTTTACTAATATTGGCTCAAACCACGCAAATGCAATCCCTCAACCTAAAGAGCAATTTACTAAATATCTTCAGAATTGTCCTAAACAAAATCCAGGAAGTCTCTTCATGAGTCCGACCGATGTAAATGAAATCAGGCAAATTATAATGTCTCTCCAACCTAAGACCAATTCTGGATATGACAATTTTAGTCCCCACCTCATGAAATTATTTGGTGAGCAAATAGCGTTACCAATAACTATCTTAATAAAAAAATCAATAGGAGAGGGAATAGTGCCTGACGAAATAAAAATAGCAAAAATTATACCTGTTTATAAGTCTAAAGCTACTGATGACTTTTTTAATTATAGACCAAAATCTTTGTTACCTTCAATTTCTTAAATACTGGGAAAAGTTGTACATAGAAGAACTTATGATTTTATACAGAAAAACAATATATTGAACAATAACCAATATAGTTTTCGTGAGAAACATTCAACAACCAATGCTATTACCGTTTTTACTAGTGACATTATTAAATCATAGAAAAAAAGGACTCGGTCCTTGCTGTTTTTCTGGATCTAAGTAAAGCATTCGATACTATCAACCACCAAATCCTATTACACAAACTTGAATATTACGGTATAAGGGGTACTCCACTCAAATGGTTTAAGAGTTACCTTTCAAACAGGAAACAGTATGTTAAGTAAAGTTCTAGTGACTCACTTCAGCAGGATGTCACACACGGTGTCCCACAGGGGTCTATCCTCGGTCCGCTTTTGTTTATATTATACTGTATATTAATTACCTTCCATTCTGTGTAAATATGTGCAAAACTATATTGTTTGCTGATGACACTACTATATACAAAACTGGAAAACATATTAATGAAATATATAAAGATATGAATAACGAACTTGAAATATTAGCTAACTGGTTTCATGCCAATAAACTATCTTTAAACATTTCTAAGACAAAATGCATGTTATTTTCTAGATCTCGTCCTGCTCAGAACGAAGAATTATTGTTAGCGATAGCTAATAACATAATTCAGCGAACAAAATGTATAACATTTCTAGGCCTTCATATAGACAACAGACTTGATTGGCATGAACATATAAATGCATGCAAAAACAAGCTAACTAGTGCTTTATACATAATTAATAAAGTTAACCGCTACCTTCCAGCAGCTGCACTTAAAACAATTTATTACACTTTAGTTTACCCCTACTTGACATACGGAATCATTTTGTGGGGATCCACATACAAAACACATATCGAAAAAGTATTCATTATGCAAAAAATATAGTTCGTTCCATTCTTAAAACAAACTATTGGGAACATTCAGATCCCCTCTTTACATGTTTAAATCTAATAAAATTGCATTATATTTATGAAATTGAAGTTGGAAAATTCATGTATAATTATGTCCACGGTAGTCTGCCACATTCATTATCGGATATTTTTACATTTACCTATGACATTCACTTTTACAAAACAAGACAAACCTGTAATATACGTCCTATTATCAGTTCTACTCAAAGATCTTCGAACAGTTTGCTATGTAAAGGTCCGATGATCTGGAATACAATTCCAACTGTTATACAAAATAAACCCAATTTAAATAGTTTTACATTATTATTAAAGGCAAATGTTGTACGGGGGTATGGTGTTCTAGTTTAATTTCATTCCACCCCGACACGTCTGACATATGTGTTTGATATAATGCTATTCTACTTAGGTGTTATACCATTGCTGAAGCTTGGCATAACCACATGTTTTTTTTTTGCAAGACTACTTATGTGAACATGTATCATCTAATATTAATGTTATTAAATTTACATATATGTTATATTGATTATAGCAACGTAACCAACACACTACACGTGAAATCATTGTTAATAATAGTTATTTTGGGGATGACGGTGACTAGTTTATGTAATCATTATCATTTTATATTGGAATAATTCAAACAAACTGGTTACAGCCTTAATTGGCTCCGCTGTCATCCTGGAATTGTATATCATTTTGTCAACTGTTTTACGAATTGTTTATATTTGTATGTATGATTTATACAATTCCAAATAAAACATACTACTACTACTACTAAGTGTTTTACAAATATCTGTACCTTGGTGATGGCTGTATAAAATGTGGTAGAGTAGATGATCAAATTTGTGGTGGAGGAATATGTAAAATGTATATGTGATTTTAATGTATGTTTTATCTATTATTTTTGTCTACTGAATGAAATTAAATGATTAGAATGCACCAGAAGTCACCAAATAGCATTATTTTATAAAACTAATTTCCAGGAGATATCCAACTTATGATATCCCTCGATTGAAAGAGGTGATTGCATTGAACCCTTTCAAGAACAAGGGCAAGTGGCAAGACAGCTGCACAAAGCTACATATGGATGTGGATGCGAGACGGTGTCGAGAGACGTGTGCTCTTCTTTTGGAGCAATTCAAAAAAGAAGACGCAGCTTCTCTCAAGCGGTAAATTTAATTTTTTCATTTGCGAATGGCATACGCCAGTTAATTTGTTTAACGTTAGTCCAGTGGCATATCTAAAAGTTTAAAGAAATTGTATTTTCACAACTTAAAATTGCTAGCTGTACTTTTTAAGAAAAAAAACCAGAAATGATGGATGTATGTATTAAAAAATATTTTTGCATGCAGATCGGGCACTGAAGAAGAATTCGACGAGAAATGCGTTTTACTGCAAGAAATTATGGATATACTCGCCGAAGAAACAAAGGAAAAAGTGAAAGACCAGAAGAAGAAAATGGAAGAAGATAAGAAGGCGGGCGGCATCAGGAAACGTGCGATGGAGACACTGACTCCACGGAAAGGTTTGAATGAAGGCAAGTGCCTGGTCTATTATCACATTTTATAATAAACAATAAATTCTTCAAAATCTTCAAGATTGGCGGTCACCTTTTATTTGTCACACACCTTTAAATTTTGATGTTAAGTATTACTTAATTTTTTACTATATAAGAACAATTGTTAGATGGTGTCAATAGCGTATTGTTTTATGAATTTTTTCTCCAATAATTGACCGACTCCTTATACGAGGACTTTGTCTGCCATACAGTTCTCTGACACCTTCGGCTGTTTAATAACATCATTTTGTTCCAATTAATAAAATATAATTCAATCATCCTGTCCACCTTCGATGCTTACACGTCGTCCTTGATTTTCTGTCATCACTTAATTTCAAGTGTGTATTTTACAGAAGATAACGAGACTCTGCCTAAAAGGGCAAAGCCGTGCACGGTGCTCATTTATCTGAAGGAGAAGGGAGACGAGGATAGAAAATTGAAGACGGCAGAGATGGCACTACAACGGGAAAAAACTGAACTGGAAAAGGAAAGTTTCGAGTTAGAAAAACTGGAGAGAATGCAAAAATTCGAAAATGAAAAACAGGAGAAAGCAATGTTATTGCAGTTAATGCAAAAATGCCTAGAAAAGTGAACTGTTCGTAACGTTTGTATAACGTATTCCAAGTCGTCATTTAGAGAGAGAAAAAAGAGAGCCTGTTTCATTCACATATGTATTCTTATATAAAAATAATTTGTTAAATGTGTATAACTCAGCAGTACATTTTATTAAATCGTTCACATTGCCTCAAACTGAAGTTATCATCTTGATCAATATTATATTCATGACGGCTGCCTGGTGTCCATATTGTACGTCTCGGTCAGCCCAGCCATATATTGCTTAAGATTAAGGTGGTTGTAAATCAACATACTGTCCTGTCTCCCTTCCATACAAACATGTATGACAGTTTGTCAAAATGGCTCCAACATTTCAGTGATTGCCCAGCCATATATTGCTCAAGAGTAAGTGGTTGTAAGCCAAAATACTGCCCTGTTTCGCTTCCATATAAACAGGTATGACAGTTTGTTAAAATTGCTCCAGCATGAAAACACTTCCCAACAGGTTGCATATATAACTTCAGGATCTTTTTGAAATCCAAGAATGCAAAGTTTGATATGATCTTTCCAAATACCCATTCGATCGTAACGCGCACAGTGGACATTTTCTTGTTGAATATTTTTTCTTCCTCGGTCAGATGAGCCCCTTTAAATGGCGCTAAAAGATGAGGTCGTACCGGATAACCTGGATCTCCGTAAATTGAGTACACCTTTCCATCAACCGTCATGTGTTGTTCAAGTTGAGGTAGCAAACCACTTTTGCGCAACACCCCTGAATCCTGCCGCCTCCCTTCTATGGGTCCGAATAAATTCACAATCAGTTCATTTGGACCCGTTATGGCCTGAACCTTTATACAATGGACGCGCTTATGGCCACTGTATAGCAACCGTTGATTCTTTCCTGGTCTGCAGATAGCCCTAACAGTGCCATAAATAAATCCCCAACAATTGTCCAAAGGTGCGTCACGATTATAAACCGCCGTAGAAAACGATCCAAATCATGAGGCTTTAACCACTGCCTGTCAAGATTGCTTAGTAAGTGTCTGTTCTGTTGGTGAACTACATTTATCATCTCATTGAAAATATACGATAATTCGGATTCGGAACGTCCAAATGTCGAACCATTACCATTATGGTCAATCTATACATGGACACGTTTGAGAGACACGCCATCACCACCACCCCAAACCCCCGTCAGTCTGGTACAGATATGTCGACGGCAGTTTCGTCCAGATACATGAATAGCATTTCACTGCACATCTCAACAGTATTGACCCAAACATCAAATTCAACCTGAATGAGAAGGCCAACTGCCATTCCTGGACACGTGTGTACATATGAATGATGACGGCGGATCACAGTCTACATGAAACCAACATATACAGATCAGTACTTGAACTTCAGCTCCAATCATCACCACGAACACAAGCGATCAATGCTCAGAACACTGATGAACAGAGCAGATCAACTCATAACCATAGACGACGATAAAGCCATAGAAAAAGCACATGTCAGAGCAGCACCCAAAGCCAACAACTAAAGACAGTGGATGTTCAACATCACTAAGAACACCAAGTGCAAAAAACAGACCAGTCACACATCAAACATCCCTTTACCGTACATGCACAACCTATCAGAGAAACTGACCAACATCTTTCGGGAACATGCAGTGGGGACGTACCACAAACCATACAATACGATAAGATCGAAAGTGGTGAACCCCAAGGAGAAAACCCCCAAGAACAACATGTGTGGAGTGATACATGAAATAACCTGTCAGCAGACCTATGTAGGTGAAACCAGCAGAGCTATGAGAGCCCGACTTTTAAGAACACATGCAGTAACATCAGGGCCCCATTCACAGAAGTAGGCGAACATAGAGTGAATGAACTGTTGAACATCACGGCCAAAGATGCAACAGTGCTCGCCGGTGAAAACTTCTAGCGAAGCAACAGAGATCAGAGAGAGGCGACCAGCCATCAACACAGACACCGGTATAACCTTCCCGCGATCTTCTTGGAACTGCTGTCATGTGTCGACCACCAATGAAGTCACATGGGTGTCGTGAGGACACAGAAAGTTCCGTAGGAGAATTCAAGGATTCGGAAAGGTAACTTCAATTGCAATTAGCACACATAGTTATTCTAGGGTATATATTAATATGGCTTAGACACGGTTTCAGTAAGTCTTGCGTAACGTTACCTAGTAATGCTTGCATACCTTTCGTAACGTACGTACCTTGCAGTGTTTAAACAAACGTTGTTGTGAGTTATGGCAACGTAGTATTTTTTTATGCAGCCGGCAAAGCTACTAACGTTTTATCTGTTTCTGTTTCTTTGTGTTCAATTTACATAATATACAGATAAATACATGTCCATCGTCATACTATTTTTTTTAATTTGTTGAACATTGTCTAACAAAACATACAAACAAACACACCTATGCAATTACTCAAAACAACACAATTCAGTTAGTGATCACCTATTCATTATTTATTGCCTCCTTGATGCATATATCTTTGATACACACAGGGCTACGCACGTGCTCGTGTTTGCTATCTGACATAGTAATGTTATTTAATTTTTTTATGCGTTTGGCAGTTCTGCAGCTGTATTAGTGAATATGACTGTTCTGCAGTTTGCTGCTCTACAATGATATTATTGTAACAGCTCAGTGCAGTTGCACTTTGAGAATGCGTTGAACTTTTATGTTGATTAAAGCCTACAACTAGGCCTAACGACTTTGTGTTATTACATCAATTTAATCAACATAAAAGTTGCTCAAATAATATGTACTTGGGCAACTCCAATCGTGGATTTGCTGGCCTCCGGCAATCATTCTACTAGGCGATAATCGGGCGAAACAAACTGCGACAATTTCAGCCCATTGCTATTTGTGGTTCACTGCTACTATGGATAGGCTACTCAGACCAGAACGTCTTGATACTGATCCAAACTCATCATCAGCATCTAAAGAGTGGACGCACTGGTTGAAAACATTCCAAAACTTTTTGTCTGTTCTTCCTGCCGAAGGACTGGATAAACTTTGCGTGTTAACTAACTACGTTACGCCGAAGATCTATGAGAGCATCGCGGAATGTGCCACCTACGAAAACGCTATTGATACTTTGGAAGCTTTGTACATAAAACCTACGAATGAGATTTTCGCTCGACACCTCCTGGCTACACGTCGCCAACAAGCCGGTGAAACTTTAGACAAATATCTACAGGCTCTAAAAACGTTAAGCAAAGACTGTAACTTCAAAAGTGTTACTGCTGCTCTACACCGAGAGGAATCCATCAGAGACGCATTCATCAGCGGTCTACAATCATCATTGATCCGTCAACGCCTCTTGGAAAATAAGACGTTAGACTTAGCGGCCATGTTTGATCAGGCTAGGTCATTAGACTTGGCGCAGAAGAATTCGGAGCTGTACTGTGCTCCACCTGTACCCTCATTCAGTGCCGCTGCCGGTGAACAAAAATCTGCTGTTGAGGAGGATTCAACTGATCGTTCTTTTGTGTCTGCCGCTGCTAAAAATAAATGTTTCTTCTGTGGTAATACTAGACATCCACGCGCAAAATGTCCTGCATGCGAAGCCATATGCAATAAATGTCAAAAGAAGGGATATTTCGCGAAAGTGTGTCGCTCGGAACCTGTTTCCAAGGTTGCATCAACTGGGATGAATCCGCTGAATCGTCCAACTATTGCATCTGACGTCTGTAACTGGCCCTATCAGCGCTATCTAAAGCAATGTGTAAGATTGGCTTATACGGGCTAGAAGTTGAATGCCTGATTGACAGTGGTAGTACTGAGAGCTTCATTCATCCAAAGCTTATTAGACAAAAGTCTATAACGACTTACCCTTCGGACAATGTTGTTTCCATGGCTTCGGCGTCTCTTTCAGCTAAAGCGCTTGGGTTTTGTGAAGTTGACCTAACAGTAAAGGGATGTGACTACAAAAACGTTCGATTGTACATACTTCCCGAGCTATGCGTAGACGTTATCCTCGGGTTAGACTTTCAGCAGCAGCATGAGAGTGTCACATTGAAATACGGGGGAGATCAGCCACCCCTGACGCTTTGCGGACTAACCACTTTGTGCGTTGATCCTCCAGAACTTTTCGCTAATCTGACAGCTGATTGTCATCCCATTGCTTCAAAATCGCGTCGCTACAGCTTTGATGATCGTAAGTTCATTGAAAAAGAAACTCAGCGACTATTACGTGAAGGGATTATAGAACCCAGTAATTCCCCCTGGCGTGCGCAAATTGTTGTCACAAAGGACGAAAATCATAAGAAGCGTCTCGCGATTGATTACTCTCAGACGGTCAACAGGTTCACGCTACTCGATGGGTACCCTCTCCCTCGCATCGATGACACAGTCAACAAAATAGCTCAGTACCGTGTGTTCAGCACCATAGATCTGCGCAGCGCTTATCACCAGGTACCCATAAGAAATGAAGACAAACCATATACGGCATTCGAATCTGGTGGGAGCCTCTATCAGTTCACCCGCATTCCATTCGGCGTCACAAACGGCGTGGCTTGCTTCCAGCGTATTATGGACTCGTTCATTAAGGAGGCAGAACTTGATGGAACATTCGCATACTTAGATGATATCACTGTTTGCGGTATGACCCAAACCGAACACGATCTAAACTTAGAACGGTTCTTCAAGGCAGCTGAAATGAAGAACATCGTTTACAACGAGGGTAAATGTGTGTTCTCCACAACAAAACTTAGCATCCTGGGCTATGTTGTGGAGGATGGTAACATGCGGCCCGATCCTGAGCGTCTTTGACCTCTACGTCAGCTCGCTATGCATCACGACATGAAGTCTCCCCGTAGGGTCCTTGGGTTCTTCGCCTATTACTCACAGTGGATTCGCGAATACTCGAACAAGATTCGTCCTCTTAGTATCACGACAACGTTTCCTGCATCGAAGGAAGCTGAAATGGCATTTCAACAACTCAAACGTGATATTGAAGGATCTGTGGTGACTGCAATTGATGAGGCCCTACCGTTCGAGGTTGAGACTGACGCATCTGAATCGGATATAGCTGCTACACTAAATCAGGCTGGACGTCATGTAGCCTTCTTTTCTCGCACGCTTCAGGGGCCCGAAACGCGTCACGCATCAGTTGAAAAAGAGGCACAGGCAATCATTTAATCAGTTCGTCATTGGAGACATTATTTGACTGGAAAACATTTCACTCTGAAAACTGATCAAAAATCTGTCAGCTACATGTTCGACAAACGACAGAAAAGTAAGATAAAGAACGACAAAATGATGCGTTGGCGCATGGAGCTATCTTGCTTCGACTTCGATATTATGTATCGCCCAGGAAAGGAAAACATACCCTCTGACACTTTCTCGAGGTCGTTTTGTTCATCTATAGGCACGGACCTTCGTCAACTAATCGAACTCCATGAATCACTATGTCACCCTGGAGTGACACGTATGCTCCACTTTGTGAAATCAAAGAACTTACCTTATTCGGTTGAAGACGTGCGACGGTTGACCAGCTCATGCAAAGTCTGTGCAGAGAGTAAACCTAGATTCTATCAGCCAGAAAACATGCATCTCATTAAAGCCACACAGTCATTCGAACGACTTAATGTGGACTTTAAAGGACCTCTGCCAAGTACTGACAAAAATCTATACTTCCTGACGGTTGTAGATGAGTACTCTAGGTTACCCTTTGTGTTCCCGTGTGCAGACATGACTACGCCTATTGTCATCAGCTGTCTGTGTCAATTGTTCGCACTATTTGGAACGCCCGCCTACATTCATTCTGATCGTGGGTCCTCTTTCATGAGCAGAGAGCTCCTGGAGTTCCTAATGAGTAAAGGCATCGCTAGCAGCAGAACTACAAGCTATAATCCTCAAGGAAATGGCCAGACGGAGAGATACAATGGAATAGTCTGGAAGGCGATCACCATGGCACTGAAGTCGCGTAATTTGCCTCCCAAATGCTGGCAAATTGCACTGCCTGATGCGTTGCACTCTATTCGCTCTCTATTGTCAACAGCAACCAACGTGACTCCTCATGAGAGGCTGTTAAATTTCGCTAGACGCTCTACAACCGGAGGGTCCGTACCGACTTGGCTAAGTACGCCTGGACCCATCTTACTCAAAAGGCATGTACGTCACAGCAAAGTGGAACCACTCGTGGACCAAGTAGAACTTCTTCAAGCGAATCCTCAGTACGCTAATTTTCGCTACCCCGATGGCCGGGAAACGACCGTGTCCCTCCGACATTTGGCCCCGACAGGCGAGTCGTCAGCAGATGAACGGCTACATCAATCCGAAGGACTTCCCGCTTCTGTCGACAGTCCACGACGACCCGTGTCCATTGATATTTCTGCAGAACATCCTGAAGGAGAAGGCGACCATCAGCTTCGACGCTCTGAACGTGTTCGTCGAACCCCTGTACGCTTGGACCTTTAAGTGGACTAATAATGACTGCTTTCTAGCAAGGGGAGAATGACATAGTAATGTTATTTAATTTGTTTATGCGTTTGGCAGTTCTGCAGCTGTATTAGTGAATTTGACTGTTCTGCAGTTTAGCTGCTCTACCATGATATTATTGTAACAGCTCAGTGCAGTTGCACTTTGAGAATGCGTTGAACTTTTATGTTGATTAAACAACT
The DNA here is from genome assembly GCA_020002185.1 of Paraescarpia echinospica. Taxonomy (NCBI): domain Eukaryota; kingdom Metazoa; phylum Annelida; class Polychaeta; order Sabellida; family Siboglinidae; genus Paraescarpia; species Paraescarpia echinospica. The sequence goes on along the minus strand of CM034532.1, from coordinate 34,010,443 downwards.
AGGCCTAACGACTTTGTGTTATTACATCACTATCCATACTTCTTAAACAACGAATTAATGACATAACATTTTGATCGCACCTTTCTTTCACACTTGGGTGGAAATTATAACAACAATAATTTTATAATTAAGATATTAGATATTGATAATAATGAACTGCAAGTCATAAAACATTTATCTTATTACGACATAGATCACTTTAAAATACTTGTTGTTGAAAAAGTAAACATTTATCAGTATTCGGTTTGAATATTCACTCTATAAATTAAAAACATGATGAACTAACATCATTCGTCAGTTCACTACAGGACATAAACTATAAACTTATTTTGCCTGGATATCAAATTTGACCGATTTAGCAAATGTATAAATACCTGGGTACGATTGCATTGCTCAATGAAAGCGCGGTAGTGACAATGGTGGCTTAATGATATATGTTGATAACAGATTCAAACACAAAGTCCAACTAAACATAAATATGTTCGAACACTGAGATGGACTGTTAATTAAAGTAACTGGAAGTGGCCTACTAAAATAAATTTCTATTGGTAATATATACAGACCCCCAAGCATGGTAAGAGAACATGTCAAGCAATTTACTAATTAATTCCCCACACGTATCTTGTCAATAGAACAATCAAACACAACTATTAACACAGCCGGGGACTTCAATCTTAATCTCCTTCAGATAAACGAAATTTCAATATGCATTGAAATCTTTGATATGTTGACATCCCACAGTTTATTTCCACTAATCCCACTTCCTACCAGATCATCACAACATTCCAGCTGGTTGACCAGGCGTGACGGCAACAAAAACACTGTACTGCCACAGCATGATCACATGCAATAGAATGGATCTACTGCGAATTGGACGTTTTGTTGTTACTGGATGCTACCTTTCAATAGATGCTTGTGTGGCACCATTTGGACCACTAGAACGCTTGAACAATCGGCGGACTCGCAGGGGGTGTAGGGCAGGGAGGTCAAAGCAAAGACCCATTCCTGTACTGATTACTCCTCGCTCCCCGTCATCGGTTATCGTGAGACGTGAAACCTACATATCGAAATTGATTCGACTTGACAGTGTATGTGACATGCCATCTGTACGCCAAATGTCTTTCGCTTGTTGAATGCCAGATCGGTGTGTGACGGGAAGCAAGCGGGGAAAGCAACCATGATATGTGACCTCATTGAGTACAATGACCTAGACATACTCGCTATCACAGAGACGTGGTTGAGTGCTGATGATACCGTCTCTACTGGTTGCATCACACCTGCTGGTTACAAACTACGACATGTCACGAGAACGTACGGCACTGGTGGTGGTGTTGCAGTCGTCTACAAGTCTGGCTTCACAACGCGACAACTCGAAATGCCGAAATCAAAGACATTCGAATCAATGTGTCTACTTCTCAGTAATGACACTCAATATGTTCGTCTTCTTGTCATCTATCGCCCTCCGCCAAACACCAAGAATGGCCTTTTCTCCTAGAGTTTGGTGATTTGTTGGACACCATGTCGATGTATACGTCAAACATGCTGATCGCAGGTGACGTTAACTTCCACATGGACAATGAATCAGACAATGACACTAAGCGCTTTCAAAACATCCTAAATACGGCAGATCTTACACAGCACGTGGAAGTCCCGACGCATGTTGCGGGGCATACCATCGACCTGCTTATAACGCGTTCATCTAATACGTTTCTGAACAATATACGAACAGACAATCCACACATGTCAGACCACTCGGCAATTCATTGCACACTGCAATTCATGAAACCACTAAACATCCGCGTAACGACGACAAGTCGAAATTATCGACAGATCAATACCACTGCAATATGTGACGAAATCATCTGTCTGATGACATGAACTATGCTGTTGACATGTACAATGAAACCATTGCGGTTATCATTGACAAGCAAGCACCGTTAAAGACCCGCCCAATGACTGTACGACCACCACGCCGTGGTATAATGATGGCGTACGATCACAAAATGTGTAAGACGAAAGCTGGAAATAACATGGAGAAAATCTGGACTGGAGTATGACAGGCTTGACTATTGCCTCCAGCGCCAGCTCGTCACTTCGTCTGTGCACAGTGCAAAACTTGAATACCACAAAAATCAAACTGCCGATGCATCTGGTGACCAGAAGCAGCTGTTCAAGATTGTTGCTAAGCTTCTACACACTGATAATGACACACAGCTACCGCCTTGTTACTCGTCAGACACACTGGCAAAGCGATTCTTGGATTTTTTTCTCGGAAAAGATCTCAAAAACTCATGCAATGAAAAGAAAAATACAGGTTCCTAATGATGTGAAAGTACATGTCATCGTACAGAAATAAAAAATACAAATTTATTGGGATAGGATGAGACAAATACGCCATGGATCTGCATGATTACAAGTAAATCAAACTGAGGATAAAATGTACTGAATGATCGCCCAATTGTATTTCACAGATATGCTTCATACATGACCTAATTTGAACATCGATGGAACATCTTGTGTAGGAATTGGCACATAGAGCAAACACTCACTTTTGCCGTAGCTTAATACATGGTATCTGATATTAAGTAACAAGTTGAAAGCAATGCAGGAGTGTCGTGTGTGTCCCAATGCTGCCACTGATGGCCTATCTGTCCGGATGTCAGCATTCCATTGTATTTGTGTTATCTAAAAGTTGCATTTCAGGTGCCTCACTTATTTGTCTGGCTCACCAGGTGGAATCATTGTTGCTGCCCGACCATATACAAATTTGGTCTTTGCTGTGGAAGCAGCTAAGTGACAAAGATGACAAACCATACCTGTGGTGTCTACTGTTAAAGACCGCTCCCCTCCTCATGTAATTAAGGTCTGATCCCTGGGCGGAAGCGAGGAGTAGAAATACAGAGTTAAAATTGGAAAGCGCTTGTTTGTGTGAGTCTCTGTATTAATCAATGTTTAGATACGGTACAATTGAATACACTACATTGGCGACGAGTAAAACTACAAATGAACACTCAGTTGAACGATAAAACGAAACGAGAATGGCAGTAGTGCTGGAAATCGCAAGAATTCCGGTGTTTGATACAAAAAGCGATCTGACTCAACTCGGAATAAAATGGACGCAGTGGCGTCGCAGTTTTGAACTGTACGTGACAGCGAAAGGGGTAACAGATAGGAAACAAAAGCGGGCGATGTTGTTACATCATGCAGGACCAAAAGTCCAAGAGATTTTCTTCACGATGGAAGAGGTTGGTGGTGACGAAGACTACGAACACGCAATAACAACATTGACAACTTATTTCACGCCAAAAGTCAACATTCCTTTCGAAAGACACGTGTTCCGTCAAGCCAGACAGATAGACAATGAAACGACAGACCAGTTCGTAACAAGCCTAAACCAACTGACGAAAACATGTGAATTCGGATCCGAGGGAGACAACATGATGCGAGATCAACTTGTCGAATCGTGCAAATCGCATCGTTTGCGTCACAAACTATTGCGAGAGAGAGACCTGACATTACAAAAGGCTCAAGATATTGCTAGAGCAGAGGAAGCAGCAGATATGCATGCCAGAAAAATGGATAAGGGAAATGTGCAGATGCCACAAGAAGTAAACAAAGTGTCATGCAGTGGTGGTTGCCATAGCAGCAGCAACGGCAACGGTACGAAGAAAGGGACCAGATCAAAATATCAAAGCAGGTCGAAATGTGGATATCAACATTCTACGTCATGCTACAGATGTGGGAAGCCTGATCATTTTGCCAGAGATCCTCACTGCCCGGCAAAGAATTAAATATGTCGAAAATGCAATATGAAAGGACATTTTGCAGTGATGCGCAAAACGAAACAAAAGTGTGGAAGACACAGGGACAAGAATAAAGCGGTAAACAAAGTTGCACAAAACACCGAGAGTGACGACGAGTACATATTCAGCGTGAATAGACAGAAGAAGTACATAAAACAACCGGAAACTGTTGTAAAGATGAATGAGAGAGCAGTTCATTGCATTATCGATACAGGTGCGAGTGTAAATATCATAGACGAAAACACGTACCAAGAACTTGGTTGTCCAAACCTATCCAGAAAGAAGACAAAAGTGTTTGCATATGGAAGCAAGCAAGCATTAGATGTAAGAGGGAAGTTTATCGCCGAAATTGAAGTGGGACACAAATACACAGCTGCACCAGCGTTAGTTGTGCGTGGCGATTCAGGTAACATTCTGAGCTACCAGACAGCAACGGAACTAGACCTAGTGAAGATCCAGACAGTGAACCAAGTAGGTGGTCAAACAGAAACAAGTTCCGAGGAAATATGCCGTAAATATCCAAAGCTGTTTGATGGAGTCGGGAAACTAAAAGACTATCAGTTGAATCTGCACATAAACGAGAATGTACAACCGAAGTACATCTACTTCGTTGCAACTAACGCGGTACCTCAAGCTTTGACAGCGCGAGATATTGAACGGGAATCAGCAGCTGATTCAGAACTGAAATCAGTGAGACAATTCCTGAAAAGTGGTGACCCACGAACGTGCCCCAAGGATTACAAGTGGGTAAAAAATGAACTTTCTGTCGTAGGGAAAATGGTCCTACGTCAAACACGAATAGTGATACCCAAATCACTGAGGAAACGTGTCATAGAGTTGGCGCATGAGGGACATCAGGGAGTAGTAAAAACCAAGAGTAGACTACGCGAAAAAGTATGGTGGCCAGGAATTGATGTGGCCGTGGAACGAGCCATAAGATCATGTAATGCGTGTCAAGTTGTGACACCACAGTCAAAACCAGAACCTATGCACCGTACAAGACTACCAGATGGTCCATGGCAAGACTTGGCGCTTGATCTGATGGGACCGTTCCCAAATGGAGAACACGTATTTGTTGTGACTGATTACTACAGCAGATACCCGGAAGTCGCGATCGGGAGTCTTGAAACGATGTTCGCAACGCACGGATTACCTATGTCCGTGACGACTGACAATGGGCCAAACCTAGGGTCAGCAGAGTTTGAAGAATTTCTTCATACCAATGGAATCAAGTATCGTTCCGTGACTCCGCTATGGCCACAGGCTAATGGAGAAGTAGAGCGTGCCAACATAACTCTACTGAAGGCTATTAGAGCAGCACAAGTCGAAGGACGTGATTGGAGAAGAGAACTCAACACACATCTTCTCGCTTACAAAAGCACGAATCACACAACTACAGGTGTGAGTCCGGCTGAATTGTTGTTCCGGCGAAAAATTCGCACGAAACTACCTTCCTTCGAATTCAACAGCAACATGACAGATCGTGACACTAAATTGAAGATGAAAGGGAAAGAGTATTCCGATGACTAAAGATATTGCATTTCGATACGAAAACGCTAAGGTGAGCGCAACGCTTGAGGATGGACCATCTAAGCCCGCCAGAGCCAATGAGCTTCACCGGCAGTAACGTCAGTGATACCTGGAAACGCTGAAAGGAACGCTGGTCGCTGTATACAAAAGACAAAATACGTCCATTGATGGAGAAATTTGAAGCCTACTGTACGCCGAAGAAAAACAACGTATGAGCGATACAAGTTCAACACACGTGTACAGCAAACGAACGAGACCGTAGATCAGTACGTTACTGAGCTAAAGAACATGGCAGCATCCTGCGACTACGGCGATTTGCGTGAAGGCTTGATTCGCGATCGTATAGTTATCGGCATCAGCGATGCCACACTTCGAGCACGATTATTGCGTGAAACTGACGTAGACTTGGCTAAAGCTACACAGATGTGTCGAGCAGATGAAGTATCGAAACAGCAACTGAAGACATTAGCGGGGCCAAATGAATCGACCCACATCAGCGAAGTGAGGAATGGAGACAGTAGGAAAAGGACGACCTACAAAAAGAAGATTCCAAACAAGGTCAATCACTCAAAACCAAAAGAACATAAATGCAAATATTGTGGCTACGACGTCCACAAACGCGGAGAGTGCCCAGCCAGAGACGAGCAATGCAACTCCTGCAAAATGAAAGGACACTTCGCAAAAGTGTGCATGAAGAAGACGTCGGTTCACGAGGTAACAGCAGATGAAGGTGAGTCAAAGAGCTACTTCCTTGGGTCAGTGGAGAGTGACATCACTGAGCCTGAACCAGCCTGGTACACGCATCTTGATATGAATTGATCAAATGTTCAATTTAAGATAGACTGCGGTGCAGACGTCACGGTCGTCTCGGAGAAGACGTACCGAAATATGCGAGATAGACCGAAGTTAAAACCTGCAAATGTGAAGTTGCAGACATTGGGCGGACCGCTAATTTGCAAGGGACAGTACATAGCTAGAGTGCAACGCAACCAGCAGACTGTCTTCATACGCATGTACGTTGTGAGTGGAAATTTTGATAATCTCATAAGTCGTGGAGATGCTGTCAAACTTCGATTGATTGCCCGTCTAGACAGCGTCAAATCAAACAAAATCTACGACCTCGACGTGTTTGGTGAACTCGGAGAACTGAGGAGGAGATCCGTGAGAATCAATGTGAAGCAAGATGCTGATCCATACTGCTGCACTACAGCTCGAAGAGTGCCTTTCCCTCTGCTAGAGAAGGTGTCGGAAGAACTAGACCGCATGGAACGTCTAGGGGTCATCGTCAAGGAGACGGAGCCGACCGATTGGTGTAGTCCAATGGTGGTTGTACCAAAATCTCACGGGAAACTTCGAACCTGCGTAGACCTGAAACGTCTAAACACTGCCATCCAACGAGAAAGATATATGGTGCCAACAATTGACGACATTCTACACACACTCGCGTATTCACCAAGCTGGACGCTAGTAGCGGTTATTGGCAACTTCGTTTGCATGAAGACAGCAGCAAACTCACGACATTTACCACCCCGTTTGGCAGATTCAGATTTATTCGTCTACCATTCGGCATATGTAGCGCAAGTGAAATCTTCCAACGGGAAATGTCAGATGGACTTCATGGTCTGGCAGGTGTTTCTGTCTACCAGGATGACATTATCATCAGTGGGAAGGACGTCGAAGAACACGATGCCCACCTGAAAGAAGTTCTCAATGTCATAGAGCAATCTGGTCTGAAGCTTAACAAGTCAAAATGCTCCATCCGAAAGTCAAGATTGGAATTCCTGGGACACTGGATCGATGAACAAGGTGTCAGCCTTCATCCAGACAAGATCGAAGCAATCCAGAAAATGCAGAAGCCGAAGGATCTTCCCGAACTGCGTCGCTTCTTGGGAATGATAAATTTCCTTGGTCGCTATGTCAAGAATCTTGCTAAGTACACAGCACCCCTATACGAACTCTTACGCAAGGAGAACGTGTGGTCACGGGGACAGTCACAAATGAGAGCATTTGACGACGTGAAGCGCATCATTTCGACAACGCCTGTCTTGATGTTCTACGACGTTGACAAGCAAACAGCAGTCTGTGCTGACGCCAGCGGATTCGGACTTGGCGCCGTCTTAAAGGGAATAAAAACATCTATTGCTCGAATTCATGTTATATTACATCCTGCTATCTATTTCCACGTCCACCAAGCAAAAAAATATCAAACAATTCAATGAATTAGAAATTCCACATTTTATGGTGTGCATCCGGACATTTTCGAATATGCATATTTTTGGCGCGCTTTTCGGGATGCCGAGATGTGACGTCACTTATGACTCAAACTCGCATCAGGCCGACCCTTTCCATGCATTCAGAGCATGTTTACAAGTATAGCTTTTGGGTCGAAACGAGCGTCAGAACGAGTTATTGTGCAATATTCCGACGTAACACAAACACTAGTCATCATAGAGGAACAAGCAGTTATCTTACGGTTCCACATGAATCGAATTTTATTCAAAACAACGAATGCGAATGGGCCTACAAGTCGACTAGGTTTCGCCGAGCTTGGGCTCGTTTTCAGAATAATTATATCGAATGCAACCAACGGGAGATAATCTACATCAATAAACATACATAGCAAACATATATTGTATCCAGCTACATAAAGTAACGTGTATAATCTCATAATATCACTAGAATATCGATATATGACGGAGTTGTACAATTTATCATAACACTTAAATCAGTCAGGCAGTTTCCGTTGGTCCCGCTAGCTCGGTGGGTAGGCGCGTTGGTTACTTGTCGTTTATTTTACAATCGGGCGACGCCGGTTCAATCCTGAGAGCATGCAAATCTTTGATTTTCTATACACTTTTTTATTTTTGTAGTAACTATTTATTCGCCACAAAAATAAAAATATGGTCATTATGTAACGATGTTTCTAATTTTTATTTATCCAAACAAATATAATGTAATGGATATACAATTTATTAATTGTAAATAAATTGTACGGTAATATATTGTAATTATATATGTGAAAACAGATTGAGATCTGTCTGGATAAATACAATTTAGAAACATCGTTATATATAATGATCATATTTTCATTTTTGTGGCGAATAAATAATTACTACAAAAATAAAAAATAAATATTTACAAACAGTGCATTATAGTATAAAATGATTTTGTTTATATTACTTCGTGAAAACATAAACAAAAAAAGTGTAAAGAAAATCAAAGGTTTGCATGCTGTCAGGATTGAACCGGCGTCGCCCGATTGTAAAATAAACGACAAGTAACCAACGCGCCTACCCACTGAGCTAGCGGGTACAACGGAAGCTGTCTGACTGATTTAAGTTGTTATGATAAATTGTACAACGCCTTCATATATCGATATTCTAATGCTATTATGAGATTATACACGTTACTTTATGTAGCTGGATACAATATATGTTTGCTATGTATGTTTATTGGTGTAGATTATCTCCCGTTGGTTGCATTCGATATAATTATTCTGAAAACGAGCCCAAGCTCAGCGAAACCTAGTCGACTTGTAGGCCCATTCGCATTCTTGTTTTGAATAAAATTCGATTGATGTGGAACCGTAAGATAAATGTTAGTTCCTCTATGATGACTAGTGTTTGTATTACGTCGGAATATTGCACAATACTCGTTCTGACGCTCGTTTCGACCCAAAAGCTATCCTTGTAAACATGTTCTGAATGCATGGAAAGGGTCGGCCTGATGCGAGTGTGTGTCATAAGTGACGTCACGATACCACGTGATCGCCTAGCTCATTAAAATTTCATTTTCTGCGGGAGTCGCTTCACAGACGAGCTTAAAATCGAACTGATGTTACAAATGTATTTTTCTGTATTTGTTTAATGTTGTCAAATGTTACATACAATGTTAAACTTTGTATACACATGGAAAAAGGATTTTAGCTAATGCCTTATTTTTATTTCCTTTAATGCAACAAGACAAGACGGATCAGTGGAGACCCGTTGCATACGCTCCACGTACACTAACCAAGGCGGAGACCGGCTATGCTGCCATCGAGAAAGAATGCCTAGTTCACCCGTTATCTGCTAGGGAAGGATAAATTTCCAGCCAGACCACAAGTCTCTAATACCTCCCATAAACACTCGCGACATAGACCAGACGCCAATCAGGTATCAACGGCTATTACTCCGACTGATGCGATTCAACGCGGTGGCGAGACGTACCCGGAAAGGACCAGGTCGTCGCTGACACGCTCTCGAGACAGCCCCTTGAATGTTCAGAAACGCCCAATACGGTGGAAGAAGTTCAAGCCTACGTTCATAACATCATGGCATGCGTGCAGATAAGAGACCCTATGATTAGGCGTATTCGAGACGCCACCGATGCGGACGAAACTCTACAGAAGGTCATCGACTACACGATTTCAGGATGGCCACGACATACTCAACGCATCGACGGAGACACACGTGAGTTGTTCCACGTGAGGGACGAACTAACCGTGATCGAAGGACTCTTGGTACGCAATCAGAAGATCGTGATTCCCGCATCAATGAGAGCCGAAATCATCAAGAAAATTCACGAGGGTCAACAGGGAGTGACAAAGTGCCGTGAGCGGGCCAATCAATCGATATGGTGGCCTGGCTTATCAACTGAGATAAACGACTTCGTCAAACGCTGCGGACACTGCCAAGAGCGTCGGTCGACTCAGCGAAAGGAGCCCCTGAAGAACACTCCGTTGCCTCAGTATCCATGGCAAAAGATCGGCTGTGACCTGTGTGAAGTGAAGGGTAGCACATACATAGTGATGGTGGATTACTACTCAAGATACATCGAAATCGCATACATCAGAACGCCGACGCCGCAGTCAGTCATTCTGAAGATGAAAGATGTGTTCGCTAGATGGGGTGTCCCGGAGACCGTGCTTTCCGACAACGGTCCACAGTTTGCATCACAAGAGTTCTCGGCATTCGCAACATCGGCCCAGTTCATCCATCAGACGAGTAGCCCACACTACCCAGTATCCAACGGAGAAGCTGAACGCGCAGTTCAGACGGCGAAAAAGATCATCGCATGCGAGGACCCATTCAGCGCGTTACAATCGTACCGAGCAACACCGAACCCATCGATTCGGTACAGTCCAACTCAACTAATGATGGGAAGACAGACCAGGACGTCACTGCCGACCATCACGCCACAATTCGTTCCACGTTGGCCTGCACCGCTGGACGTAGTTCGAAACGATGAGCGAGCGAAAGCTACCTACACTCGCGACTACAACAAGCGAAACGGCGCGCGTGAATTACGCGAACTGCAACCTGGTGATAAGGTGCGCGTGAAGACGGAAACTGATGACAAATGGAGCAATCCGGCAACAGTTACATCGCGAGCTGGATATCCACGGTCTTACATTGTCGAGGCGGAGATTGGTGGTGTCTACCGTAGAAATCGCCAGCATCTGTTGAAAGTGCCGCATGACAACCACATCGATGTATCAACTCCCGATGTCGACGTGTCGTCAGACGAGCAGGAGGCACCAGCCATGCCAGAGACGTCACACGCGACACGAGAGTCATCCGAGCCGAAGAGAGTCGCCCGGAATCAACCCGATGACAAACTGAGTGGGGTGAGACGATCCAGTCGCGCGGTCGTCCCTCCCAAGAGATTGGACTTGTAATCAAACAAACGAACTTTAATGATAATTATTGGTTAGCCTTTGTTATGCGTTATCAAGTTAAAGAGGGAGATGTCATATTAGAATTGAATCGGTGAATTCGAAAAGGGCCAACTCCACATTTTTTTTTATTTTCACTTTATGCATTAAACTTAATCTTGGTCTACCAAGCAATGTATGTCCATTGCTAGAATGGCCCGATTTTTATACAAGTGTGCTCCAATGCACAGCTAATAGGTTGAAGTTAATTCAATAACGGCCCAAATCCTGGAGTTGGGCCCTTTTTGAATTAAAGTTCCTGTTTGGTCAATAGAGGGCAGCAGAGTACTTGGAGTACAAACGTGGGTTGGACACAAAGAAGGTGAAATGCGAAGTTAGATATCGATTTTACTACGATTACTTCAGATCCAACTTCAACTATGGTTTTGGTAGGCCAAGGACTGATGTCTGCTGCCAATGTACTGAATTTGATGCAAAAATCAGTGCTGAAAAAAACACTGCAGTAAGAAAAAAAATAGAGATCAAGAAGGTCTCCACAAGCAGAAAGCCAAGGTCTTTTACAACAAGTTGTCTGCATGTGTCCTGATAGCTAGAGACCAGCATGACACCGAATGTCTCTGTTTTGATTTTAAGCAAAACATGCCATTTCCGCACGTACCTACAGGTGACGTATTCTACTCACGGCAGATGTGGCTCTTTGTTTTTGGAGTGCACTCGGCAAAATCGGGGAAAGGCACAATGTACACATGGCCTGAAACACAAGCTAAACGAGGCGTGAATGAGGTTTGGAGCTGCTTGGCACATTACATCGAAGCAAACATACCTAACACAGTAAGAAAACTATACCTGTTCACCGACGGATGCCGCGGTCAAAATCACAACCAAATAATGGTCCATTACATACAGACACTAGTTATAAATGGTCGCTTTGACAAGATAGTTCACCAGCTGCCAATGAGAAGCCACAGCTTCCTACTTTGTGACAGGGACTTTGGGGTTATTGAAAAACTTCAACGAAAGAGAGAGTTAGTGGAGTTGTATGGTGAGTGGGAAGAAATGATCAAGGAAAAGTTTACATTGATTTCTATGACTGGTAGAGACATGTTGGATTTCAAGGGTCATTTGCAGAATTTTTACAAGAAATCGGTGACAAAAGATGGTACAAAGTTCTCTATCTCAAAGTACAAAGTGTTGGAATATTCGGCTGAACACAAGTATGATGTTGTTGAGTCCGAGACCATGTCTGCTTGTCTCACGAGTAAATTTCGCCTTCTCAAGCCTAATGTCAGCGAGGTTACGTACCCTCAACAGCCTCTGTACCAAGATCAGCTGTCCATCAACCCAGCAAAGTTTGCAGATGTCAGAAAACTGGCTAAATACTTGACCCAACCAGCCCAAGCATTTATCGCTCAGTTGACTGATACCAATGCAAGAGATGGTGATGAGTCGGATTACGGAGAGGAGGAGGACTGAAGTCTACTTTTAACCGAAAACAATGAATCATGTATCCAGTCAAAGCCAGATAGATTAGGTTTATGTTGATTAGTACTCTTTAAGATATGTTTGATAATATTACCATTTGACAATTACGCTACATTATTAATGTTAACTTGTTCTATTCTCATCGCCTCTATGGTTCGTTCTTATTAAGTGCACCGCACATATCCGTGTTCGTTTTTTTTCACTGCACCGCACATCAGCATTAAACGTTCAAAACCATCGCTGTCTCATTCTTTAGAATGCGCGGTGCACTGAAAGGTATATTTATCAGATAGTACTGATATGTATCGTACGCATATTCCACTAATCGGCAGTAGTGAAAAGATACTACAGTTCTTGCCGTAGAAACAACGAAACCGCGAATAGTTCTGTTTGTGAGCGATAATATAGTGTTTAGAATGCTCGTAATGAACGAAACACTGCTACACATACACACAGTACTACAGAGGAGGCTCTACCAAGATTGTAGTTAAACAAACATACTCAAACTACATCATCATGGCCAATGTGGAAATACGATGCACATACACAGACTGTGATTACAAGACTGAAAAACTACCGGTCGAGTATGCCATGCAGCTTCTGGCCATGCACAACACGTCGGAGCACAATGCAGTGCCGCCGCCCACCCAAGCCACCGCCCCCAAAAAAGCGAAGGCAGACCGCCCGCCCATTGACATGGGCATCACGACAGAGCGGTGGGTCTACTTCCAGAAAAGGTGGAATACGTACAAGATTGCAACAGGCCTCACCGGAGCGGACATACAATGTCAACTTATGGACACCTGCAGTGAGCAGCTCCGCTACGCCATGTTTCAGGACAACAACGACATCGAGCAACAGCCAGAAAAAGATATTCTCGACTCCATACACAGGCTAGCCGTCAAAGCCGAAAACGTTATGGTGTCCAGGGTCGCGCTCAACAACCTTCAACAGCACGCTGATGAGGGAATCAGAAACTTTACTGCCCGGGTGAAAGGTCAAGCAGATCTGTGCCAGTTCACAAAAAAATGCACGTGTACAAAAGAAGTGCGATACACCGACGATATGGTACGTGACGTGATCATCCGGGGACTGTATGATCAGGACACACAACGCGAGGTCCTCGGCATGCAGGAACAGGACATGGAACTCGACGCCTTGATCAAACTACTGGAGGCCAAGGAGATCGGCAAGAAGACACAGGGCTCCATCCTCGGCGATACAGGCGCCGGCATATCCAGGTACAAAAGGGACAAGAACCCATCGCAAATAGACAACCAGAACAGGCATTTTAAATGCCACTACTGCGGTAGAACCGGCCACGGAACTAATACAAACGGGCGTACGTCCAAGGCTAACAGAGAGGCCAACTGTCCAGCTTTCAACGTCACGTGCAACAAATGCTCATTGACAGGGCATTTCTCTGCCGTATGCCGCAAACAGACGCCTCGAAAGTCGGACAAGATCGACAAACCGGGTTCGCCGCCCAAGTCCGGCAACATGGATATGAAAACGCTGAAATTATACGACACCGAGGGCGCTGCAGACCGATCCATGGCCTCCGTGTACGAAGAGATGTGCGAGGCGAAGGACTCACACTCTTGCGATACTCGAGCCGGCCGGGCTCGTGCCGGCAGCTCACAACCTTCCGGCACTCGATCTGGCAGTCGTGCTGGCGGTCGGGAAAACAACGGGGAAACTGACGACATCGAGGAGATCGGCCTCGTCACCAGCATCGCCAGCCGCGGCAGCAACAAGTGTGGCAAGGAAGTCGTCATCGAATCGCAACAATTCAACAGACTCCGTGGTTGGATCGAGAGGCCAGTCAAAGGCCAGCCCACAGTCACACTGCAGGCCCGTGTTGTGCCATCAGACTATGCCCACTTTGGCTATCACTTCAGTAAACCGGCACGCACCTGTCAACTGCGGGTCATTACTGACACTGGCTGCCAGTCGACCATCATCAACACGGAACAGGTCCACAACATGGGGTACAAGAAGAGCGACCTCATTCCCACCCGACTTCGGATGCAGGCCATAGACACCAACCCCATCGAAATCATCGGGACAATCATTCTCCGCTTGTCAGGATTGGACCGTCATGGAAACTCGCACGAGACAACCCAGATATGCTACGTCTCTAACAAGATCAAGGGAATGTACCTAAGCGAACATGGGTGCAAACAGCTTGGGATCATACCGGAATCCTTCCCATCAGTTGGCGCTGTCGAAACAAACAACGATGCCGCAGCCAGCTCATCTATGCCACCACCATCCACCAGGGACAACTGCAATTGCCCGGGGCGTACGATGCCTCCGCCACTGCCCACGTCCATCCCATTCCCTCCTACAGAAAACAACAGAGGGAAACTTGAGGAGTGGATTAAAGACTACTACAAAGGCAGTACTTTCAACACATGCGAGCATCAACCCCTCCCCCTCATGGAGGGACCACTAGTCCGCATCATGGTCAACTCGAACGCCTCACCTGTCACCATTCACACACCTATATCGGTTCCTCTACACTGGCAGAAACAGGTCAAGGCCGACCTGGACAGAGACATCGCACTCGGCGTCATCGAGCCTGTTCCTATGACATGGTGCAGCAGGTTGGTCATCTCCAGAAAAAAGAGCGGGGGGCCTCGACGCTGCGTAGACTACCAGGCCCTCAACAAGTTCTGCAGCAGAGAAACACACCACACCATGAGCCCGTTTCATCAGGCGACGCTCTTCCCGGCAAACATGAAAAAGACTGTTACCGACGTTTGGAACGGCTACCACTCAGTCCCCATCCACGAGGAAGACCGTCACTACACCACATTCATCACCCCATGGGGCCGACACAGGTACAAGACCCTGCAGGGGTTTGTCGCCGCCGGAGACGGCTACACTCGACGATACGACGAAATTGTTGCCGACATCCCGAACAAAACTAAGTGCATCGACGACGTAGGTATATGGGCCCCGACAATCGAGGAAGCATTTTTCCAAACCTGCAACTGGATGGATATATGCGGACGACACGGTATCACTCAGAACCCGGAAAAATTCCACTTCGCGGAAGACACGGTTGAGTTCGTCGGATTTGAGATAACGAAAACAAACATCCGGCCCAGCGACACATTCATTCGCGCGATCCAGGACTTCCCAACACCGCGGAACATCACCGACATAAGGTCGCTGTTTGGAATGATTAACCAGGTCAGTTACTGTCAATCGTCGTCCGAAGAACTACGCCCATTTCGCGAACTTCTGTCACCCTCAACCCCGTTCTACTGGGACGAGACCTTGGATGCTGCCCTTGCACACGCCAAGAGCGAGATCATCAAGACCATCGCCGAGGGGGTCAAGATCTTTGACAAAAGACGAAAAACTTGCTTGTCCACCGACTGGTGCAAGTACGGCATCGGGTTCTCCCTTGGACAGAAACATTGCTCCTGTCCATCCGAGGAACCATGGTGCTGCAACACCGGCTGGAAACTGACGTTCGCCAGCAATCGGTATACACACAACGCAGAGGAGAACTATGCCCCTGTAGAAGGCGAGGCCTTGGCCGTCGCCTGGGCACTCGACAAAGCCAGGCACTTCGTCCTGGGCTGTAACGACCTCATCGTTGCCACCGACCACAAGCCCCTCCTCAAAGTGTTGGGGGACCGGAAGATGGAGGACATAAAAAACCCGCGCCTCTACAACCTGAAAGAGAAAACACTACCGTTCCAATTCAGGATCACCCACGTACCTGGTAAACGCCACTTCACCGCTGACAGCCTGTCCAGATACGCATCTGGAGACCCCAATCCTAACAAGATGGACCTACCAGATGATGCACATGCGGCTGGCTATTCATCGGTACCGGCTGAACTTTGGTGGTACCAGGGGCTGCGCCGCATGGGCAACGAGGGGAATTTCAGTCACGAGGTTGCCGCACAGGAGGAACACCTAACATTCGGAGCCATGACCACACTATCGTCCATCGAATCGGTCACGTGGGACAGCGTCAGTGAACAGACCACCAGCGACCCCACCATGCGACAGTTGCACGACACGATCCTAGTAGACTTCCCGGAAGACAGCAAGCACATGCCAGAACTCACCCGGATCTATCATCAGTACAGGACCGACCTCTCCATCACGGCGGGCGTAATACTGTACCAGGACAGAATCATTATCCCGCCATCACTCCGCGACCAGGTCCTGGAAACACTACACGCCGCCCACCAAGGTGTGACGTCCATGAACGCCAGAGCGAAAGCATCGGTTTTCTGGCCGGGAATCACGATTCAGATCCAAGAGTTGCGCAATAACTGTCAGGCGTGCCACAGAATTGCTCCCAGCAACCCCAAGCCGCCTCCCACACCCTCACCCGACCCAGTCTACCCATTCCAGATGTTGTGCGCCGATTACTTCTGTTACAGCGGCCACAATTACCTCGTCATCGTTGACAGATACTCGGGTTGGCCCTACGTGTGTCAACTAACGGGGGGGGGGGTCGCCGGCACTCGTCAAGAAGCTACGGGAATTCTTTGTCACATATGGTATCGCCGAAGAGTTGTCATCAGATGGCGGCCCCGAGTTTACGGCTGAGCTCACCCAGCAGTTCCTCCGAGACTGGGGAGTTGCTCACCGCCTCTCGTCGGTAGCCTACCCCCATTCCAACACCCGGGCCGAGATCGGGGTTAAGTCAGCTAAGCGCTTGATCATGGAGAACACCGGGCCACATGGCGACGCCGACATCCCGGCATTCCAGCGAGCCATGCTCACATATAGGAACACGCCTACGCCACTTGACAAACGCTCCCCGGCTGAAATCGTCTTTGGCCGCCAAATCCGCGACTTTATACCCGTCATGCCAGGAAAATACGAGCCATACGATACCTGGACAGACACAGCCGCCAACCGGGAGAAGGCTCTCATGGAACGCCATGCCAAGGAGGTGGAAGCCCTCCTACCCCACACTAAGAAACTGCCTCCTCTGAAAGTGGGGAACAGCGTCCGCATCCAGAACCAGACCGGGAATGCGCCACGACGCTGGGACAAGTCTGGACAAGTCATCGAGGTACGGCAACACGACCAGTACGCTATCAAAGTCCACGGGTCTGGCAGAGTCACCCTTCGCAACCGCCAATTTCTACGGCGCTACGTCCCGTACGTGGATAAGCCATGCCCACGCCGTATCACGGATGACATCCCCAACAGGTCCGCTGACATAGGGAGACTGCCCCTATCCCTACTTCCCATGGAGGACCTGACACATGAGATCTCCACACCACTCGGCAGCGACGCCAATCGCTCGCCGCCGACCCCGGACACGGCAATGTTCAGAAAGTCGCAGAGCACACCAGTGCGCCGACAAGACATACGCCCCAACCCGCGCTCCACTTTGAGCCCGACACAGGGAATGAAGATACTCCGGTGGCCTCACCAAGATCGTCCGCCGATGAACCGCCATCCGCGGGACCGAACCGGGAAACTGCACCGCAAGAGAAGCTCGCATCGGCGCCACCGTCAGTACCAAACACTATGTTCCGAGCGGACAGACCAAGGCGGCAGACACGCTTGCCGACCCGCTTCAAGGACTATGTGGTCGGTAACGAGTGATCGAACAAGGTACTCGAAGAGTTCATGCGTCTCCCGTCACAAGAACTCGGGGCGAGGGAGGACATTGACAATTACGCTACATTATTAATGTTAACTTGTTCTATTCTCATCGCCTCTATGGTTCGTTCTTATTAAGTGCACCGCACATATCCATGTTCGTTCTTTTTCACTGCACCGCACATCAGCATTAAACGTTAAAAACCATCGCTGTCTCATTCTTTAGAAACCATAAGACACAAGACTATGATGGTGATGTAGTTTTAGGTGCATTGCACAATAAATGAACAACTATGAATAAATTAGCATCTTGTCTCAATTCTTTGCCAATGCAATAAGATGGTTAATTCAAAAAGGACCCAACTCCATGACCTAAGTTAGTCTGCCACATATTTATCTGAAATGCACTTATCATTATAATTTGACCGTGGGTACTACTAATAGTATATTTTACAAACATGCTATAGTTAGTCATTAAAATTGTCAGGTTACGGATATAATTAGAAAAAATGCTCTCCTGGACAATTTAGTGGTATAGTATTCCAAATGCTCTCATCCACACAGTGATGACTGTAATGTCCAAACTAGACATGTTGCATGTGCTATTTTTTATTTATTATGGTTCTGAATGTTTGCTCCCTCAGTGTATAGTTCGATTTCTACAGGAAGCTGGAAGTCAATGAGACAATCGAAAAATGTCCGCAAGTATGATCGGCGAATGTCGTGATACACTACTCTGAGACCAGATGTCATTGTCATCGACATATATTTTCTGGCCTGGCCAACAATCCAACATTTATGCCTCCTGTTGTAACCAGCCAACATCACCAGTCTTCGTTTTAAAAGACATCTGTGCCCATGCCATAAACAACTTCCATTTTTACTGATTGAAGTAATCTATGGTGGATCGACGACGTACAAGGTTTCAGGCAAAGACACGCCGATAAAGTGATGCACATGTGATAATCAGAGTGTTTATCTCATGGATGATTTAATTGAATACAGAAAGGAAACTACATACAATATGTTGCCATGGTGAAATAGCATTTGTTGACATATTTGAACAGATACGGGCAAGAGTTGTAAGTGGTCTCTGTTTGCGCAGTTAATCAAGTTGCTGCTCTGTAAACCATCATTAAAACTGGTGTTATATATTTGGTAACATTCCTGTCACCCGTACAACTGATCTCTAAAGAACTTAGAGATTTGTTGTTAAAAGAACACTTTCTCAGCTCTCATTGGTGACCAATAATGGTTAGCTAGTCTGCCAATTTAACATTGACCATGACAGTGTAAATAGTCGGTGCAAAAACTAAAATGCTATATGTTACTGTACTGTACACATAACTGTTGAGCCGCAATATGGTAATAGTATACTATAGCTTGCAGTAATACTATTTGCCATGTTGCCCATGACATGGCATACCCATGTGGAGGGTTGGCGATTTAAATCAAGCTGATTTAAATCACGATTGAAATCAAATGATTTATTTATTAAAATCATTGATTAAAATAAACGTTTTTATTTCTTCTTAATCACTGCAGTTTAAACCTTTTGATTAAAGCACTTGATTTTTAGTACCGTTGTCCATTATCAACAGAACACGGCTGTCTATTTGTGAGTTTTCCTGTTTGACTTTTCTGCCATCTGGTGGCCATAGTCAAGAGCGTGAAACTGTCAATACAATAATTATTGGTTAACGTGATTAGATGTGCTAAATGCTAGTGTTAGCCACTACTTTGAATTCTGCTATTCGCACGAGAGTGCCCAGTGGTTTAGGACTGGCAGATTTAACTATAGTACAACTTGTACTGTCTGTATCAACAATCAACATTCACTACCTCCTGAAATTTTGAATATTAAACAATGGAAACATTGTGGCTATTCGCTCACTGTGACAGAGGTGGACACTGTGCTAGTTCTCTATTGACCACTACTCGGCATGCCTGGTTTCAGTCATTCAATTCAGAGTGAGGGTAGCATTTTATTATACATGTACCAGTACGACCGTAATAAAGTCAAAAAATTTAATGTTTTAATTTTATTTTTATCAAACCTGTACAGTATAGACAAAATGAAGCATAGCAATAGGTAACAAACATATGGTTTACTATGAAAAAAGACTTGATATGATGGAAAATGCATTTAATAAATATTGATTGAAATACCCAAAAAAGATTTAAATAAAAAAAATTATTTAAATCATAAATCAGTTTCTTTTATTAAAAAAATGCAATCCATGTCGTGATTGGGTGTGGCTATATACGTATGTATATGATGTACTCAGAGGCACAAATGCGATGTATTTGCATTGGAGTGAAAGTACAAGTATCTTATAATACATAGGTGATGAAAGGTTAAGTCTCTCCAGTTGTAAAGGATGTTTCATCTATGGCTGTATTCCCAAGAATAGAAAATGTGACCTAGTATTATGTATCAGTTATCTATACTTATGTGAGTGTGGAGCATCCCAGGAGGGGTCTACATGGAATGCACTAAACAGGGGGACATTCAACTAGAAAAATAAATTTCACATCCATGTCAAATAGATGGCTGCTATAAATTATTGCATGATATAATATATATATTATATAGTTATATACATATTATTTGTTCAATCATGTTACCTAATCAGCAACTGTTCTGTCATTTTTCAGTTTTGAACAATGGCTATGCCGGTGGATCTTCGATCACATTTGTTATTTCCTTGCTAATGGATTCTGAAGTCTGTTAGCAGCACATTTCGAGCCAGTGTGCAGCGATCTGCAAAGCAGTTTCGTTTGAATGGTATGTGTACTCATTTAGTTGACATACGCAGATTATTTTCAAAGTGGAGCATTTGAAATAGAGTTGAGCTGTGCTATTTATGTTTATCATTTACCCCACTAATCTACCAAATAATCATCAACAATTATCTGCAGAATGTACATCAGAATATTCTGCATGTAGAACTGATCAATTTATGAGAGAAAATTTGCACCCCAAGTATAAGGACAAGCATCGGAATCAGCCAGTGTTTGATGTAAAATTGCGGAATTCTGTCCATTGGTTTTCTTCATGTAAGGTGTCTGTCCAATAATTATATTTTGAATATTTATATAATATTCATTAATGGATAGTGTGCGTTGCAAGGGTAAGTTGTTTTGTGGCGAAAGGAGGTCTGCGTTTGGTGCTGCACAGCCGTACTGAGATCAAGGCAGCACTTAGAGAGTGCCACGATGATCCGGGCAATGGGGGTCATCGGGGCGTGACGGTTACCTAGAAAAAACTAGAGGTCACTTACTACTGGGCTACGATGGCAACAGATGTGAGATATTAGGTAAGTTAAACGTACTATATTTATAAATATAATATACTTTCAGAAAGTATTGCTATAATGTATAGATGCAGTCATCTACTTGATAGAAACAGTAGGTGTATTCTGTACTGTCGTGTAGGCGTTTATCATCACGTTTACGGCAGTTGAACCGGAAGTGACCTAGGGGGGTTGGGGGAACCGGAGGATAAGGAAAGTGATGAGAATTAAATTTGGAAGTTCAATCTGTGTCCATCTATGAATACAATATCAAGTTAGAGGACGTAACACTGGCGACGAGTTGAAGAACATATCGCATATCATAGTGCGAAATCACGATGGAAGACAAAAACGTTATTCCGACATTCAACCCATTTCGCGAACCGGCAACGATCGGTCCGCGTTGGCAGCGTTGGCTAAACAGCTTTGAATTATTCGCGGACAGTAAAGGGTTGATTTGCAACGATCTACTGGATGATGCAAGCGCGGATGAACGTCGGCGCGATCGGCAAACGCAGCAGCGCAGACGTGCCCTGTTACTACACCAGGCGGGCGCCGATGTGCAGGACATATTCGCCACGTTGGAAAACACAGGTGAACGTTGTGACTATGCGGCAGCCATTGTAGCCCTAAACTCATACTTCGTCCCGCAAGTAAATTCGGCGTTTGCGCGTCAAACCTTCCACCAGATTGCGCAGAGACCGGGTGAAACGGTGCAGCAATTTGCGACGCGTTTGCGCTCAGCAGCAAAGGACTATGAGTACGGAAATGATGTAGAAAATCAGATGCGGGACGCGGTTCTCAACAAGTGTGAATCGCTATACGTGAAACGCAAACTACTCGAAGAAGGGTAGGGACTAACGCTTGCGAGGACACTGCAAATAGCCCAACAGTGTGAAAGCGTTGAGTCACAAATGGCAGCCATGACACTGAAGAACGACGAAAGTCAGAGTGAACAGATTAATAGAGTGGCGCGCGACAGCACATCAGGAGAAAGGCAACCGGCAAGGGGGGATGCTACAGATGTGGTAAAAAGGGACATTTCGCGCGTGATCCTCAATGCCCAGCCAAAGGGAAATCGTGTCGCAACTGCGGGGGAAAGAACCATTTTGAAAATGTGTGTCGTTCTCAGAAGAGGAGCGTCAACCTCGTGAATGATGACGCCACCCGCAATGACCCCGACTACGCGTTCTGCCTGGATGGAACTGAGGACAACTCCAGCATGCTACAGGTGGATGTCGGGAACGTGACGTTGAAGATGCTTGTCGACTCCGGTGCGACGAGGCGACGTGGGAGAAGTTGAAACTAAAAAAAGTGAAATGTGAATCGCGAATAGCTGCGAGTGGGAAAAAGCTGTACGCTTACGCATCTAATACGCCACTACAAGTGAAAGTCAGTTTCGTTTGCACTGTCAGGGCCGGCACACAGAGCGAGGAGGCGGAGTTTCTGGTCGTAAAAGGACGAGGCGTCCCGCTGCTCGGAAAGAAGACCGCTACTCAACTGGGAGTGTTGAAGATCGGCGTTGATGTCGCAGCTGTCTCAGTTGTCGCAGGCATCTTGAAGCTGGACTACCCGGAAGTGTTCGATGGAATTGGGAAATTGAACAGTAGGAAAATCACGTTCACATCGATCCAGAGGTTAAACCCGTTGCGCAGCCTCTGAGGCGCATTCCTTTCAACCTGCGCAGCAAAGTCGACGACAAGATCAGCGAATTGATTGCACACGATATCATCGAGGAAGTCGACGGCCCCACACCATGGGTAAATCCTGTGGTAATTGTGCCAAAATCAAACAGCAGTGACATTCGCTTGTGTATCGACATGAGACGCGCCAACGAGGCGATCATTCGAGGGAGGTACCCCATTCCAACGGTCGACGAGCTATTGCAAAATATGAATGGCTCAACAGTCTTCAGCAAGATAGATGTGAAATGGGGATATCACCAACTGGAATTGACGGAGGAAAGCAGAGACATCACTACGTTCGCTACTCACTCAGGGCTCTACAGGTACAAACGGCTATTGTTCGGAGTATCGTCTGCTAGCGAGCAATATCAGCATGAGATAGCTGCCGCCCTTGCCGGGATTGAGGGTGTTGAGAACATCAGTGATGATATCGTCATTCATGGGCCAGATGAAGAAACGCACAATGAAAGACTACACGCTGTCATGCAGAGGCTCAGAAGGTGTGGACTAACAGTCAATGGAGCAAAATGTCAGTTCAATCTCGAGCGCATCGTCTTCATGGGAATACTCCTGTCACAGAACGGAATCGGGCCAACGGAGGATCGAGTCAAAGCGGTGGTGGAAGCGCGGGAACCAGAAAATGCATCAGAGATACGCAGTTTCCTGGGACTGGTATGCTACAGCAGCAGGTTCATCCCGCAGTTCTCGTCGATATCCGAACCACTCAGGAGGCTCACAAAAAAGCATGAACCGTTTGTGTTTGGAGACGAACAAAAGCGAGCCTTCAAGCTACTGAAGGACAGCATCGCAGAGGCGATAACACTGGCATACTTCGACAAAAACGCGCCTACGCAGGTCCTGTCGGTCCTGACGCAGGTCCTGTCGGTCTGGGTGCAGTTCTAGTTCAAAAACAGGGCGACAGTCTGGTACCGGTGTGTTATGCGAGCAGGGGACTGACCGCATGTGAGCAGAGATATTCGCAAACTGAAAAGGAAGCGCTGGCACTGGTCTGGGCGTGTGAACGGTTACATGCCTACGTGTATGGTATGCGGTTCGACCTTGTCACTGATCACAAGCCGTTGGAGGCAATATACAGCCCACGTTCCAGGCCGTGTGCTCGGGTAGAACGGTGGATGCTGCGGCTACACCGTATGACTTTCGTGTCGTGCACATCCCGGGACCACAGAACATTGCAGATCCCCTGTCACGCCTAGTCAAGGGTGAACGCAGGGACACAGAAAATGAAGCCGATGACTACGTTCGGTTTGTTGCTGTCAGCGCTACTCCAAAAGCGATGTCGACGCGTGAAGTAGAGGAAGCTTCGGGAAAAGACGAGGAGTTGCAAAACGTGAGAGACGCAATTCAAACAGGAAACTTCGAGAAATGTCGTGCTTACATGGCCATCGCGAGCGAACTTTGTGTTGTGTTGTTGGTCAGTTGGTTCTGCGCGGTACTCGTATTGTGTTGCCAGTTAAACTGAGGCCAGCAGCTCTAGCACTTGCACATGAAGGTCACCTGGGTATCGTTGGCACAAAGACGATGCTACGCAGCAAAGTGTGGTGGCCTGCAATGGACCGTGAGGCAGAAAGACACTGTCGGTCATGCTACGGGTGCCAGCTGGTGGCGAGGCCCGACCCGCCGGAACCGCTCAGCCCGACCCCATTGCCGGACGGGCCGTGGGTAGACGTCGCGACTGACTTGATGGGACCACTGCCATCCGGTCACTCGCTGCTGGTCGTGGTGGACTATTTCACAAGATACTACGAGGTCGCGGTGTTGAAATCTACGACAGCCGACAAGGTGATCGACAGTCTCAGTCAAATCAGACAACGGACCGCAATTCCGATCGAGCGAGTTTGCAGAATACTGCGCCGAGACCAACATCACACACCTGAGAGTGACGGCAAAGTGGGCGCAGGCCAATGGCGAAGTCGAGAGACAGAACGCATCACTGCTTAAACGCATCAGAATCGCGCAGGCGGAGGGAAAAGATTGGAAAAGGGAACTGAGAAAGTACCTAGCGCAGTATCGAAACTTACCACACACGACGACTGGTCGAACCCCGGCTGAGCTACTATACAACCGCAAACTACGAGGGAAGCTGCCTGACCTCGGATCGAATCCTGTGGTGGACCACGACCTACGAGACCGTGACAGCGAGATGAAGGGCAGATCGAGAATACACGCCGACGAGCGACGAGGTGCTCGTTACTCCGAGGTAGAGACGGGTGACAGGGTGCTGGTTCAGCAAGAGAAAACCAACAAACTGAGCACACCTTTCAGCCCGAATCCACTCACCGTAGTCAGCAAAACTGGCAACAGTCTTGTGATCGAGGCTGAGGACGGGGCCCGGTACTCCCGCAACACCAGCCACGTGCGGAAGTTTCTGGAACCCGTGACCGAGAACGTCCACGACGACCGAGCAAGCGTGATGGAAGCGCCTACTCCACAGACGTCAGCTGCAGTGGTGCCATCTACGGACAACCTGAGCACGCCGATGAAGCAAGTCCTGCCTACGAGATGTCAACGCGAGAGGAGAATCCCGAAACGGTTTGAAGATTTCGTATGTGAATAGATGCCCTGCATCTCACCGCAGACATTCCTTCAATGCGAACTATGTTATATTTCATTATGAACTCTGTTATGTTACAACAAGAACATGCGCACGTGCGGTCACTGGACACTCACAGAACGTTTATATTTAGAATTGCAGTAGTTAGATGTTTTTGTTAGTAGTTAGACGTTAATCTAAGAAAAGGAGGGGTGTCGTGTAGGCGTTTATCATCACGTTTACGGCAGTTGAACCGGAAGTGACCTAGGGGGGTTGGGGGAACCGGAGGATAAGGAAAATGATGAGAATTAAATTTGGAAGTTCAATCTGTGTCCATCTATGAATACAATATCAAGTTAGAGGACGTAACATGTACAGTTCTCTTTTTTTGCTATATTTAAATTACTGTGCTGCGATGAGGGGAAACAGATACCCAACAAATACTAACTGTATTTTTTATTACAAAAAACGAGTAATCCGCATTGTATTTGGTGCAAGACGGTTGGATCATACAGACTCACTTTTCCAATAATTACATGTTCTAAAATGTCCAGATATAGACCTGAAAATGTTATTATTTATGTACAAAGCTTACTATAGCTGTTTGCCATCAAATATTCAGTGTTTGTTTACTAGATGGGAAATGGCATACTCAGTGTGAGCTAATCATGTCTTAGAACGAAAGAGTGTCTGTTCTACTATTCAATCAATGTATCTTTGTGTAAAGGGAGTTCGATTATGGAATTATCTGTGTAATCATTAAAAAAACTACCGATACTATTACTGCATTCAAGCGTAAATGCAAGAACCCTTCATTTAAGAAATACAGGGTTGTGGAAATCCAAATAAAATCATCAACAAATATCATTGAGGAAACTATAATTTCAGTAAAGATGTGTATTGATCACATACCTTAGATTTCGAACATGCATATATTCCATTGCATGATAACAATTAGAATTATTGTCGGTACATGGTTAGATGAATATAAGTTCAGTTGACATAACACTGAGGTCTCAATACACATAGATATATACGGATGATTTACCCCTGACAGGGGTAAATCTACACAAAAATCAAAAAATTACTTCATATTTACCCCTTTCAAACATTGCATATTCGCACTTGTATTATAGTTAAATTTGTTTGTTTGTCTTGTACATACATTGTTACCAAAGTTCTGAATAAACGTTCATTCATTCAAAATGTCTTGAGATTCTTTTCTATTTCATGTTGTTGGTGAAAGCGTGCCCACAGTGCTAACTGATGCACAAAATGAAGACTGTGGCTCCTGAGCTCCAGCCCATCAAAACAGATGGTACCTGGGATGTTGTGGGGATCGACCTGATGTGGCCATACACCGAAACAGAACGTGGCAGTAAATACATTTTCACTGCAACTGATTTGTTTTCCAAGTTTGTCTTTGCAAGGCCGGTTAAGGTACACACACTTCTGTTTGGCTTTCAATCATTTAACGTGTCAAGTCCTATTTGCACAGTTTACTATTGACCTCCACACATCCATTTATGGACATGCTAAATGAAACTATAGGCTAACTCTATTATCAGCCCTCACTGTAGCCAATTGAACCAACTTTCTTTCAAATACTATTGCGTTTATATTTTATGCAGTCTCTATTTTCGGCACTACGGTACATTTGACAGCGTTCACATTGATGCTGTTTTGGGCAATGTTACGCCGGTTTTCCAAATTTTGTCTAGCTTCCTGGCATCCCATGGATGTACGCTTAATATGTCGATTACGGTATATGTATCCTGTCATGGTAAATGTACGAAATGCAAACGTACAATAATGTTCAGTGATGAGTTCTGATTGACAATGGCAGAGCAAAGCTGCAGGGGATGTCAGTGCTGCCATCATTGACCTCTTCTACTCATACGGGTCACCACAACGTGTCCTTGGCGACCAGGGTCGTGAATTCATCAGTTCCGAATGCCATTGGAATTATATATATATATATATATTATATTATATATACATATATATAAATATTTCAGCGACCAAATGTTTCGTCTAAGTACTGTCGTGCGCATATGACTTCTGCATCGACCAGATATTTCAACGACAAAATGTTTTGTTAAAACATAATTCATTGTGCTTTATTTGTTCTATACCTCCCTTTCTTTTTTAATAACCTTTCGGTTTTGATGCATTGCTCATAGAGTCTGATAGACAAGGGTATTTATTTATTTATTTATTGCTGATACATTTCGCATGTCTTAGGTTGCGGCAACACTGCTTATGCAGGCAAAGCAGGCATGCGAGACCACAACACAAACAGCGATATACTCCACTGAAACGCGGTATCTGGTGCCAGACAATTTGAGAAAATTATCATCTCTGTAAGTTACAAGAATAAGGATAATTTATCTAATTATACATGGATATATGTATGTCCAAGTTATGGTAGTCGTTACTTTGTTTAACTCAGTACATTACGTCTTACTAGTACGTGGAATGTGAAGCTTTTAAGATAAAAGTAGGTATAATCTAACGATATATACTTACTAGATGTCATATCGCTACAATATTTTAAAAGTGCTGTCTCTATACAATGGCTCGTCAAATAGTGCAGTTTTTTATGTGTTAATTGTATGTATATTCTGTATCAGGCTGTACATGATTTCTCTTTAGATGTATTATTCATTCCAATGCAGTGCATCGTACAAGAGGCTTGTTATAGAGCCGTTTCTGTTTGGGCGAACCCTTGAAGCCTTCGGCCTGAACGAAGAACAGGCCAATGCAATTGTAGGTTAGGCAGTGTGACACCATGCATTTAAAGGAATCTTCAACGTGGTGTTGGCCCACAAGACATTGTAGTCCGGCCTCGCTGGAAGTCGATTACACTGAGCCTCGCTTCCGATTTCCAGCAGGTTGCGCCCGGTGTTGTTGTAGAACAAGTTATAAACTTCAGTGGCAAAACAAAATGGCTCAGTGGCGTTATCGTGGAACGGACTGGCCCCGTGTCATTCAGTCCACATTCGCCTCGAGGATGGGGGAGTAGTGCGTAGACACATTGTGAGGAGTCATTGTGTGAATGGTGATAGCTCGGTGCCGGAGAAGACACCATCTTCTGAACTGCCTCTTGAATTGTCTCCCAAACTGCCTCTGGAGGAACCTGTTCATGCAGAACTGCCTGACGTACCGTGTGTCGTACCACGTGACGTACCGCCTGACATACCACATGTCGTACCATGTGACGTAAATCGGCCAAAGATTGAATCTCCCCACACATCTGAACAGAACTCTACAACCAGTGCAAATCTTTGTAGATCAGGGAAAAACCGCAGAGCACCTGAGAAACTGAACTAGTGAAGTGACATTCACAATCACTCGTAGGAACGTGATTGGAAAAGAAATTGTGAACGTTGGTAGTGGCATGTTGAATAACTTTAGTTAGAACTGAACGTTTGGTATAGATATGCTTTTAGTTAATCATTATTCTTGTTGAGTACTAGAACTCCACGAACATTGCATTAGAGAACTCCAGGGACATTGAGTTATAACATTATAAGGACATTGAGTCATATTTTTAGCAAAAGTTATAATATTATAATCAAGATGGTGTGCATGAATAAACTGTGTGACAATTGATTTGATCTTTACATCTACTCAATTAATGCACTCACAATCTAGGCTAAATATGATCAAAGCTAAACATGTATCATTGGCCATAATAATAAAATTATTATGATTACAGGTATATTATATTTATGAATGCCATTTTTATAAATTGTACACATTCATTCATGACTAATACATACACATATTCTTTCCCAATTCAATTGTCAGTACAAAACAAACACCATCAGACGGTGAATCTATAGATTTTGCCAAGTATAGTTATTATTAATGGGGTGTAGGGTTAGGAGGGTAAGGGATAATACCTCACGGTGAATGACAGCCACGTCCCACACAGGACGGTCAGGATCCTATTTGGTTCCCCCTCCTTGTCTAGCTCACATATGGCTCCTAGTGTCTGCATGTGTACTGCAGCGCCATACCCCAGGCAACGGCTTTGGCTGGCTGGCCAAACTATGTGAGTGCCTTTCTGAAGGGTTGCCCCCCTGTTAGTACACACATCTGTCAGCGGAGTAGGCGGATGAATCCCCAGAGGTCAACGGCTACGAAGGCGGGAGATGGAAAGGCCTGGTGTCGGGCAAAGGGCGCATCAGGGATTTAGAATGATAAGCGGCCAGAACCGTCCAGAAAGCAATGGCAATCTACTGGAATGTACACTGCTGAAAACCCAGATGAAATCATGATTGCAAAGAGAATCGATATGGGACTCAGTGGTGAGTCCCCCAAGCCAGAAGAGTCCCTAATGGCTATTGGGGAAGAGCCAGAAGCAACCGGGAGTACTACTCAAGCTGATGAAGGCAATTTGTTCGACTGTGCGGAGAAGGGAAAGAAGTTCGGTGGATGGCTAAAAAACAAAACGAGAATAGCAACTTGGAATGTCCGCAGCATGGCGGCTGGAAAAATGGACAATGTTATAGAAGAAGCGAAACAAAACAATATAAGTGTCCTAGGAATAGCTGAACACAGATGGGCGGAACAAGGTCATTTTACACCACGCGCAGGAGGAAAATTCATATACTCTGGACAAGCAAAGGCAGGACTTGGAGGCATAGCAATATATCTAAGTAAGCAAATAGTAAATACAGTACTTGGATACAAACCAGTAAATTACAGAATTCTGAGTATAAGGTTACAAGGAAAAGTGAAGAATATCAAAATAATATAAGTCTATGCGCCGACATCAACAGCAGAAGAGGAAGAAATAGAAGCTTTTTATACTAATTTGCAAGGTGAAATAGACGAATCCAAGAAATCGGACATCACCATTGTCATGGGTGATTTTAACGCCAAAGTAGGACAAAGACAAGACGAGATAGAACGAGGAACAATGGGGAAATTTGGATTAGGAGAGAGAAACGAAAGGGGAGAACGACTTGTTGAGTTCACCATCGCTAATAACCTCACAATCGTAAATAAAAATTTATCAAATCACCCTAGAAGAATCTGCACGTGGACATCGCCAGATGGAAAGACTAGAAATCAGATAGACTACATCATGATACAAAAGAGATGGATATCAGCAATAAGAGGTGCAAGAACACTACCAGGAGCAGACTGTGGATCTGATCATGAACTACTGATGGCAGAGATGAAACTTAAGTTGAAAGTGAAAAAAGGAGTAACAACAACACAGA
Source organism: Paraescarpia echinospica (assembly GCA_020002185.1). Taxonomy (NCBI): domain Eukaryota; kingdom Metazoa; phylum Annelida; class Polychaeta; order Sabellida; family Siboglinidae; genus Paraescarpia; species Paraescarpia echinospica. The sequence goes on along the minus strand of CM034532.1, from coordinate 33,979,608 downwards.
GATATGATGTAGAAAATCTGACAGACGAATACACAGTATCTGTGAAGAATCGATTGTCAACTTTACTGACAATGACAGAAGAGAAAGAACCAGAAGAAATTGCAAATGATATAAAGACAATTTTCCGAGAAGAAGCGGAAAAACACCTACGTAAGAGAGAGAGGAAACACCAACCCTGGATCAGTATCCACCTTAAAGAAAATGGCAGAAAGGAAAGAGCTTAAGAAACGCAAAAACGAGGAATCGATCAGATTAAGGTATAATGAGATGAACAAATTAATCAAAAAACTCTGCAAATGGGACAAACAAAAGTATATAGACGCCAAGTGTAAGAAAATAGAGGACTGTATGGCAGAAAACCGAAACCAAGAAATGTTTAAAGAAATAAAGAACATGACAGGTAAATTCCACCCGAGACTCGGTGTCATCAAAGATAAAAATGGGAAAACTCTGACTGATGCAGAAGACATAGCCAAAAGATGGAAAGGATATTGCGAAAATATGTATGCACGAGATGGAGACAGCAATGACCCCCCTGATATGGGAAACGAAGACCAAGACGAGGACGATCTCGAACCAATAAGAGATGAGGTGAAATGGGCCATTAATAGTCTAAAAGATGGGAAAAGCCCTGGGTACGACAACACATAGGCAGAAATGATAACAGCAGCGGAAGAAGAAGGAATAGACATATACCATGCACTGTGTAAGAAAATATGGAAGAGTGGAAAATGGCCAGACGACTGGAAGAAATCAATATACATCCCATTACCAAAGAAAGGAGACCTACAGCTATGCTCCAACTACAGAACCATAACACTCATTAGCCATGCAAGCAAAATATTGCTGAAAATCATAATAAAAAGAATGCAAGATAAAATGGAAATAGAAGTGAGCAGTACACAGGCAGGCTTCAGAACAAACAGACAAGGGACCACATAATCAATCTGAGAATGTTGATTCAGAAATTCAGAGAGATAAATAATGATCTAAGAATATGCTTCATCGATTATTCCAAGGCTTTCGACTGTGTGAATCATCAGATGATGTGGAAAACGCTCAGCGACATGAACTTCCACCCAAACATAATCGCCCTCTTGAAATCACTTTATAGCAACCAACAAGCAGTAGTCAGGCTGGAAAACACAACTACAGAAACTTTTATAGTGGGAAAAGGAGTAAGACAAGGGTGTATTTTATCTCCATACCTATTCAATCTCTACACAGAAGACATAATGAGAGATGTAGAATTAGATGACAGAAGTACAAGATATGATGAAGTGAAAATTCCGTAGAATCAGAGATCTACGATGCGCAGACGATACCGCACTCCTATCCACTACAACAATCGGCCTAACAAATCTAATCATGTCTGTAAAAGAACACAGTGAGAAAAAGGGCTTGTTACTTAATGTGAAGAAAACAAAGATCATGGACACTGACAAATGCATTGAAAAAACAGAAATTGCAATCAACGGGGAGCAAGTTGAAAATGTGAACCACTACGAATACCTTGGAGCTAGACTACAAGGAGACAGCAAGACAACATCATCATATATCAGAAGAATAGCCAATAGCAACGCAGAAACTAAATAATCTGAAAAATGTATGGAAAGGACAAAACATACCAACAAAGATAAGAATTTTAAAAACCTGCGTTTTCCCAACAGCTCTATACGGGAGCGAAACGTGGACACTGAACAAAGAAGACATGAGAAGAATACAAGCGTTTGAGATGAAATGTTACAGAAAAGTCCTAAGAGTGCCATGGATAACAAGAACAACCAATGCAGAGATCCTTAAAAAATTAGACATAAAGAACTGTCAACTAGTGAATAGAATAAAAGGACTAAAACTGGGTTATTTTGGCCACATCAAAAGACACAATTCCTTAGAGAAAACAGTCCTAGAAGGCAAAGTGGAGGGAAAGTGAGGAAGGGGAAGACCAAGGAGAAGATGGAAGCAGGACATCAGCGACTGGTTGGAAGATGACATTGTGAGAGCAGGGAGACAAACGGCAGACAGAGCAGCGTATCGTGGGATCATCTGGGCAGCTACGTCTCGCAGAGATATGCTGAACTGAAGAAGAAGATACTAATTATAATATCCTAATAATAATAATATCCTTAGTAAATTCATTATTTGTTATTATTATCAAAATCATTTGATGCACGCAGCCTACAACTTTTAATTGAACTTAACTATGCACGATCATGTGCATAATTACAGTTATCAACTTATAATGAACACAAACTATATAACAGCAACAAACAGTCGTTCCCATATTCTTAAATGTAGGCTAATTCAGTAATTGCAGTGACATTGGCCCCAATTATTCATGCATTAATAACACAGTTCATGTATAATAATATTATCCAAAGCAAACTGGCAACGTAACAGTCAAATATTTCAGACCAAACGTTTCGTGTATGTAGCCTAATGAAATATTTGGTCTATTTGTTTCCTCTCGTGCGTTTCAACACTACACAATACGTAAAGGTCATAGGTCAAAATCTACCAAATATTTCAGCAACCAAATGTTTCGCCTAAGTAATGAAATAATTGGTTATCTGTTTCCTACACTCTGGTAGTATATTTTTGCTATAACGATACTAATTATTTTTTAATCCATGTGTAGTAGTGGCAGTAGCAGGTAATACTATAGTAGTAAGGAATTTCATTAATAAATGCATGGTCCATTGACTGATTGACGTCACCAGCTGTCAGACGATCCAACAGCCGCCCGCGCACATCACACGTTTCGATACATTGGCGCACGCGGTATTACATAACGTCATAGAACGCCTACATAGTTCCCATCAAAGACCGTATATCAATACAAAACGGTGTAGCGCGCGCTATCTACATTGTTCGAGGAAAGTACGTAAGCAGCAAGTATTTGGACAGGAGGCGTCACTGAGCGAGAAAATGGCAGTTTACACAAAGCAATTAGATATATAATTGCGTTGGTCTACACTGAAGGTTTTTGTCCGCCATTCGGGAGGCAAGCGCATGCGCTTGCGGGACCGGCAGCGCGCGATGTTAGGCATCAAATCGGTCGGCTTGTTGTTGTTCGGCTAAGAATTGTCAAAACAGAAAGTCGTCACGTCCTGATACTGTTTGTTTCCGTTTTCCAAGCAGAAAAGAAAGGTAACATATCTGCCTGTAATAAGATACTATACATACAGTGCAACTGTCTACTGTAATAGCATATTACAGTGTATGTAGGACAATGATACTGTTTTAAGTTTAGCGGCGTAAATGATTTCGCCAGTGACACTGTAGTCTGTAGTGTAGGAGACCTATATCAGTTTACCGACTGTAAACAATAACAAAAAACATGGAGACAGGAGTGCAGGAGGATGTGGTGGTGATGGACTTTAAACCACTGTTTGCTTACCCACAAGATACGGAATCAATGACAACACCAATCAGTGGATCCAAAACTTCCTCCGGGACAGGGTGCAAGTAGTGGTGGTCAAAGTGCATTGTTGGTGACTTCAACATCAGATACGACGTTGAGGCAGAGGCCCGGCCGCTCGTGCAACTACTGGACTCATACAATTTCACTCAACACGTCACACAGCCTACACATTCTGCAAGCCACATATTGGACTTTGTGATAACCCCCAAAAATGTCAATCTCGCTACTTCTGTTGACGTTATTCCGATGTCTATATCAGATCACCACGCGGTGAGCTACGTCATGAATATCCAGAGGCCTGCTAAGACATCGACACATATAGTAAAACGCAATTACCGCTCGTTTGATGCCGATTCTTTCAATAATGACATTCGATCAACTTGTGAGTTACTATCAGCCGTGGTGTCAACATCTAGCGCAGCGGAACTGGTCACTGGCTACAATTCTTCACTAAGAACATGTATCGACAAACATGCACCAGGGCAACTGACTGCCATGTGGGGTAATATGCCAAACCCGTGGTACAACAGCAACATCGATGACGCGAGGAGCGACGGCGAAAGAACGAGTCATTGTGGAGAAGCACAAAGCTTGAGATTCATCGACAAATGTACGTTGATGAACGCGATGAGTGCAACAAGCTCATTGCCCTCTCGAAAACCAACTACTATCGAGATAAACTTCTGAACGCTGACAACAAAAGCATGTTCAACATCGTGAAATCACTGAATGGGAAGCCATCACGTTCGTATCCCGAATATGACTCCGTCGTTGCCTGTTGCTATTCATTTTCGGACTATTTCAACAACAAGGTAGCTGAAATTCGACTCGGCTTACATGCTGCCAGACATCGCATGACACCGCCGCATGAAACACGTCGCTTTGTCACACCAATTGACACATTTACACCTACAACACGTGAAATAACGGCTACCATCGCTAGAATGTGGTAGATCTTGCACACTTGATCCGTTACCATCCGATCATGTAAATCAGAACACTGACGCACTTGCGATCATTGTTGCCGATATAACAAATGCGTGTTTGGCAGAAGGAACAATGCCGGGTGAACTAAAGCGAGCACTTGTGCATTCTCTTCTGAAAAAAGCCGTCACTGCGTAAGAATACTTTAAGTAACTACCGCCCAGTCAGCAATCTGTCCCAACTTTCGAAAATGATTGAAAACATTGTGGCCAACAGACTGAACAGTCACCTAGCCAATGAATCACTTACGGACACATTTCAGTCCGCATACAAGCGAAACCACTCGACCGAGACAGCCCTACTGTGGGTAGTCAACGAGATCAGGACCGCGCTAGACCGTAGACAAGGTACAATCGTCGTACTCATCGATCTAAGCGCCGCATTTAACACGGTATATCACGCAATACTACTGGATCGCCTACGACGACGCTATGGCATCACCGGAGAGGTTCTCCATTGGCTGTAATCTTACCTAAGTAATCGCAAGCAGAGTGTCGTCATCGACCGCGTGTTATCCAGCGAGACGATTTTGTTAACGGGGGTGCCGCAAGGGTCAGTGTTGGGACCACTATTATTTTCACTATACGTGCAGCCGATCGGTAATATCATTCACAAACACGACTTAAAATATCACCACTACGCCGATGATTTACAACTGTTCTGTCACTTCGACCTGGATGCAACTTCTCTGGTGAATGTCTTGCGTCGGATCGAGCGATGTATTGATGACGTGAAGGAGTGGATGACTTGGAATTATCTGCTCATGAATGACACGAAAACAGAAATTCTACCGGTTGTCCCCAAATCAGCATCTGTCATCGTAAGTGGGCTCCGTGTGCGCGTCGGGACAGATGGAATCTGTGCAACTGATCACGTTAGAAATATCGGCGTCCACCTTGATAGACGCCTGGATATGACTATGCAAGTGTCACATACTATCAGCACTTGCTCGCTGCACCTGCGCAACATCGCGTTGATTCACCGTTACCTTACTCAACCGACAGCGGAACGGGTAGTCAATGTCATGATTACATCCCGTTTGGACTACTGCAACTTTTTACTGTTCGGTACCTCAACCAATAACATCGGTCGATTGCAGCGACTCCAGAATGCTGCCGCTCGCCTTATTACTCGACAGGCTCGTTGTGAAAGTGCGACCCCTATTCTTCGCGAACTGCACTGGCTACCTATTCAACAGCGCATTGCATTCAAGATCGCTGTTCTTACGTACAAGTCGCTGCACGAAGACATCTCGCCTGTCTACATGCAGAAACTCGTGCGTGTCTACATGCCAGCCAGACGTCTTCGGTCTGCTGACTCGAACACACTAGTTGTTCCGAGAACACGCCGCAGAGCCGGTGACTGTACGTTTGCTTACGTAGCGGCAACAGTGTGGAACGCTCTGTCGTCAAGTATTACTAACAAAACATCACTGGAATCATTTAAATCTGTGTTGAAGACTCATTTGTTCACTGCAGCGTATATGTAACTCGGACTCTTACCAACACTGTTTTACCATAGCTGATTGATGTTTAACGTTTATTTATTTATCGTATACATTTTAGCCTAATTTATTGATGTTTACATTAATTTTAGTTTATTTATATAAAGAAAAAAAAAAGATCTAGACAATTTTATTTTATGATATTTTACATCACATTCCTTTTCTATTTCTACTATATTTATTGTTTTAATTGCTATTATTATTAGTTCATTTTATCTATGATATAATAACTATTGTTTTGTATTCAAATGCATTATTTTTTAACATACACTTGTATATTGTTGTAAAGCGCTGTGAACAATATTGGATGTGGCGCTTAACAAAATAAAATATTATTATTATTATAAAGGCACCAAGTCCTCCCTCATGTCGGTTGACTCAGGAGTTCCCCAGGGATCAGTACTTGGCCCTGCCCTCTTTCTCTTCTACACTAACGACCTCCCTGAGGGTATAGTATCAATCATCCGCATGTTTGCAGATGACACAATCTGCCATCGCTAAATAAAGATAAAAGCAGACCAAGAAAACAGAGGGACCTGGATGAGCTCTCCCATTGGGAAGAGCAGTGGTCAATCTCATTCAACCCACATAAGTGTTCCGTCCTGAGTGCTACACGCAAATGGCAGACACTGAAAGCTTCATACAAGCTGCATTAACAAACTCCCACTAACACCAATAAGATGAAAAACCTAGGCATTACGATTACAAGTGACAACACGTGGAGCCCTTACGTCAATAACACGGCAAACAAAGCAAACATGACCCTGGGTTTCCTTAGACGGAAAGTCAAAATAGGGAATAAGAAAATAAAAGAAACAACATATAAAACCATTATCCTTACACCACCAAAGACATAACTGCCCTCAAAAAGATCCAGAGGAGAGCAGCACGTTGGGTCAAAAACAGACACCGCCACACTTCCTCAGTAGAGTCTATGTTAAATACATAAACTGGCCAACCCGTAGAAAGAAAGCACGCCTCAATACCCTATATAAATACAAAACAGGAGCCATCACAATCAACTCGTTGTACCTGCCTGTAGTGTTCAACTCTGTATAGTTCAATTACTGATTAACTGAGTGACTGTTATCGCCACCTAGCGTATCGAGTTAGACTTAACATCCGGGATAGCTACATCCGGGCGGCTACAGTAAATAAACGTTTTCTCAAAGCTCTCAATAAACAGACTCAAAACATCATATTTGGCGACGAGTGATGCAGGTGTGAACTTCGCAACAAAGTTAAGTACTGCAATAATGTCCGATCTGCCAACGTATCCACACTTCGATGTTAGTGCAAGCGGTGACGTCGCAATTCGCTGGACCAAATGGGTCGCTCGCTTCAAAAATCTCATGACGGCGTGCAACATCACGGACGACACACGTCAACGCGCACTACTGCTTCATTATGCGGGTGAAGAAACGCACGATATCTTCGACACGCTGCCTGTCGTCGCTGGTGACGATGACGAAAATGAACTTGAGAAAGCAGTCAAAGCACTCACAACACACTTCGCTCCAAAGAGAAACCGCGAGTACGAAGTCTACAAGTTCAGACAGGCAAAGCAGGAGAAGGGGGAAGACATCACCGCGTACTACACGAGGCTGAGGCAGCTTGCAAAAACGTGTGAGTTCTCCGATATCGACAGAGAAATCATGAGCCAGATCGTACAGAACTGCGAGTCTAGTCGGCTTCGACGGAAGGCACTAAGTGACCCAGACATAACATTGACCAAACTGGTGGATGTCGCAAAGGTCATGGAACTGTCCGAGATGCAAGCCAAGGGCACAGAACGCGTCAATCACAACAGTCAGTCGGTGTCTGTCAACAAGATGTCAACCCACAAACCCAAACAATCACAGTGGGTTACGAAACCGAAGGACGAGAATAACGTGTGCCGCAACTGTGCGCAGACGTGGCCGCACCCTGGAGGGAGATCGTCCTGCCCTGCCGCTGGGAAGGAGTGTATGAACTGTCACAAGATGAATCACTTCGCTTCATGCTGCCTGTCTAGACCAACAACGCGCAGACCGACGAAAACGGAGAAACGTAAACCGAACACGCGTAAACCACAGAAGCGAGGTGTACACATCGTTGCGGCTGAAGACAGTTCGAGTGATGACGCGTGTGTCTACAAACTATCACTGTGCAACGTCGGTGTCAACAAACGCGATGCACGTCCACACTTCATTGTCAATGTCAACGGCCACGAACTGAACGTCATTGCTGACTCGGGAGCTGAAATCAACATCATCGATGAATGCGACTACGCCACGATGACACCGCAACCGCAGCTGAGCCGCGATGACACGAAGATCTTCCCGTACGGATCTGCAAAGCCACTTCCTGTCAAGGGTATCTTCACGGCCACTGTGAAATCTGCAACACAACAAAGTGACGAGCTATTCTATGTTGTAGCGGGCTCAGGTGGCTCACTTCTAGGATGGAAGACGTCAAAGCGACTTCATCTGGTACGAGTCGTGCAACCGCTATCGACCAACCAGCCACAGGCTACAGCTATCGATCGCTTAGTCTCCGAGTATGACGACCTTTTCCAAGGTCTCGGTCAACAAAAGGATTTCAAAGTGAAATTACACGTCGACGAAACGGTGCAACCTGTTGCGCAACCACACAGGAGGATCCCGATTCACGTCAGGCAGCAACTGGAACAGGAGTTGAAGCGAGACGAGGAACTCGGCGTCATCGAGCGCGTCGAGGGGGCAACGCCCTGGGTATCGCCATTGGTCGTAGTACCGAAACCGAAAAGTGAAGGTCAGATCCGGGTGTGTGTCGACATGCGCCAAGCGAATCAGGCGATCACGCGAGAACGTCACATCACGCCGACCATCAACGAGCTTGTAAACGACCTCAACGGTGCAGCTGTGTTCAGCAAACTCGACTTGAACCAAGGCTACAATCAGCTGGAACTCGAACCGTCATCGCGACCTATCACCACTTTCTCCACGCACATCGGCCTGTGGAGATATAAACGTCTCAATTTCGGTGTGTCTAGTGCAGCCGAAGTGTTCCAGAATGCCATTCGCGAAACACTAAGTGGCATATCCGGTGCGATCAACATCAGCGATGACATTCTCGTGTTCGGCGCAACGCAGAAGGAGCACGATCAGCACCTGAAGGCGACGTTCCAACGACTGCGCGAACATGGTCTCACGCTGAACAAAAAGAAATGCTCTTACAACAAGGGCACGCTTGAGTTCTTCGGGTACGTCTTCTCCCGAGGAGGACTCTCTGCTGATCCAAATAAGGTGTCAGCGATCCAGAATCTCGACACTCCGTCAAACGCAACGCAGGTCAGAAGTCTTCTCGGCATGTCCAACTTCTGTGCGAGATTCATCCCTGGTTACGCGACGATGACGCAACCTCTACGAGAGTTGACGAAGAAAGAGGCGCTTTGGAACTGGACGGATGAGTGCAGCACGTCTCTCGCCTCTATACGTCAATCGCTATCGAAGGCGCCGGTGCTGGCGTACTTTGATGAGCGAAAGAAAACGGCAATCTACGTGGACGCCAGTCCTGTCGGCCTTGGCGCAATCCTCACACAGAGTGCCGAGTCAGACGAGCGTGTCATCGCGTACGGCAGTCGTGCGCTAACCGCCGTGGTGCAGAGGTACTCCCAGACCGAACGCGAGGCGCTGGCCGTCGTATGGGCCTGTGAACACTTTCACCTATACGTCTACGGTCAACCGGTCGTGGTATTCACTGACCACAAACCGCTAGTGTCGATCTACGGCAACCCGAAGTCTCAACCAACAGCACGCATCGAGCGGTGGGCAATCAGGCTGCAGCCCTACAACGCCACCGTGGTCTACCGTCCGGGGTCAGATAACCCTGCAGACTTCTTGTCACGACACCCATGCCAACAAACGCGTCAGACTTCCCGTGAAGAGAAGTCGCTGAGGAGTTCATCGATTACATCTCGATCAACTCCGTGCCGAAAGCGATGTCGATTGAACAAGTGCGATGCGCAACAATGGCCGACGCGACACTACAAGCTGCAGTGCAAGCCCTACGCACTGGAAAATGGCAGCAAAACTTGTCAGACAAGGTAGACGTCGATTCGTACAAGTCCTACCAACTGCTGAAGAACGAGCTGACGACCACAGTTGACGGTGACACCATTCTTCGTGGTCATCGGTTGGCCATCCCCGCAACACTGCAGAAATGCGCGGTCGACCTTGCCCACGAAGGTCATCAGGGAATCGTGAAGACAAAAGCATTGCTGCGAGAGAAGATTTGGTTCCCCGGCATCGACAAGATGGTCGAACGTCGTGTCAAATCATGCATTGCGTGTCAAGCGTCTGTGCCAGAGGTCAAACGTGAACCTTTGCAGATGAGTCCACTACCCACAGCGCCCTGGACAGAAATCAGCGCAGATTTCGCAGAACTACCCATGGGACAATACTTGCTGGTCCTAATGGACGATTACTCAAGATTCCCGATCGTTGAAATCGTATCGTCAACATCGGCAAACGTGGTGAGCCCTCGTTTGGACAAAGTATTGTCACAGTATGGTACGCCCGACACACTTCGAACGGACAACGGTCCACCGTTTAACAGTCGTGACTTTGCAAACTTTGCTTCAGATCTCGGTTTCCGCCACAGGAAGATCACTCCGTACTGGCCGCGAGCGAACGCCGAAGTCGAGCGTTTCATGCGAACGGTGAAGAAAGTCATCAAAACATCTATCTGTGAGCAGAAAGACTGGAGAGCCGAGATGAATCGGTTCCTTCGCAACTATCGCGCAACTCCACATGCGACAACCGGATCTCCTCCAGCAACACTTCTACACGGACGATGGATGAAGGTCAAGTTGCCACAAACGACACCCGAGCCGTTCAACAGGAAGGACGTACAACAACGCGACCAGAACAACAAAGCGAAGATGAAACGTGCAGCTGACGACAAAGCGTACGTCAAGCCTTCGACCATCAAGGAAGGTGACGCGGTCATCATCAAACCGCCGATGAGGAGGCGCAAAATCGACCCAGCGTATGATCCACGTCCGTACCACGTCACACACGTCAAAGGTTCCATGGTCACTGCGCAGCGTGGAACGCATCGAGTGACGCAAAATTCGTCATTCTTCAAACACGTCACGAGCGAGGTAGTCGAATCGGAAGATGAGTCGAGCTGGGACGATGACATCAGCACCGGTGACATCGGTGACGCCGAAGATCAGCAAATCCTGCCTGGTGACGTCGACGAGATGCCTCGCTATCCAGCTCGCATGCGCAATCGCCCGCGACATCTCGACGACTACGATGTGTACTAATTCGTATCACTAACATAATAATGCCTTGTCATACAGACACTACCCATAACAATGTTGTAGTCTGGCTAGTATTTGTTTTTTCCATGCAAGGACACTATGTAATCGGGCCTATGCATTTTTACTAATGTGTTTTTTCTGAACGCTGTATCTTTTATCCAGTTTGGGGAGGGATGTAGTGTTCAACTCTGTATAGTTCAATTACTGATTAACTGAGTGACTGTTATCGTCACCTAGCGTATCGAGTTAGACTTAACATCCGGGATAGCTACATCCGGGCGGCTACAGTAAATAAACGTTTTCTCAAAGCTCTCAATAAACAGACTCAAAACATCATACTGCCCACACTATCCTGTCCTCGTAAAACAAAAACAAGGAAAACCCATGACATCGGGTATGACCTTCCCTACCACCGTGCACAGTACAGGAAGATGTCATTTTTCCCGCGCCCAATAGCTGAGTGGATCAGCCTGCCCAAAGAAGTGGTATCTGCAACCACTCTGGATTCTTTTGATTCTAGACTCCAGCACCTCTGAATCTTATAAACCCCACCCTCTTCCCTCCCTTCCCTCCCCTCCCCCCGTTTCTACATCCCCTAAACCCACTAAATCGCACCACTACTTTTCTTCTCTCTTTCCTGATGCTAAAGATTACCCCTCAAAATAACAAAATCTTCAACTTAATGAAGGTGGTCATAACATAGAAGTGTGACGTCAATGTTCTGTTGACCTACGTCTGGAGTAGACTGGGCTGACCAGAACAGCAGGTACTATAGCGTGCTATGTTAGTTATAGTATTGACGCTACTTGTTTTACTTTGTACTGAATGTAGTGATCAACAATGCATTCATACAGAATTCAAAGAAGTGGATGCATCGTATAACTGTACACAAAGTATTGGGTCTGCTTCACATAAACAGAAGGCAAGTGTTGCTGCCAAAGCCAGCAAAGTGACTTTATGATCGTTTGCATCTTTCGGGTGACAATTGCAACAACACAGTGGTTATGTTCACTGATGCAAAATTAAACAGTTTAGTGATATGATTTACCGGTACTCTGAGTCCGTGTGTTGCAAAACCAAAACATGGACGTACAAGTAGGGAATACACAAGGGATAGCGATGGCATATTTGGCATGCACACATGTTCACAAAACAGCCCAAAACAGTGTTTTGGTCTGATATTGTGATGGTCAAAAATGGTTTCTTTTATCTAGCGCCACAGAGTGGCTCACCTGACGTCGTGTCAGTGTCGGTTAAACGAATTAAGTTTGCGATGGAGGATAGGGGAGCACGATCCATTTCCCGGACAAGGCTAGTTGCTCAGATTCTACTATTGTGTCAGGACAGGAGAGGGAAATTGATCTTTGTGCATGACATATTTCTGGCACCAGGAATGTTTTAGCAGATTCTCTGTCTAAGAGTGGTGTTTGAATGTATCGGATTTTCAGGTCATAATTCTATTATGGGGAGTGATGATGGATCTTTCTGCCACCTGACAGAACTCTCGCAAGAAGCCATGTGTGCTGCAGCTGTGAATGTGTGGAAAGACGCATGGGACTGCCAGAGTTGCGAGACAATATTGGTAGCATATATCAGCAGACTGGTGCTTGACGTGGCACATTTTGCATTGAGGAAGACGGATCCAGTGATGTTCTAAATGAAATGCATGCATTGGTTTGCATGTTCAGCTGAGTGATAGTTCTATTTGCTTGTGAGCTTGGCATCAAAAGGTATCCATCTACTAGGAAACACCAGCACAGATACAAATGAGCTGGCCCTGAAACATTGTGTCTTTGGAGGGAGACGAAGAGATTGTCGAGTTGAACACCTTCATAAAGCAAAACAAAGCTCAACATCTGAGATAACATGCAATTAATTCAGCTTCTAAGTGAGCAATACACATTTATTTATCCAAGAATTACACATGCAGCTATTCCCAGGATAGCCAATACATCATCTTTCTGGCATTGCACCAGAAAGATACCTTGTACACAAGTATGCCACATCTCAACAATAAGACCACATAATTATGTAAAACAAATTGCAGCCACAAAAACAATTGCAGCCACTTACATATGTTGTACTCAACTGGGTGGCCCAACACACACATCTATAAAGATGACTCGATTGTTACAGATGCCTTGTAGCAATATGAAATAGAAACCATTATGATCTACAAATCATCGCCATGCATTACAAGGCAGAGTATGCGTACATGTAGGAACTGTCAATAGAATCAATGACATCCCTGTTGTTGTGTGGAAACTTGTTGCCCTTGCTTCCTTCTGCCGCTAGCTGAATAGGCTGACGATTTTATTGGAAAGGCAGACATGATATCTCATGTAAACTCAATACGAAACAAAATAATGTCCAGATCTCTTTGGGTGAATTTATGCAACATTTCCCTAGTATTCAAGTTGGCCATGCACTACAAAAAGAGCAGTGTCTTCAACTGCACTGTTATGTGTAGTTTCCCTCCATATTCATCACACACATTGTCATGGCCCGTCTAAATGAGGAACTCCTCAAACTTGTGTCTGGTTAGACTGAATTGTTGTTGAAATGTGAGATGGTACATTTCCAGGAGGTCAAAGGAATGCCCGGACTTCACCGCTGGAAGTGGTAGGCATGGTCGCCTCCAATGGTAATTAATGATGAACAGCCTATAATGAAACAAAAATAAAAACATTTCATATTTTTATATTAAAAGGGGCTGGAACACCTTTTAAAACATGGATTGGACATATAATTATAAGTCCCACTTTCTGTATTTAGTGAACACATGCCTGTCCCCATCCATCTTTTTATGAAAATCCTGCCTAACCACAATGAAAGTTTAAACATTTAAATACACCATGTTCATACGTGCCACATAAAAATATTTCTCCAACATTTAAGGAAGCTGGAAATCCAAGAATGTCTACCAATTAGCATTGATAAACCACAAACACACAACTAACAACATGATTTACTATTTAATCCTGGGGCAATTTGGTGGTCTCAACCCACACTCAGTTTAGCGCAAGACCAAGTCAATTCTCAGTTGTTGCAAGTCCACCAAACGTTGCACCATTACCAACTCCACTGACTTTGTAATGACTTGAATACATTTTATTGTTAATTTGACTGTCATGATTTTGAAACCGAGAGAAACTGTTTTCCAAGATGATACTTTCTCTCAGATAACATACCCGAAATGTCAAACCAAGAGTGAGCCAGCATTTTTAAGACACTGAAAACAAAGATAGTTACTTAAGGAGTGTCATGAGCAGCTGAGCGGTGTTTCAAGAGCTGTTCCAATTGTGCGTTGAACTGAGTGATGTACCGCTTCAGTAGAAAACATCTGAGATTTTCCTAAAAGACGTAGCCCTGCATCTCTCAACGACTATAGACCTATTGATCTCACATCACTGCTGTTGAAATCATTTGAGAGATCAAAGTATATGCTACCCATGGTTGAACATCTACTTGACCCACTGCATTTCAGTGCCAAATATTTAATAAACTGTTGGAAGGCTGTACGTTACCCATTGTTACGTTTTTTATCAGACGATTAATAGAACAAAACCTATACTGTAGCATAAACTGTCTAGGAAAGCATGATGTCAATGCAGTAAACATTACCCCGGGGGAAATTATTTTGCAGGTGATTGCCTCTTATACACATAACCTGTTAAAACATCGACACAAGCTGTGGGCAGCAACTATAAACTGTTGAATCACACTGCACAGCAGTCGGCATACAACTATCAAATACATTAATGCTGCATTCCATTGCACCCGTGATCACGGACTTCGCCACTTCACAAGTTGTGAATAATGTTCAAGAGATCATACAACCTGTGATCACCGGATGTAAAGTGGTGATTTGAAGTACGTACCCCAGTTCACAACCGGTGGATATCTACATCATCAAACCAAAGAAAATGGAGTCTCTATCGAAGGAAGCGTGTATTATCAAAGGTGACTTTTTTCGTAGTTTGCGTAATTGTGAATGTTTTTTGTACATCGCTATATCATATGCATGTTAGATTAGCCAGTTATAGCTAGTCATAGTCAGATTTTGACAGATAACCAGATGATGTTTCAAACATCATATCATGACACATTCTTACTTGAATAAATCATTTAAATGTTTCATGTTCCAGGTTTTCTAAAGGATGGTGCTGTCTATTTGGACGAAAACATGACTGTACTCCTGAAACAGCCATGGGTGAACAGTCGGATGACAGTGGCAATGTCACTTCAGAATCAAAGACGGAAACAAACACAAGCGAGGTACCTTTCATAATGGGAGAAAATTGGTTGAGAGCAGAAACATTGTTTCTAATTGAGACAATGACCGATTTTGTTGGTGATATGGATGAGAGGCCAAGTACCCTGGCCGCTTTAGAGAAAAAGATGAAGTTTGGGCAATGTCACCAAAAAGAACAATGTCGATGTCTGGCTGATAAAGATGTTGTCATCATGTTCTCGCGGACACCCACCTAAGTGTCAAAGACAGTAATATTCTGCTGCCATGTTATGCAGTGTACATGCAGCAATGACAGTTCAGATGGTCATTTCCAAGTTGACCGAGTGCAGTTATGGAACACCATTCAATACATATTCCACTATTCTGAAAACAGCTTCTTCCCAACAACAACAATAAGAGTAGAATGCTGTACATATCATAAACACCATTTCATGTAAATCACTAAATTCATTCCAGAGCAGTCTCTTTCAACATCTAAAAGATTAAACCAAACACAGCCACCATGGTACGGTGTTTCCATAGGACATTTTTTGTTAGTTATTTATGTAAAGATACATACGTTCAACTATTCCCATAGCTGCAGTGGCCTTCACTGGACATACACCACAACAAATTATATTATCATATCATTGCAAGAAAATATGCATGCACATATATAATACATGGAACTTTTCTAAATTCCAACTTATTCTGATATAACTTTATTATACTTTAAAAAGTACTTACCGCAGCCAGTGGATTCACTTCCTTTGCTCAAGTGCTGAAATGGGCTATTTCGTGGAGTTTCTGTTCAAAACCTAAAAAATTAAAATATATATTAAATGACTACAGTAATACCTGTTTTGGCGGCCACCTGTCCGTAATACTAACCTGTATATAACGGTCACTTCTGAAAGTCCCGATTGACTTCCTATTAGTTTGCCTGGCCTTTGCGTATAACGGTCAAATAATTTGGAATTTTGGACTGAACCATTCTTAGTCACCCCGCCGCTTGCAGCCAGCTCAAAGCGAATTCATAATTTCCCTGAATTAAATGTCATATTCAACTGCAAATGCAAATTCCGTTGGGTATACATGAACATATATCGTCACCACCATCAGCAAAAGTTCTAGAACATTATAATCGCAAGCGACTTATAATTGTTTTATTCCTTGAGGTGTCATCGCGTGCAGACAGTGCATCTGCGGAGTCTCCGTCGTTGACACGTGTCAGTGGCAGACCTACCAAATGATGTGGATTATGCGTATCCGATACGGATTTGGACAATTTTTTAGTAATACTGCCGTACTCCATTTTGATACGGATTTCAAAAAATTTAGACAAATCTTTATATAGCTACACTATTTCCTTGTATGCGTCAAAACCATATTGCAGTCATATCAGTCGAAAAAACCAACAGCTTTCGGTGCAATGATGTAATCGTTTTATTTTAGTGGCCAACTATATCGAAAGAATGAACTAACTAAATCACCGACAATAGTCAGTGATTTAGTTCGTTGTAGCGCGCAATAGCCAATAGATAGCACGCTCATAAATTGTAGTTCTGAAAAATGCGGCAGTTGGCTCAATGGCGGGAAACAGCTAATTGCCACACCCGTAACGTTGTTGACCTGCGTCGCGGTCAGTTTGAAGATGTGCTCCTTCTTCGAGGATGAAGATGTCACGCTAGCCGTCCAGGCGTCATTCATCAATATTTTACTGTGCGGTTGTGCGCAAGATGGTCGCAAAGTTTCCGTTCGGCAACCCGGTGTTGCGCAACTTGAGTGTTCTCGACCCTGCAGTCCGTGCTAACTTCACGTACTTTATTATTGTGCGTCTGGCAGCCAGTTTTACTCCAGACTTTGATGCAGAACAGCTGAAAGATGAGCACGAGGATTTTTAACTGTTAGCCAATGACACTATCGTGCTGGAGGAGGATGGCCAAGTGTGGCAGATCGACCACGTCTCGTCTGAGATTCTCTCAATCAAGACGCTGTTGCAAGCCTTCCGCTTCCCGCTGCTGGCAAAGGTGGTGGCACCGTTTCGCTACCTCCCACACAGCAATGCTGATGTAGAGAGGCTGTTTGCCATCTTGCGGAAAATACACACAGACGCACGCCACAGCTTGAATGCGGACATCATTACGTGATTTGTGCGCTTGAGCTGCCACAGGGTAAATGTGTCGCCCTATTATTGACATTATCCTACGTTTTTACGCTATATTTTACTTTGATTTTACAGTGTGTGTGTGTGACTGTGAAGGTATGTGGATTACGACGAAATCAAAGTTACAGTTTGGATGTGTCTGTCTTCTTGGAATTTTAGTCATTTTATGTGACACTGCTATCGTGAACGACCTGTGATCGTCGCCATGGTGATCACGTACACAAGCCAACAACTACGCCAACTGTGTCAAAGGTCCACGAAATCGTTAATGCGTGTCACCAGGGCAGTGTACTATGACCTGAAACAATTGGGCATTTGTTACGCAACACTAACTCACAGAGGGACCACTGGCGGTCAGTGTCAACTGCGAACGCCGAAGCGAATTCCAGTCATTGTAACAACGACGAGGAACTCTCTGCCTACCGGGTCAACACGCAACAACAACACACTCCAAACAAGCACCAAGGAGCAACAGGAACAATCTCATACACGTCAATCGCACTACAGATTTTCTGAGATATACAGGCAAATCCGTGAACAGTAAATTTGCCTTGGTGAACACCCGATCAGTCAGAAATAAGGCAGATTTTATCAGCGACTACATTGTTGAACACCACCTAGAAATCATCGCACTGACAGAAACCTGGCTCTGACACGACGACAGTGCTGAAATCAACGCGCTGACGGCGGGCGGCTACAAACTGTGTCATCTGCCACGCAAGAACCGTCGAGGTGGTGGGGTCGGAGTCCTCTACAAATCAACCTTTAACATGATTTCCGAAACTGCATTAACGACCGATACGTTTGAAGGTCTGAGTGTTACACTACAATGTCCGGAAACACGCAGCAACGTCCGCATATACGTAATATACCGTCCACCATCGTCATCTTTGTCTCATGATTTTGTAAACGATCTAGACGATATACTTAACTCAGCTGCAACCCATCCAAATGAATCGATTATATGTGGCGATTTTAATGTTCACTACGGTAATACCAATTCAACCGGCTCAACGAACCTTGCGACTCTTATAGACAACGCCGGTTTTGTACAGCATGTGCAACGAACGTGAATGAAAACATGCTTGATCTGTTGATTACTCCCCGAGCATCTACCCTACTCTCGACACCTGTAAGACCGACTACTTTGCTTACAGATCACCGCGTACTCGAGTGTGACCTTAACGTGCTAAAACCTGCACGTCCGAAACGTCGCGTGTTTTATCGAAAGTTCGCGTCGATCGACAAGCGGGCTTTCGCTACTGATATCTACAACGCGTTCGCTGTGATGTCCGGAACCACCGGTGAGCTCATTGACAACTACAACACCGCAATCGCGACCATCGTCCGAAGACACCGTGGCACATGGAAGAGTTGTCCAGTGCGAAGCGTGACCTCCGCCGCGCCGAGCGCCGATGGCGAAAGACGCGACTCGCTGTCCACAGACATATTTATACGACGCTTCGAGAGGAATACCGCCAACTCGTCGCGACGAAGGCCAGTCATTTCTGCACGGTCATACGTGAAGCTGGACACAACATGACGATAATGTTCGGCGTCACCAACGCACTGCTGGGCCGATCTGCACCCGCTCAGTTGCCTGAGTCATGCAATGACATAGCCCTCGCTGAGACATTTCAACAGTTTTTCGTCGAGAAGATTTCAAATATACGTCGTGAAATCGATTCGCGCGCCGAGACGAACACTTTCGATCGACAGCCATCTGACGATTACCAAACACGCGCAGTTCTGCGAATTCACGCCGGCAACGATTGCAGACATCAGACGGATCGTTCTCCAGTCGTCTCCAATCCTGCGACCTTGACCCGATGCCGACGAGCCTTCTGAAAGAAAACATTGACGTACTAGCCCCGATTCTTAGACATCATCAACACGTCACTCGAATCGGGCGTCGTACCTGCGGACATGAAGCATGCGCTAGTGACACCGATACTGAAAAAACGCGGTCTCGACGTCAACTGTCTCGCTAACTACCGCCCGATATCGAACTTAAGTTTTCTGTCGAAAACGCTAGAACGGTATGTTGCAAACAAATTACGCCGCTATATTGACATCAATGGCTTCAACGACCCGTTTCAGAGCGCGTACCGGCCCAGACACAGCACGGAGACGGCTCTAGTCCGAATACACGAAGACATGACGCAGGCAATTGACTCACGGCGTAGCGTACTGCTTGTACTGTTAGACCTTAGTGCAGCATTCGACACATTAGATCACAGCATTCTCCTGCGTCGTCTTCGTGATATCGGACTAAGCCGGACAATGTTCACTTGGTTCACATCATACCTCGTAGGCCGCACTAACGCAATTAAGATACGTGAAGCCACTTCAACCCCGAGACTGCTTCAAAACGGTGTTCCGCAGGGCTCTGTCCTAGGTCCACTACTGTTCAACACGTACATTCTACCTATCGCGGGCATCTTCGAACGCCATCAGATCCGCTACCATATATACGGGGATGACACTCAGCTGTATGCTGAGTGTCCGCCATCGAATCATGCCGATGCTCTACGAAAAATTGACAAATGTGTGCGTGACATAAGACGCTGGCTGAATTGCAACCATCTCCTACTAAACGCGACCAAAACAGAAGCCATAATTTTTCGTTCTACCGCCGTCCGCTCGCCTTCTGCAGTGTCTACCATCGATGTATGTGGGTCAACCATATCACTGACGCAGACTGTTCGTGATAGCGGCGTTGTACTTGACATCAGACTTGACTTGAACGCCTGTCGTGCTGCTTACTCAAATCTATTTCGCATTGCCAAGATACGAACAAGCCTGACAATTACAGCATGTAAGACTCTCGTCCACTCCCTTGTTACATCACGGCTCGACCACGGGCACGCTGTCCTGTATGGCATCTCCGACCGCCTCTTGCACCGTCTTGAGATAGTGCAGCGCTCGGCGGCCAGAGTCGTGCTGCGAATCAGGCGGGGCGACCGGCGAAGCATGACGGCCACATTGCAACAGCTCCACTGGTTGCCCGTGAAGTACCGCATTGAGTACAAGTTTCGCGTCCTCCATGATCGGACGCCGACGTACCTCGCGTCGCTCATCACGCCGTACGCATCCTGCGATCTGCCAACCGCGCCACAACCTCGAACGATATGGCCGCCGTTCATTCTCTCGCGCGGGGCCAACTCTGTGGAACGCGCTACCTGAGGATCTACGTCTGATCGACACATTTAAAGCGCGTCTTAAGACTCATTATTTCAAGCTTGCTTTTAATGTCTAGGTCTCTATACCATTCACTCTCCACATCACAGTATTTATTAATTACTACTATTATTTTGTACTATTATACTAGCCTATTATTTTAATTATTTCCTTATTAATATTTTACTCTCTACTTATTTATTTATTATTATTTGTATATGTTATGTAGGTCTTGATATTTTTAGCTTAGGTTTGTTTAGTACATTTTATATTTAAATGCAGTTCTAGCCTTTATATACGTTTAATTAGCAGAACTAGCCTATTATTTTTTTATAATTTATTCATTGATATTGTATTGTCTATTTATTTATTTATTATTATTTTTAAGCATGTCTTGGTACTTTTAGCTTAGGTATGTTTAGTACATTTTTAATTTAATGCAGTTCTACTAGTCTTGTTATGCGTTTAACTATCTTATCTACATTTTAGTAGCTATTCGTTGTCAACACCCTTGAACAGAGTCCTACTCTGGATATGAGTGTATAAATAAAGTATATTATTATTTCTGCGTACCTTCAGTGTAAACTGAACATCGACAGCCCCTACCACCAGTTGGCTATGTCAGCTGAGATGCTGAGACTGGCTACATCTGCAACGGATGCTGAGTCACAGTGATGAATGTAGTTTGTGGAAGAGGTTGAGTATAATGTATAAGTAATAAAATTATGTACTTGTTGTTATGGTATGTGCGACATATATGTATATATGAATGATACAGATTCTTACAGAAGTTTAGGTCAAAAATACAGATTGCAACCCAAAAAATGTGGCAGGTCTGCAGTGGATAGCTGCCGCATGGAAGTAAACTAAGGCATCGACAGTGGCAAAGTGCTTCGCCATGTTAGGTTTTCCTGCAAATGCGACGGCAGCTGTTGCTGACAATGAATACAATGAGGATGACTTGCCAATGTCAGAGTTGGCAGATATGCTTCAGGCAGATACCTGTTCACTGAAACTACGTGAAGTGATGGTAGTTGATTAATACATGACGATCTGCCAGTGTTGGAAATGTTGGGGAATGATTGGGAACAGATTCGCTGAGCCGATTAAAAAACGAGCAGAGCTATGCAAGTAGAAGTGACGACGACAGTGACGCCGACAATGTGCATGACCAAGACAAGTCGTCCCTGATTACTTCAAAACAAGACGCGCTGAAGTGGGCCAGTGATCTGCGGAGTTACAGCCTGGAGAGCAACGGCACCGTGTTGCTTAGACTGGATGCAGACACGGAAGCTCACTTACAGCATAACATTATGAAAGGGGAGCTGCAGAAAAATGAAGTGATCTGAAATGTGCATATAATGTAACCATGAATATGTTTGAGGCACACTATTGTGAGGAACACTTGTGAGGAACATTATTGTGATACACTATTGTGAGGAACACTTGTGAGGAACATTATTGTGATACACTATTGTGAGGAACACTTGTGAGGAACATTATTGTGATACACTATTGTGAGGAACACTTGTGAGGAACATTATTGTGATACACTATTGTGAGGAACACTTGTGAGGAACATTATTGTGATACACTATTGTGCTGAACACTATTGCGACAAACACTATGCTAACCTATGTATTCGTGTAGTTAATAAAACGATTTAGTTTTCTTTGCAAAACAGTACTTTATTGTGGAGTGCACCTGTACAGACCTGGCAATGTAACAATACATAGCCATATGGCAAGCTTCTTTCACACACACCACAAGCTATCTACATCACTGACTATTCCTGAAAAAAGAAACACCAATTAAATATATTAAGTTGTGTAGTGTATTATTATTGTTAACTGTAGGTTTGTATCATTTAGAACGAACGTCAATGTAACCATTCATAACAGTGTGGCGCCACCTAGTGAGTATCCATGTCATAACTTTCCATAATTGCAACCTGTCTATAATGGTAATGTTGCGCAGTCCCACCGGACAGGTTTTACTGTACTAATAATAATGATTATATCTTCCTATGGATGAGGTGACGGCAAATATTCTTTCCTACATTGTGTCTTCTAATGGATGAGATGATGGCAAATGACTCCATTCTGTGTCATTTTTAAAAGAAGATAATGAATGAGAGGCTATATGGAGATTTCTTGACAGAAGTGGAAAATGGAATGCTCCTTCCTTAACTGGTAGGAATATAATATAGTCAGGGGCACTACATCACGTTATAAAGTCCAGTGGACAATAAATTATTAGAAGATACCACCTATTTAGGCGTCTTCTATACATCCCAAGGAACAAGAAAAAAACATGTCGTCAATCATGGAGGGGGCGAGGTGTAATGATAGGAGCTACCATCTGGTGAAACACAGATTCAACATGCACATGCACATACACAATGTAAGTTGTCTACATTAAATCATGTTCGACTGTCAGATAAGTGTCAATGCTTATTACTAAATGGTGGCAGCGATAAAAACTAGGTATATACGATATATAGAACCAAAATGTGATTAATTCGTACAACACTGTACTTGAATTCTGTGTTGGACAACAATAAAACACCATTACCACACCTGAATGAATATGATCGTTGCGCATACTGTTACGGTATTAACCGCACATGAACGATCCCGTCTGCATATCAGAACGAACACTGTACTGTACCTGAACGAACATGGCAACAACAAAAATGCCTACCATCAACTGCAGCCATGAACCAGTAGCTGACTCATTCAGAGTCTTTAAGGCTAGAATGGAACTTTAGATCTGGAACATAAGTCATCGTGTTCGGTTCTATCCAACAGCTTAAGAAAATCGAGCTACACACAATATACATTGGTGATTGTTTGGTCACTGTGACTCATGACGTAGGTAATCTTGGTGTGCAGTTTGGTGGTGAGATGAGGATGGAGACACACGCGACTGCTGTGTGCAGATCTACAATTTTTCAGTACGTAACATCGCAAGAATCAGATGTTGTCTACCAGCGGAAACGACAGAACACACAGAAAGTTCAAGCAGGTATGATTTATGCCACTGAATCACTGAATGTTGTGAATCAGTTAGGTAGATTTAATGAACATGTTGCAAACGAGTCACAACCCAAAGCTATTCGTCAATATGCAGATGGTAGTAGAAATGCTTATCTACAGCTGTACATGTAAGTGGTACAGACTGGTGAGTGGAATCTACATCTGGACGTCACAGAAGTATTTTTGAAATATTTATTTGCTTACAACAACTTGAACTGTGCACATCTTATTCCTGTGTTCCTGGCAGATATGAAAACATTAGCCCAGTCAGTTGTTCGATTTCATGATGACTGATAGCGTCACTATCCGTCAGTAAATGAACCAGGTGGTGCTTCTGGCAAAACCGGTGTCGCTTGCGGCATCCCTCAAGGAGCAGTGCTGGGGCCTCTATTGTCTTCTACTTACACAGCTTCCATCTTTATGATAAATAAATGCCAACAACCTCAGTTTTGGAACTGCAAACTGTGACCATTTGGATATGGTTTTATCACATACAAAATCTGGTGGAACTGGGTACGAAAATCATAATTAGATGATTTGTACTGATGTTATTAATGCAACAAGTTTTATTACCATAGTGAGCTGTGCTGTTTAGTTGAATGTTTTTATAATTACAGGAAACTGCGGCCAGACAATGGGCTGCTGTGTTTATTCACATCAACCAATCAACACCATCCCTGCGACTGCATCCACAACGATTCAACAATGAAGTCAGTCATCCGTACGTTTTCTGTCGCCCACGGTTTTAGACATCGCAAGCATCATCAGAACAAGAAGGCAGGTGGGAAGAAAGGTATATATATATATATATATGGTCGATTCTCACGAAAGGTCGGCTTTTTCGAATTATTTTTTAAAACGTGAGTAGTATGTTTAATAATAGACTGGCATACCTTCTCAAAACTGATTATGAAGTATGATATTTTTAGCTAAAATGACCGTAAACGTTGTTTGGCTAGGCTCAGAAGCAGCGTGTACATATTTGTTTTTTGTAATGTAAAAATATACAATATCCATACAGCATGCAATTTGTAAGCTAGGATTTCATACAAAACATATCTATAAAAGTAGACTTGATTACATCTGACACATTCCACTTGATCTTATGAAAGACCTTTGACCATGGAAAACATTATTGTTGGGACGATTACTCCGCGAATGGGTAACATATCATATTTTTTATAAAGTGGTAAAAAAATGCGTATCCATACGACTACTCTTAAAATGTCAACACTGTCAACAGTTACGTAGATTAGAGAAACATATTCAGTAGACATATAGTATAAGGTAGATGGACATGTATTGTTTTTTTTGGTATTGTGTGGTTCGGTCAACGTACAACCACTCGAAAGTGTTCCCATATCCATACGAATAATATCCATACAACATGCACGGTATTAAATGAGGAATAGTGATGCCATGTGGTGTTGTTGTACTACATTGGTACAGTGGTTAGAGACCCTGTGCGAATCGAACGAAATCGACCAGTACGAAGTTAGTTTTTATAATTTTCTGACAACTTTTGTGCTTAGATGAATTTGTAATTTTGACAGGTATTACTTATAGGTAATGCGGGTTTATAGAATACAAAGCGTTTAGGCGTTAATCGCATGCAGGCTTGTTTTGAAACAAATATGCTTCGCGTGAGCGGTAAATACAGCCAGTCTACCTTCACCAATACCTGCGTTAATGCCGATCTGAAGATGATTGTTGTATGGATACGGAGCGATATGTTTGTTGTATGGATACTCGGTTGTGCAAAAACGTTGCAACGGTGTGCCTCATAACGACTTTGTGTAACATGTAAAGGTATTATATTAATTATGATAATTATTCATATGTGTATATTCTACAGATGATTTTAATCAGTGTATGTTTTGTATTTATTTCAGCCATTTCAGTGTAATTATAAATGTGTATTGTAGTCCTATGGTTAGTTATCTACTAGATAATTTAGGGGTTTTTCCTTTTTTCACAGAAATACAGAAAGAGAGACTCAGAGGTGTCGAAGGAGGCAATCGCGCACCAACGCTTTCGTAAGGCAATAACGACCCACAAACGTCGAGGCAGGATTAGACAGGAGAAGCTGGAGTCAAATATACAACAAACACAGAGAGCGTCACACCGCCTGGCCAACATCCCTGCACCAAACATTGCCGCCAGTCCCAAGCGTCGAAGACAACTAGTCAATCCAAGCCAACGACTGGTCGTTGCTGTACCAAGTATTGTGCGCAGCCTCAAACATAAGCTTAAACAGACCCAAGAGAAGCGAGATCAGTTGCTGGAGGCGTGCCATGGAAAAGGACCCTGTGATGGCGTCGGCGGTGCGGTAAAAAGATGGCAGAAAACGCAGTGAAGAAAGATACCGTAATATCGGAAGCAGATTCCTTCTGTAATTACTTTGGGATGGCTGAATGCAAAATGGAATTCATTCGTGTGACGTCAGCGCATGTCACAGAGTGTCGTGACATCATCGGCTCATGGAAAATAACACCAGTAGATGGGCTCATGTCAGCGCGATGGTCGTTATTGGTCGTCAGTTACGGATGAGGGAGATATCCTGCTTCAAGGATTGCTGTTTTAAAGATGACCAGTTCTCCGCTAAGTGTCCAGGATGGATACAGACAAAAGTGTCTCTCCAAGGAAATGCAAATGATGGAAGACGAATTGCTGACCGAGCAAAAGGCGGTGTCGATGATCCGTCAGTCCGAGTGTGTCGACAAACAGACAACAGAGTTGAGATCGGCTGGGCGTTCCAAGAATGTGCAGAGTGTGCGAGCAAATTCATACAAGAAAAGCAACGCTAAAAAGCCATGGAAGTCCGCTTCAAAATTAACACCACGACATCAGTGCCGATGCGACACTTCGCGAAAATGTGCGAAGCAAAGATGACTAATGAGGTCAAGGTCGACGAACCACAGTTCCTGGGGGAATTAACGTCGAACAAGACAGACTCTTGTAGTGCTGTGGTGGCTGTGACAGTATTATCAGCTGAGGATGATGTTTGCTTCAAGCTTGATACGGAAGCATCTGTATCCGTCATCGCGTCCAAAGAGCCCATCCTGAGACAGGTGGACCTTGTAAAATCGGACAAAGTTCTGATGGGTCCGGGTCGATGTTCTGGGCCAGGTTACGGCAACGATCACCCACCGCAAATTTTCGACTCAGGAGGTGCTGTATGTGGTCAATCGACAAGAACAGTCGCTACTCTCAAAGGGGGCGTGCGAGCGGTTGAAACTGCTTACATTCCACGTCGACTCCGTCAGCAACGACTATAGAGCGAAATATAATGAGTTGTTTGAGGGTCTAGGGGAACTACGAGACTACCCGTACTCGATCAAGCTGAAGGACGATGCACGACCGGTAGCCCTCAACGTTCCGAGACGCGTGTCGTACCCTCTCTTGCCGAAAGTCAAAGTCGAGTTAGACCGCATGGTGTCGCAAGGCGTCATCTCCAAAGTCGAGCAACCGACTGACTGGTGTTCTGGACTTGCCTAAAGCGAACAAGTCAGATGTCCGCTTGTGTGTGGACCTCACGCAGTTGAATCGCGCAGTCAGACGTGAATATCATCTTATGAACTCAGTTGACGACAGCCTGGCGAAGTTGAGCATGGCTCGATTCTTCACCCGGCTCGACGCAAATTCGGGGTTCTGGCAGATTCCGCTGGATCCTGAGTCGCAACTAATCACCACGTTTATAACGCCGTACGGGAGATTCTGCTTCCATCGCCTGTGTTTCGGGATAAGTTCAGCCCCGGAAATTTTCCAGAGGACGATGAACAAAATTCTCGAAGGTCTTCCTGGTGTGATCTGTCACATGGACGATGTTCTGATACACGGCACGACCAAGGAGGAACACGACCAGCGGGTCGATGAGGTGATGGAGAAAATTAAGCGAAGCGGCATGACATTGAACAACAAGTGCGAGTTCTCAAAAACAAGCACCAAGTTCCTGGGCTTCATCATTGATGAGGACGGTATTCGCGCAGATCCATCGAAAATCACTGCAATTTCCAAGTTCCCGGCGCCACAAAACGTAACCGAGTTGCAACGATTTCTTGGGATGGTTAACCAGATGGGAAGATTCGCACCCAACATGACGTCCTTGACGAGTCCGCATTGTATACGCATCACGATCGATGACGGACTGCGAAAAACGATACGCCCAAATCGAAAAAGAGGCTCTCGCCCTAACGTGGGCGTGTGATCGATTTACTCAGTACATTACTGGTGTACACATCCTCTTCGAGACAGATCATAAGCCGCTGATTCCATTGCTCGGGCAAAAGAACTGCTAGACCAATTGCCGATACGGATCCAGCGCTTCAGACTACGGCTAATGCGCTACTCGTACAACATTGTCTATGTGCCAGGCAAGAACTTACACACCGCAGATGCGCTATCACGAGCGCCAGTTGTTGAAAATGACGACAAAGTCGAGGACTTTGCAATGCAGGTTGAGGCCTACACAGAGTCAGTGATGTACGTCCTGGAGATTACTGTGGCATCAACGGCCACGATGACGCGAATCAAAGCGGCGTACGCGGACGATCCCGTGTGTGTGCAGGTGATGGAGCACTGTGAACATGGTTGGCCGCCAATCATGATGGAGAATCCAGCATTGGGTGAATTCTATCAACTTCGCGACGAGCTTAGCGTTGAACGAGGACTCCTGCCTGCTGTTGGGGTCTCGAATCGTGATACCAAGTCTACTGCGGGCAGAGACACTCAAGAAGATACACACGGGACATCTGGGCATACACAAATGCAGAGAGACCGCCCGAAGGAACGTCTGGTGGCCATGCATGTCAAGACAGACAGCAGATATGGTCAGAACATGCAACGTGTGTCGACTAAATCGTTCAGAACATAGTGAGCCCCTCATGCCGCTTGAGTTTCCAGAGAGGCCATGGGAACGCATCGGGACAGATTTGTCCCATTGGCAGAACTCGGAGTATCTTGTCGCTGTGGATTATCACTCGCGATTCTTCGAAGTGGCCAAACTCCAACAAACCGATTCTAAAAAGATCATCGAACACCTGAAGTCGTTCTTCGCCCGTCATGGTATACCAGAGGTAGTAATGTCAGATAACGGCCCACAGTATGCAGCGGAGACGTTCAGACAATTATCCATCAAGTACGGTTTCGTACATGTGACCAGCTCGCCGAGATACCCACAATCTAACGGTGAAGCTGAACGGGCTGTTCAGACAGTGAAGAACTTGTTGCGGAAGAACGAGGACCCATATTTAGCTCTTCTTTCTTACCGGAACGCACCACTGGCGAATGGATACAGTCCTGCACAGCTACTCATGGATCGACAGTTACGCTCAATCGTTCCGGCATACACCGAGACACTGAAGCCGAGCATTCCTGACTTGATACACCTGAGAGCGAAAGAGTCAAGCCAGAGAGGTTACCAGAAAACAACCTTCGACGCCCGACACCGCGCGCTCAACTTACCACCATTGGAGATTGGGTCGCGAGTGTTCGCAAAGGACACAAAACAAAACGGTGTTGTCACCGGACGAGCACAGACACCGAGGTCTTACAACGTACGGACGGATAGTAACTCGAACATCCGCCGCAATCGAAACTTCTTGGTTGACACGAGTCCCGAGGGACAATCGTCACCGACGGGGTCTGCTTTGTGTGAGTCACCCAGTCGAGAAGTTACCGATCCGTGTGAAGCTTCTACTACACGTACTCCGCAAGTCGACGTAAACAACCCTCCAGCGATGATTCGGCGCAGCGAACGTCGATCGAAACCGCCGACTCGTCTTGACCTGTAGGTTAACCGTGAGTAAGCCACGACGTATATTCATACGAACTTCCACATTAGATGGTCAGTCACATAGACTTTTTAGAATGGTCATCAGTTGCTTTAAAGGGAGATGTTGTGATATGTGCTATATTTATCGTCGGAGATTATCCGAGATTGATGTGCGACACTGTTTCGACCGGAGCTAAAATAAACGAGTTGGTTTCTACTTTCGTGATCACTAAATAGCTGCTAAGTTCTTATTCAACCAAACAACAAACTTACAAGACATAGCCATTGCGTACTGCAAGAAATAGTACGTATCCAAGGTCATTAAGAAAGAGGATGACGAATTCTTCATCACCAGTCTTACACCAACACGTGGCAAGTGGCGCTGGGGGAAGACCGATGAGATGTACATTAGCAAGGAGGACATCCTCTATAAAGTGTATGTCAACAAGACATTCATGGACATTTCCCCATCTGATCGGGCAAAGGTTGAACGTGTATATGAACGTTTAGTGCAGTCTAGTGCTTCATCGATGATGTCGATTGTTTCTTAGGTATTCATGTTTTGGTGACATCATATAATTGATGAACTGTACAACAGCAATTGCTAATTCCAAAGTGTAATCTTCCATTACTTGCTAGTTTATGTTATTTATTAATTACTGTGTAATAGTTGGTTTTAACTTCAGTTATATGTACTGATATGCCTAGTAATATGTTGATCATGTTCTATGTGCTCTAGGAAAGTTTGCTGGTGAGAATAGCCCATAGATTAGCTTCAGTAGAGTGACATCGTATCCATACAACATTGTGTATTCATACAACAAACGCCTCTTATTGGACTAGTCCATTAATACAGCCGCTTGCACAATGTTTTCAATTGCATTACGTTAAATTAGTGGTGCTATTTGTTTATTACGCACACATACTTGTTTGATAAGGAGTCGCTGCTGTGAGACCTGTGTGACCTTGAATAATTCAAGTTTTGCATGAGCATAAAGAATAATACTGATTTGTATGCTCACTATGAAGCATTGATATATTTACGTTGAGTTCGTTATGGGTTAAGCTACTTATACGAATACTGATGCAGTAGGACGTCGAGTATCCAATGTGCGGGTTTACTGTATCCATACAAAACCATAGTATCCATACAACATTCACTGTTCTCAGAAGTATTTAGGCATTTTCGCAACTTGTTGACGTTTTTTGTTTCGGTACATATGACGATATTTGGTGTGCCAAGTAATAGATTTATGTATGGTTTACATTAAATGTGTTTGCTTTAACAATGACGTAACATTGGGCAGTGACATGTACTTTCTTTGTAACTGTCAACTGACAAGCAAAATAAATAATTGTTTTAAAACGATATATGATGTTTATTATACAGAAATGAGTAATTAACTATAAATTATCTATACCAAATGTTCCTAGAAAGTTTTGTTAGTTCACCAGGCCCTGTTCTTAACTATGACGATGATTCAACCAAAGCAGATGTTGAGTATCCATACAACATGCGTCTATCTAGTGAGATAACACACACAGTCAGTCATTAGTAAATTGTAGCAGTGTGCCACTGGGATATACAAAATCTCCACTAAAACATAAGCTGAATATTTAGTTAATAACGGCTTCTTCTTTTAAACTGCACTTATTGATGTGCTATCATGTATAAATAAAACATGAAAAAAGAAAATGTAACAACTTTGTAAGTGTGACAAATACAACAAACACAGCAAGTTAGGCCAAAAACCTTGAATGCCTCTCGTGCTTTAACGTATCGGTCATATTTACCAACCAAAACAATATATGATATAGAATAAGTTACACCACACGTCGGTGTTATCTCATACAAACCTGCGTGCATTTGTAAGGATACATTTCACTATGTCATCCAAATCTGACATGCTACTGTGGCCACAGGCATAGCTATTAAGGTGTCCAATTTTGTTTTCTCTAATGTCCGATATGTCTATTTTCTTTAGACAAAAGTTGGAAGAGATACATTGAAGTTACATATTCAACCATGCGCCGACCTTTCGTGAGAATCGATCATATATATATATCAGTTATGTTATAGCTGAAATTACAATCTAATCACTCCATTGCCCTTGGTTACAGAGTTATCGCAACTGGCCTTCCAATCTTATTTTGTTAAAAATTAAACTTCCTAGTCATTTGGAACATTGATTTGAATAAAAACCAACATATACTGCTATATCAACTGACTACATGAATGATTCATGGTATTAATCCAGCGTTAGTGCCATTGTTGGCAGAAATAGCATCGTAGTCCTAGCCAGACCCACTAAACTTACCCTGGGCCTGACACTAACTCAATAAAAAATAAATTATTAATCATTATGACAGTTACCATCTGATAGAAATGTTCACATTTTAGTGATTAATTATTTATTTTAACTAGAATAGCATAACACAATGTGTCAATGTCATTATTATCTACTATTTGTAACATATTTGTGCTTATTTAAAAAACATTTTTTTATAGATGTTTAAAAATATTAACATGTGTTTTTGCAAATCACTTGGCCACATGAAAACAAATTTACATTTGTTATAAAAGGAATTTTTAATGTTTCAGCTGAGCAGTTGGCAGTGCCCTTCAGGACAAGTCTGCCAGTTTCCTCTCACTGATGTCACTTGAGCAAAGGGCACTTGATCCCCAGCCACCATCGGAGGACAGCGAGTTTGTTATGTTTGACCTGGCCATTCTGTGTGAGGTGCTGCGGCCTACTGAGTGTCCTCAGTGCAGCAAGATGTTATGCTTTTGAGGTTGCCCTGTTGTGCAACAGCTGCAGAAGTGAGCTGTCGTAATGCTTTTCATCACCAAGGATGGCGACGAATGAAAGCCCTATTCGTAGGCTACCCATCAACCACTGTGCTGTGCTTGCAGCAAAGGAAGGCAGCTTATGCCAGACGGGGTTGGTGTGGATGACATCCTTGATGAACAGTCAAGGCAGCCTCCACCACAAGATGTTTGCCACCATCTCGGCAACCACCCAGTGCAAGGCTGAGACATTGACAGCTGCTCACCTCACCGTCCACCGGTTGTACGAAGAAGTGTACATACCATGCACGAGAACGCGGCAGCTGGATGTCAGCTATGACGGCACCTGGAAGAAATGCAGCTTCCAGTCCCCAATCAGTGCAGCTTCATCACTGACACGCTGATAGGCCTTGTCCTGGACTGTGCTGTACTGTCTAGATACTTCACAAAGTGCGAGCTCGTCGGAAAGCAGCTGAGCAGAGAGGAGTTGGAGATGAGGAAGCACCTCCATGAGTGCACCATCGAGTGGGTCAATGGAGACAGAGGCAGCAAAGCTGATGTATGTAAGATCTGTTGAGCTCCGGGATGCCCAGTACAACCAGAACATGCTATTATATATTAGGCTGATTAATGCATACCATCTTTTAAAATTGTAATCAACTAAGTATTAATTGTGACTGCATGATGTAACATATGTTAAGGCATATGTCAACTTAATATCAGTATTGTACGAAGCAGTAATGACAATTTATTAAATTGTGCAAACTACACTGATGTTGTTTGTCGTATTTCTTATATATCTTGCCAACCATATGAATTATTAAAATAAATCAATTTTATTAACACAATTTCCTTTCACAATAATTATTTCCCCAAGACGAATTTCAGACGACCTGTAACAGAGGAATTGTGACATATATGATGTCTGGCATGACAATTTGCTAACTTTGTATGATAGTTTGGGAATGAGAAGAAAAGATTATATGAGCTGTTTAGTTTCCTGTTTCTATTGCTTCTATGTTAGGTCTTAAAAATACAAGATGGCTCCATTTCCATTACAACTACTTTTTGTGGAACTTTTTAATTTTAATATAACAGCACTTAGAATTAAAGAATAACAAAAGTAGACCATGGCTGTGCCTGCCCCCAATCGCTTGAACAGTACTACAAGAAGAAGGTAAAAAAGGCTTCTCTGCACACAACTGCACTATGGATGCAAGAATGCACAACGGATGCAAGAAAATCATGTAAAAGAGATGACAGGTCAGTCATATTGGGTATAATAAAACCTTTGCTTTGAAAGTAACCGTACTGCAGTTTTATTTTGAAACAGTAATAATTTGGATAATTAACTGCTCTACTGCCAAAGGGGTAAAAACTAACACACATGACTACATTTGCTTAATTTGATTGCCATACGTATGTGACGTACTTGCTATTCTTAGACTATGGGATTGGTGTCAAATTCAATGCCAATGCAATGTACATGTTTTGTATCATTGTATGGCAACATTTAATTTAATTACACCTGGGCTTGTAAATGTAATGATATGCACATCATTATGGCTAGCTGCAGATTAGCTGCAGCTCAGTTCGTCTTGACATAGATAGGAAGGCTGGTGTTTCAGACATAAAGCATAAACGTTTCTTATTAATCCGTGTTCTGTGTTACACGCTACCCGAACAAACACAGTAACATGACATGGTAGCAGCGGTGAGATCGTGAATGTATAGCATATCATAGCCTATCAGATGTAGCCTTGGCGAAGTTTTGAAGAACATTGCGAAACATTGCGAACGATTTCACGCACCAAAAATGGCGCATCGGCTATGAACTGTCATTCTCGATAACCGTGTCAAAGGTCACGTCAGGCGCTGTGTACACTCGCAGGCCTAGAACATTCGTAAAAACACCTACGCTGATCTGTAAGCTAGTCATGACTCAAAACAATAGTCAGACAGCTGTATACGATTATTATGTAAGCTTAGACTCGTAAAAGCAGTCATACAGCTACACATCGACATTGCCACTCAACAACAACAACGTCAGCGAGAACGTCAACGCGATAGCCAATAGCAACATGGACCACGCACCACGAATGGACTGGTCAGTGCCGAATCCGGCCGACACTTTCAAACTGTTCAAACAGAGAATTGAGTTGTACTTCAAGGCTAAACGCATCGAGACCGCAGATCAAGTTGTCCACATTTTGCTTCAAGTTGGCGATTAAGGTTTGTGACGCTACAACTCTTGGACACTATCCGAAGAGGACAAGAAAGATCCCATGAAGATATTCGCAGCATTTGAAGAGCAGCTTGAGCCACCGGAAAACTACCGGATCAGTCGTCTGAAACTGACGCACTACAGACAGACGCGCGAAGAAGGATTGGACGATTTCATCAACAGGTGCAAGCAACAAGCTTTAAAGTGCGATTTTGTTGACGACGAATTGAACGAACATTTAATTGAGCTGATCATAGCAAGCACACCAATCGCAGACTTTCAAAAAGAGCTGCTGAACAAGCCAAAAGGCATGAAGCTTCACGAGGCAATAGCCCTTGGACGAAGTTACGAAGCATCGACAACGCACGTCAAACAACTACAGCAATTGCATAGCGACGGTCGAGCACAGCAGATGGATGTCATCCGAGACAAGCGGGACACATGCTGCAAATACTGTGGTCGAAGTCACCCATACGGAAAGCAGTACTGTCCAGCTAAAAACGACACTTGTAATGCGTGCCAGAAGCGTGGGCATTGGCAAAAGTGTTGTTTGACAACAAAGCATGAACAACTAGCTACGAACTCTTCCGCTAGGGGACGTTACCCTCCACAGCAAACAACAGACTCGTTCGGTAGAGGGCAGCACCGTAGAATACAACCCCAAAAACGTTGAGACGCAACGCCAAACGCCCGACGTACATCGTCCTGACAGACGCAATCAACGACTTCACACAGTAGATGAACAATGCGACTACGATGACAGCAGGTCACAAGCAAATGAATTTTCATTCAATGTAGTCCACACTTCAACTTCAAACAGGAATGAGGCATATGCTACTCTGAAGATTCAGCTATGCAACAGGCCAGGCATGCACAACTTCACGCTGAAAGTCGACACAGGCGCACAGGCAAACACTATGCCTTTCCGAACGTTCAGAGACATGTTTCCAGAACAACTCGACACAGTTGGAAATCCTCGTGTAGACTGCCTACAGCCAACAGATAGCATTCTAACAGCGTATAACGGAACCGCTATCACATGCAGAGGCACTGTTGACATCAACTGCTCCTACGACGAACGAGAATGGAGAAAGACGAAGTTCTTCGTGGTCGACGTGCCAGGACCCGCAATCCTCGGGTTATCCACATGCGAAGACCTACACGTCGTCACAATGCACTGCGCATTGAGCAACGAGACGCCTCATCCGCATAAGATTGACAACATCGGAGACTTAATGAAGCAATATCCACAACAATTTGATCGGATCGGTGAGCTACAGAAGACGCACAAGCTGATGGTCGATCCGAACGTTCCTAGTCGCATCGACCCACCACGCAGAACTCCTATCGCTCTTAGAGACAAAATAAAATCAGAACTGGACAAAATGGTCGACCAACAAGTCATTCGCGTCATCGAAGAACCAACCGATTGGGTCAGTTCATTGACGTATGTCACCAAACGAGACGGCAGCATCCGTGTGTGCCTCGACCCGCGTCAGCTAAACAAAGCGCTGATTCGTCCTCGACACCAAACGCCAACGTTGGACGAACTCAATCATAAGTTTGCGAACGCCAAGTTCTTCTCCAAACTCGACGCAAAGGCAGGATACTGGTCGATTAAACTAGACGATGAGAGCCAGAAGCTTACGACGTTCCAGGACATATTCCAACTGGAAATGGACCGAATACTCGAAAAGTGCACTGGGGTTTGCGGGATAGCAGATGATTTCGTGGTGTACGGCGCAACCGAACTCGATCACGACCGCAACCTGCAGCAGTTCATGTGCATCGCTAAGCAGCATGGTCTAGCACTCAACTCAGCAAAGTGTAACATCAAGTGCAACAAAGTATCATTCTTTGGTCAACTTTACACCAGCGAGGGAATCAAGCCAGATCCTCAAAAAGTGAATGACCTCAGGGCAATGCCTGTACCGACAACAAAAGCCGAACTACAACAATTCCTAGGCTTCATCACGTATCTCTCACGTTTCGTGATAGCATTCAGCGCCAAATCTGCGGTGCTGAGAGAGCTGCTACGTCAAGACTCGGACTTTGTGTGGGAAGAGCATCACCAACAAGCGTTCCTTGAAGAACGAAGTATCGGAGAACTCTTTGCTACACTACTATGATCCGCGTAAACCGGCATTCCTCCAGTGTGATGCGAGTTTGAAAGGTATTGGAGCTGCACTCCTGCAACCAGACTCAGATGACGAGCTCAGACCCGTCGCGTACGCGAGCAAAAGTCTCACAACTACCGAGCAGCGATACGCATGCATCGAGCGTGAACTATTGTCGATTGTATTCGGAATGCAACGATTCCATACGTACTTGTACGGACGAGATTTCAACGTCATCACGGACCACCGACCGCT
Organism: Paraescarpia echinospica; assembly: GCA_020002185.1. Taxonomy (NCBI): domain Eukaryota; kingdom Metazoa; phylum Annelida; class Polychaeta; order Sabellida; family Siboglinidae; genus Paraescarpia; species Paraescarpia echinospica. The sequence continues at coordinate 33,942,630 of CM034532.1, read as the reverse complement.
CGTGATGATCACCGATAAACCCATCGCATCAGCTCCGCCAAGACTGCAACGGATGTTGATCAAGTTGCATGGGTACAACTTCACGATGACGCACCGACCCGGTTCACAAAACCAACTCGCAGATGGTTTGTCGCGATTACCTAGTCCACACAACGCCACACCCATCGACCTTGATATGCGAGTAGATCTTGTTCGTTTTTCAACGGAACGATTGGATCAAGTCAGGCGTGACACATCACTGGACGCAGTACTGAACCAGCTCTTGGAAACAATCGTGGCAGGCTGGCCAGAAGACGTCAAGGATCTACCTACAGACATTCGATCGTTTTGGAGTTTCCGAGACCAACTGTCTGTTGAGAATGGTCTGGTCCTGAAAGGCCAACAACTCGTCATTCCACGAACACAACAGCCTGAGATCCTGCGACAACTACACACCGCTCATCTCGGCAGAGAGAAGACCAAGTTGCTGGCAAGAGACACGGTGTACTGGTTGAACATCAATAAAGACATTGATCGACTTGTGCAAACCTGTAACGTATGCCAAGAACACCAGTCATCGCAGACACCAGAACCTTTGCTGCAACACGATATTCCATCCAAGCCGTGGAGCGTGTTGGGGACTGACCTGTTTGAGTTTGAAGGGCACCAGTGGTTGATAATCGCTGATTACTACACCAAGTACCCTATCATCAGACAACTACCAAACCCGTCTCCACTTCATGTCGTGGTGAATGCCACAAAACAGATCTTTGCCGAGTTCGGAATTCCTGACCGAATGGTAAGCGACAACGGCCCGCACTTTTCCAGCGAGGCCTACCGTGATTTCGCACGGACTTGGCAGTTTGATCACATCACAACCTCACCTAGACGGCCCCAGGGAAACGGTTTCATCGAGCGACAAGTGCGGACAATCAAAGCCTTGCTGAAGAAATCTAAGCAATCCGGCACGGACTATCAACTCGCCCTGCTCCACTGGCGTATCACTCCCATCAACGCAAAAATAGCTAGCCCAGCGACGACGCCTCAAGTCAACCATTCCTGTGAGAGTTCGAAACGACGTCCCAAACGAAGACGATGTGCACCTCGAGCTACAGCGGCGACAAGTCTCACAGAAACACTACTTTGATCGACGAGCACAATCTACTGACTTGCCTCCTCTCTATCCCGATCAACAAGTTCGTGTGCAACACCCGGTAACAGGACGATGGGACCCCGGCACTGTACGAGCAGAATCAACCGAGCCACGATCCTACATTCTACGGAACATGAACGGGAAGGAGTTCAGAAGAAACCGTCAGCATATCCGCGAGAGTCGTCAACTTCCGCAGACTGATGAAGCCATCGAGGAAACACGTCATGCGACACCAACGCCATCACCGACCGCGGCTACAGAAACTGAGCTACTGAGCACAGTCGCCCCAATACCTTCGCCATCAACTCCTGCACGATACACCACGCGAAGCGGTAGAGTTGTGAGAAGCCCGCGACGACTGGACTATTAGGACTTGTGCCATATCCTTTTAGTCGCATAGCTAGTATTTGTATTTTACCTTTGAACATTTATCAGCATGATATTTAGATAGTTCGTTTTGACATTTACACGTTTGCTATTTGCACTTTACGATTGTTATCTAGTTCTGCTGTTCGAAAGAAGGGAGATGTAATGATATGCACATCATTATGGCTAGCTGCAGATTAGCTGCAGCTCAGTTCGTCTTGACATAGATAGGAAGGCTGGTGTTTCAGACATAAAGCATAAACGTTTCTTATTAATCCGTGTTCTGTGTTACACGCTATCCGAACAAACACAGTAACATGACAGTAAACATTGCTATTTTTAATGTACGTTATTAGCAGTATTTACTCTTAATGTTATATTAGTATCGACATTCACCAAGCAGGACCTGCTGGAATGGTGGACATCACGGGGCACACAATGAATCACTCCCCTATCATGTGGAGTAGAGCACTGAAAGCAGTCTTTGTGTCGAGAAGTGGTTGCAGTACTACCGCAACACCATCGTCAAGCACACCTTGGACGTCGCCAAGACCTGTGATGTCATCTGGGCCATCTATGAGTATGTGCTGACACAGGACCAGCCACAGCACGACAGGTGTGACATGGACTGGTGTTGATGGCAGCAGGCCATGGCTATTGGAGAGGATCCTGAGGAGAGTCACCAAGAGGGACATGACCCACCACTACCATTCCCGGCTGCCGAGTGACTGCTGCCTCTCTTTGAGCGCCCCACCAAGCCAGACCTGCTGGAATGGTGCATGTCGCTGGGAACATCGAACGCAAACGAGTTGCTCCATACTGTCATCTGGAGGAGGGCACCGAAGGCAGTGTTTGCATCAAGAGGCAACATTAAGTTTGCCTGTGTATTTGACGTTGTACAGTTCAACCATGGGGGACAGGTCCTGGTGAATGCTGCCAGTACTGTGTTGTACCTGCCTGGATAGTTTGAACAGCCAGCTGACTGTTGTTGAAGTTAACATGGATAGGAGGCGAATTAAGGAGGGCGCAGAAGCTTCCAAGGAAGAAACCAAGACCAACCGGAAGAGGAAAGCACTGACGTCACTGCATGCACAGACGGCGAGGAATGAGAGCAAGGGCAATCTCTACACTCTACAGTGCCGACGGCTGGTAGATATAGTGCCAACTGTGACATTACTGCTCTGTTGTGTCCTGCATTACTCTTGTACCAGTTTCAGTGCAGAACATTATTTTGTGTAGTTTCATTACAGAACATAACATTATGTTTGTATAAAACTTGACATGTTGATCTACATAAACGTGATATGCTATTTCAACTACATGTAGGTTTTAATGTAGCGTAATAACATGTTTGATGTAGACTAGATACTTAAAAACAGATGTTGGGTTACCATCCAGTAATAAAACAGCTGTGCACAAAATATAGTATAAAACTAAATGAAAAGATGCACAACAGACTGGCAACAAGAGATATGGTTATCACATGAAATAAAGAATGGGTAATACAAAACTTACAATACATACATGATGCTGGTGTGTTAGTTTGTGTGACAGTTTTAGGGTGTGAGGGAAAAATGATGGTAAGCACTGTTTAGTTTTCTGTTTACATTCTTTGAAGTAGTTGCTACAGGGAATAGTTTGACAGCTGATAAACAAACTATATTTTTATGAGACAGAATGTTTAACTGAGATGCCACCTGTGATATATGCAATGGACCGAATAGGCAACATTGGTATAATACTGCATGTATTGGTATCTGGGCCGAACAGGAGTTCCGATTCCGGGGCCCGGTTGGTTGACTAATAAATTCGTGCCTTTTGTCACACGCTTCGTAATATGACACTAGACAGTCACATACACACCACCAAAGAAAATAAAAGTTGTACGCAAGTGTCTTGAATCAAGTCCACATCGTTGGTCGACCAAGATGTCGCAGACCAGTGGATGTGCTAATTGCAATAGTCGGGTCGCAGGCTGTCGACATGTTGGTGTCTTTGTGCACACCAAACGACATAACTACTAAGTCATATCAAGACTTAACAGGCATGCTTACTAGGCATTACCAGTCGGGTGAAAACAAGGTCATATCGAGTTATCAGTTTGATACGCACGACCAAGCGGATAACGAATCGATTTCGGACTATATCGTAGCTTTGAAAAAGCTTAGCATTAATTGCGCCTTTGGTGACGAAGATCAACTAAACAAAAGGCTTAGAAACCGGTTAGTTGTGGGTGTCAATGAGAAGACCATTCGCAATCGGCTGTTGGCAGAACATGATTTGTCGTGGAAACGTGCTTGCGAAATTAGCATTCAAATGGACATGGCACGTTCGGGCAGTAAACTTATTCATGCGCATTCATCAGTCAATGCTGTCAAACAACAACAACGCAGATTTGTTAAACCAAGAGCTGCTTCTCATTTTGAAACTGATCAAAAGTGTTACCGTTGCCATGGCAAGCATCAAGCAGACGCATGTCGCTTCAAAAATGCTAAATGCTTCAGCTGTAACAAGATTGGCCATGTCGCAAAGGCCTGACGCAACAGAGGAAGCTCAAAGACAGAGTTCCGCGGTAGTTACAGACAGAAACGTAGTGGTAGAACCAATCACATCTGCAATGAGGATGATGAAGCTTTGTATGAAGTGAGCGATGTTTCTTCAGTAAGTGTTGTTGGCGGTGACGAACTAAAAGTCGAAGTAGACGTCAATGGTACGGCAATCTCTTTCACATTAGCGAAGAAACTTACACGAAGTTCTTCCAGTCTGTCGTGTTGAATGACTCTACAGCAAAATTGAGAGGGTACACAGGACATTGTATTGAACTTCTGGGGGAAATTACCGTGAACGCCAAATACGGTGGGCAAGAATGCCAACTGCCATTACTTATAGCCGAAGGGAGACGCACGTATCTTTTTGGGCGAAACTGGATGGAGAGGATTAAACTCAACTGGGAAGAAATTCCACAAGTACATCTGTGGTCGAAAGTTTAGCCTCATCACTGACCATAAACCTCTCACGACCATTCTTGGGCCAAAGAAAGGGGTTCCGACGCTTGCCGCTTTGAGACTTCAGAGATGGGCACTCATCCTAATGACGTACGACTATGACATCACGTACCGATGCTCAGAGGAACACGGCAATGCCGATTTTCTGAGTAGAGCTCCAACTAAGTCAAACCTTGAACTTGACGTAATCTACTTCACGTACGCGAACGAGTTGCCAATCACAGCAAAGGAAATCGGTGCATCCACGAGAAATGACCTAGTCTTGTCAAAGGTGAAGGACTTCATCATGCACGGTTGGCCAGGCAAAGTTGATGCAAACTTGGAGCCATATCATAGACGACGTGATGAACTGTCAGTTGATCAGGGCTGTGTGTTGTGGGGGTTGCGAGTGATAATACCAGAACGTCATCGGTCGGCGTTACTGCAACGACTACACGAAGACCACTTTGGCATTGTTCGTACGAAGGCCATTGCTCGCAGCTACTTCTGGTTCCCTGGCATCGACAAAGCAATTGAAGACATGATAAGTGCGTGCTCTATTTGCCAAACGGTACAACATGACCCTGTCAAATCACCACTGATGCCATGGAAATATCCAAGTCACCCATGGTCACGAGTGCATGCAGATTTTGCAATGTTCAAGAATATGAACTATATCGTTGTTGTTGACAGTTTCTCAAAGTGATTCGAAGTAGTTCCCATGAAATCGACGACCGCATCTCGGACTATTGAAGAACTGAGAAAACTGTTCGCTCAGCAGGGTATTCCTGAAGAACTGGTTACCGATAATGGATTGCGTCTGAATCTGAATCATTCATGAGAACAAATGGTGTGAAACATACAAAATGTCCACCATACCACCCAGCCAGCAATGGGCAGGTGGAAAGAGTTGTACATATCTTGAAGTCAGTGTTACACAAACACGCACTGTATAACAAGTCTGGTGTTTCGGAAAGTCAGATACTGCAGAGCTTTCTGCTAACGTATCGCATAACTCCGCACGCTGTAACAGGTCGTACTCCAGCGGAACTATTCCTGAAAAGACAGCTTCGTACTCGCCTCACTTTGTTGAAGCCAAACTTGACGATGGACGTGCAGAGCAAGCAAGACATCCAAGCGCAATATTACGACCGGCACTCATCAATGCGAGAGTTCACTCCGATGCAGTTGGTGAGGGTGAAGAACTGTTATGACAATGGCATTATCAAGTTCGTACTCGGTTCGATCGTTAAGCGGCTTGGGCCAATGTGCTACTTTGTTCGTGTTGGTCACAGACTACGCTACTGCCATGTCGATCATTTACGGCGTACTGGCGAGACGACATCAGTGGACTCCGAGGCACTACGACGTCAAGAGGTGACCACATCGCCGCTGTTGCGTAATGACGATGTGGTAGCAACTACTCCAGCTACTCCGATACGAGCTGCTCCGATACGCGCAGCTACGCTGATGACTCCAACGACTCCGCGCAACCGCGCACAACTTGATGACTCATATCTGATGAGTCCCGCACCGCCACACGACGTCTCGATCCAGCAGAAACCTGCAACTCCGCCATCGCCGCGCAGATCGACTCGTGTGTGTCGTGCACCACTTCGTTTGGACTTGTAACACAATGCGTATTGACTTTTAAAATTACAATACAGCAAGTATTGACTTTTAGTTTCTAGCTAGTTGCTACACAATTATATTAATGAAAGACATTTAATTTCAGTGTTACATTCAGTGAGATATAAATCGTTTATTTGATACCTTTCGCAAAATAAGTGTAAGGGAATGTGATATATGCAATGGGCCGAATAGGCAACATTGGTACGATACTGTATGTATTGGTATCTGGGCCGAACAAGAGTTCCGGTTCCGGGGCCCGGTTGGTTGGCTAATACATTCGTTAAATGCCTTTTGTTAAACGCTTTGTAATATGACACTAGACAGTCACATACACAACACCACCAAAGAAAGCAATAGTTGTACGCAAGTGTCTTGAATCAAGTCCACATAGTCGACCAAGAAAGTTCAGATAGTAGCCATAATCGAGCTGGGTGGATGTGATGTTGGTCATCTGACCACCGTAAAAGCTGCCAAGATGCAGACTTACTGTAGCCAGGCACTTTGCTGCAATGTAGGAAATGCAGACTAAACAAAAAAGGCTACATAGGCAATGCTGTTTCACTTGATGACAACCAACAACGATCCATATCATCAGAGATGCCCACAAGGACTAAATGCAGTCGATGAGTCGCTACACCGTAGAGTGTTGCACAACTGTTATCAATAAGTCACCGTGTAAAACATTTTTATGTACTCGGCATCTAATGCCGAGTACCAGGTACATGAACATTTTTACACAACATCCCGGCCATTACATGACCTTTCACCAGATGAGCACCGCATAGATGCTAACAAATACAAGACGTGCAGCAAACGCAGATATGTGTACAGCAGTGCCAGTGATGAAGCTCGACACATGCTACAAATCCATGGTGGCAAATGAGTGGCTGAGCCTGAGGATAATGCTACACATAATCACAAATCAGTAAAACTGAGTGAACATAACTGCAAGATTTGCATTGAGCGATATCCAACAAGACACCAGAATGAGAAGGGACATAAACTGCAGAAGGGTAGACCAAAGAAACGTTAATATACAGTGAAGTAGGGGTCAACATGTAAAGATGATGACATTATTTTATTATAAAGTTACAGTTGATCAAAATGGTTTGATTTGTTGTACGCTGTGATGAAAGTATTAAGTACTATCCTTTACAAATGATGATAAACTTTTATCATGCTTTTTAATGTATCTGGATAGGTTATGATTATCATTGCATGTCATGCATCTTAGACACTGATACATGGACATATTTTTCAAGGAGGGCCTAAGAATTGCATGTGGTAGTACCACAATTACACACCACCGTCTCAACTAGTAACCATTCGCCCCAACTATGTCCTAATAGATATAGGCGGGAATGACATAGCCCACGGCGACAGACCGCTAAAAGTTGTTGTTGTGTTGTTGTTAGAAATGTCATAAACTACAAAATGTAGTTGACTCACAACTGATTTGAGACAAGCCATGTATAGGATGAATTGCACTTGTAAGACACATAGCCAGTGAGAGGACCAGGAGATGTACTGTAAACAACTGGTCCATTGTCGTAAGTTGTGTTGTAGTTACAAATGTAGAAGACTCATAATGAATACTACACTTTTCGGTACATAGCCAGTAAAAACCAGGACGGTTTTCAAGAGTGATGTTAAACTAAATTAATGTGTTTAAACTTGTGTCACTATATTGATTGTATTGATGAACACATTATTGTGAATTTTATTTTATTTCAATAAGGACACGGCACCTTTATACATTCATTGCCTGACTTCAGCCATGTCCTTTCACATCATATTATGTACTTGTACTTTGTTGAATAAACGTTTATATATCATGGAGGAGTTGACAGAAGTTTGTTTGACAGAGAGTTTGAAAGAACTCATTGTTAAGACAGCCTAAGTACCCATCGACTTCAACCGCTTTGTTTCAGCGTTGACGCTACGCCGTTTTTGCAGAGTGCTCGACGCATACCACAATGCTGTCCCATTGTTGAACTACTCAGTTACACTGAATGGCAGTTATGACTCGTTCTATCTAACCACATAATTATTCAAGCAAAGCAGGTTTAGAATACGAAGTGAAGTTCAAGTTGAAGACCTGTGCTTTCTTCCAAACAGAAGTGAAGCACCTGATGCATTGCATGCCTGCCAAGGGGAGTGTGACTAACCTACAGACAGTCATGGCTGTGGAAAGTCAGACACAGAAGCATCTGCGGTCATCTTTACTTTTTACTACTGGTGTTGTCCCATGACTTACCATTACTTTTTCATTATTAATACTTCATTTTTTTTATTTATGCATCTGTATAAATTAAGTTATTACGTTATCAATCATGTGTTTGTTTGGTTTGTTTTTATTGTTGGGGAAGAAACATGTTATATTTACTTTCTTCCCTATTTCACAAGTTTATATTCAGTTGATATGTGTACAAATTGTAATGATTCACATATTATGTATTGTGAAATATTAATCATTAATTAATTCATTCTGCAAATCAACTGAATACCTTGATCACAAAATACTACCGAGTGCCTCTATTTAGCACGAATAGAGCAGAGTCTAATGGAGCCATCTCTGCAATGAAGCATACTGTGACTACTGACCATATAAATACACACTAAAACTCTTTTAAGTTGTTTGTATGGGCATCAGCAGGAAATAATCCATGCGCCACATTACTGATGTGATAAGGCTGCTGAATAACATCAGCACATAGCTAGGCGCCAATGTATAACAACATTTGAAGTTTATGATTTGTTCATGTTTCAACAACTTCTTCTACTGCAATCTGACATTATTAATTGTGATAAACATGTCAAACATTGTTCTTGCCGGCCATAGCTTTTTATACCGACTTAACAAGTTTAATGGTTCAACTTTGGCTTAAATCCGTCTGAGTTAGAGACTCATTTTGCACCTGTGACGTGGCTACAGTTCAATACTGATTGCAGCGCCAGATTACCGATAAGATAGACCAGGTACAGCCGACTGTGAAAATGTAATCAACACACATTTTATACGAGGAAAACAAAGAGTGGGGAAAACAACACTTATGAAGTATAGTAATGTAACTCTTGTGGAGTACATCGCATTCGTTGGATAATCGTAAGAGCGTAACACATGTGTTGCTTGATTTAAATACCGTCTTCGACACTGTTGACCATCGTATGCTTCTCGACCAACTTAACAGAATTGGCATACGCGGCAATGCACATTGTTGGACGCAACCATATCTTTGTCAACGAATGCAGGCTGTGAAAGTTGGAAACGTCACTTCTCAACGTGTCGATCTGCACGTTGGAGTACTGCAGGGTAGTGTGCTCAAACCTTTGCTATTTACTGTATATTGTCTAGGCTTCAGCAGCAGATCATCACCAACTATGCTATCACATGTATTCTGATGACATCCAGTTTTACGTTCAATTTCCTCGCGATCAGCAGGCTTATGCTGTCCCTGCCGCTGACCGCATATCGCGTTACACCACTAATATGAAGGCCTGGATGTTACGTCACAATCTGCTTCTCAATGAGAATAAAACGGAAGACGCGATCGTGATTTCTGCACTGAACATCAAAAAAAAATTCCCAGCCTCCCGTGAACGTCAACATCGACGTATATGGGTACTCTATCACACCTAAACTCTGTATCCGTGATATTGGTGTTATGCTCGACTCAACCATGTTGATGGCTACGCATATAAGCCACACTTGCCAGTTGACATATCGCCCGGATTAGACCGTTTATCTCCAATATTGCTTGTAAAACGATCGTACATGCTCTATAGAGGGTTATATAGTTACTGTTGTTTACTAATCCATGTATTCTGGTTGCAGTTCTCATTGAGTTGCGATCATTCGTACTGATGTACACAATTCGTGGACATTGATTTCTGATCTTATCTATGATCGCAACTCAATCTCCATCGACGACTACCAGACGTACTCGAGCATCACCATGCCTGTGGTGGCCTGTCCCATCCCTAACTGCACGTACGTGACAGACGATGTTGACGCGATCATCGTCGTGGCGCTACTCAACACCCACGCGATCACTCACGCCCCAACATCCTCCACAAACGCCGCCGCTGCTAAAGTGGAAAGGGTGAAACGACCAACGGTCACATCGGCAGGGAGCAGCGAAGAATGGGACTACTTCCTGGTCCGATGGCACGACTACGTGGAAACAACCAAAGTATCGGGCAAAGATAGGATAATTCAACTACTCGAATGCTGCGACGAACAATTGCAAAAGGACGTCACACGCTCCATCGGCATGGGTCGTACACTCACTGACCGTCCCGAGGACAAGATATTGACGTTGGTGCGTACCTTGGCTGTCAGGGAAGAAAACACGATGGTCGCTCGGGTCACCCTGCATAATATGCGCCAAGACAGAGACGAGACTGTCAGGTCATTCAATGCCAGGATCCGCGGCCAAGCCGGCGTCTGCAACTTCTCCCTCCCGTGCCCAAATTGCACACAGACCATTAACTACACAGAAGAAGTGCTACGAGACGTGGTGGTGAGGGGCCTGGAGGATCCGGAAATCCAACTGGACCTGCTCGGCGACAAAAATCAGGACATGAACTTTGAGGAAGTCCTACGCTTTGTTGAAGCAAAAGAAGCCGGAAAACGCACGGGGCAGAGGCAGCCAAGAGCTCATACACTCGCAAACGACTTGACCGCTTACAACAACAGCATGGACCCAGGGCAGGATCAACCGACCAGAACCCCTGCTCCTACTGCGACAAAAAAGGGCACGGAAGGAACGCCCCACAGGACATCCGACGCACCGAATGCCCCGCATACAACTCGACGCGCACCGCCTGCCACAAGAAGCATCAGTTCGAAGTGGTCTGCCGGGGGAAGTACCGACGCAAACGAAAAGACACTAAGGTTGAGCTACAGGAAGGCGCCGTGTTTGATTCTCTCTGCATCATCAACAACACCGGCAGACGTCGCAATGAACGCTTCATTGCACTTGATCACCACCTGTACAACCAACTGTCTGACACGTGGCTGAAGCAGTCCTCTAAACCTCAGCCGTTCGTCAAACTTGGAGTGGACGTCCTCGTCGATGACTACAAACTCTTCGGCTTCGACTCTCTCCTCACCCGCACAGATATACTGTGCATGGCAGACACGGGGTGCCAGAGTTGTCTTGCCGGTATCAAGGCGATCCATCGCCTCGGCATCAATCAACGGGAACTGATACCGGTAACGATGAAAATGCATGCTGCAAATAAGCGCGATATAAACATAATTGGCGCCGCCATCTTGAGGTTCTCAGGTAGAACATCGAATGGAGTCCTCGAGACTCGTCAAATCGTCTACGTCACAGATGTTGACAACAAAGTGTTCCTCAGCAGGGAGGCATGTGTTGCGCTCGGGATGATAACTGAGCAGTTCCCAAAGGTCGGCGAGATCACCAGACATACAGCTGCGGATGCCACGTCCGATGCTCCCGATCATCTCCGTAACAATAGCGGCCTCATCACCGATTGTAACTGCCCGAAACGTGAACTGCCGCCTCCTCCACCCATTCAGCTGCCATGTCCGGCAACTGACGATAACTGCGAGACGTTACGGCAGTTCCTGCTAGACTACTACAAGGGCTCGACCTTCAACACATGCGAACATCAACCACTCCCGATGATGAGTGGTCAACCCCTACAGCTCATGATTGACCCCGATGCCAAACCGTTCGCATGCCACTCGCCAATCCCCCTACACTGGCGAGCAGATGTAAAAGCCGGTCTCGACCGCGACGTTCTCCTCGGAGTCATCGAGCCAGTACCTGTGGGCGAGCCGGTAACGTGGTGTCACCGCATGGTCGTGTGCGCTAAGAAGGACGGCAAGCCACGCAGCACCGTCGACTTTCAGCCCCTCAACAAGTATGCCACTCGCGAGACGCATCATACTCAGCCACCCTTCCACCAGGCGAGATCTGTGCCACAATGCACGAAGAAAACCGTGTTCGATACTTGGAATGGCTACCATAGTGTGCCCTTACGCGAAGAAGATCGCCCACTGACAACATTTATCACGCCGTGGGAACGCTACAGATACAGGACGGCACCACAGGGCTACATTGCTTCTGGAGAAGGTTACACACGAAGATTCGACGAAATTGTGTCAAGTTTTCCGAACAAGACGAAATGTATCGATGACACAATCCTGTGGTCCAACGACATAATCGCGGCTTTCCACCAGGCAGTGAAGTGGCTCGATATATGTGGCAATCATGGTATCACACTCAACCCGAGTAAGTTCGTCTTTGCTTAGAACACTGTCGAATTTGCCGGATTCGAGATCACACTAGATAGTGTCCGTCCATCCCGGAAATTCTTAGAATCGATCCTCGACTTCCCGACACCCAAGACCATCACGGACATACGCGCCTGGTTCGGCCTTGTCAACCAAGTGGCGTACGCGTTCGCCGCTGCGGAAAGAATGCTTCCGTTCCGGGCCCTGTTGAAGCCCGGAACCACATTCACCTGGAACGATGAGATGCAATCACTTTTCGAAGAGTCTAAAAGCGTCATCATCAGTGAAATCGAGGAAGGGGTCAGAATATTTGATGCGTCACGATCAACATGCCTAGCCACTGACTGGTCCAAGACAGGAATAGGATTCTGGTTATTCCAAAAGCATTGTGAGTGCTGGGTGGAAGATTACGCTCGCCGGAAGTCGATTCACCCACCCGGCTGAGTCACGATACGCGCCTATAGAGAGCGAAGCCCTGGCAGTTGCTGACGCATTAAACAAGGCCAGAGACTTCATCCTCGGCTGCGAAAACCCCACCCTCGCCGTGGACCATAAGCCGCTGCTAAAGATCTTCGGCGACAGGTCTCTTGAGGGGATTTCAAACACTCGTCTGAGAAACCTCAAGGAAAAGACCCTCGGATATCGCTTCCGTGTAGTCCACATACCAGGTGTAAAGCACCGAGATGCTGACGCGAACTCTCGCCACCCTACCGGCAACCCCGTCAAAATGCATCTACCAGATGACGTCGTGTCCCTGCAAGACGGTGCTATTCCCGCAGGATTACCAACACTCCCGGAACTACGCTCCTCCTTCCTGGCCGGCATCCGATGCGGTGAAGAGTTTCAGGACGATGTAGAACGCTCAGTTCACGATGCCGCCCTCTCATCACTCTGCTCCCTTAAGGCCGTCACCTGGGATGGAGTCCGCATGGCAACCAATAACGACGAGGCCATGGTCAAGCTGATGGAAATCATCGAGTCGGGGATGCCAGAATTCCGTCACGAGCTGCCAATAGAACTACGCCAGTACCACCAGTATCGCGACAACCTCTACACTGTGGACGGTGTAGTTTTATACAACGACAGAATAGTCATGCCCCGCTCACTGCGCCTCGATATATAATGCAATCACTGCACGCCGCTCACCAGGGCGTATCGTCAATGATATCTCGGGCGGAACACAGCGTCTTTTGGCCCGGAATTACCTCGGCCATCACCGACCGCAGAAACCGCTGCAACGACTGTAACAGGATGGCCCCCTCGCAGCCCAGCGCACCACCTTCCCACCAAATACAACCGGTCTACCCGTTTCAAAGTATGTGCTCAGACTACTTTACTTACAAAGGCGTGAACTATCTCGTTACTGTGGACCGGTATTCAAACTGGCCCGTAGTGGAGCGGTGTAGAGGTGGGGCGCAAGGCTTGATCGCTAGTCTACGGCAGATATTCGGCACCTTCGGCATCCCCGATGAGCTATCATCAGACGGCGGCCCCGAATTTTCATCATCCGCCACGCAGACCTTCCTCAGATCATGGGGTGTTCATCATCGCCTGTCTTCAGTTGCGTATCTCCACAGTAATTGTCGAGCGGAAGTCGGCGTGAAAACGGTGAAGCGCTTGATAACAGGCAATACAAGCCCCAACGGCGAGTTTGATACTGATGAATTCCAGCGGGCCATACTACAGTACAGAAACACACCCGACAAAGACACTAGTTCTCCCCGGCAATGTGCATATTCGGACGCCCTATCCGTGACTTCATCCCCATCCTTCCAGGACTCTACAAACCTCACACAACGTGGCGTGAGACACTAAGTGCACGCGAGGAGGCGCTACGGATTCACCACATGAACGACGCCGAACGATGGGCAGAACACACGAAGACGTTACCGCCACTCATGGTGGGCGACTTTGTCCGCATTCAAAATCAAATCGGCCCCAACCCGCGGAAATGGGACAAGATGGGGATAGTGATCGAGGTTCGGCAACATGATCAGTACGCGATCCGTGTGGACGGCTCGGGCCGCATCACCATGCGGAACCGTAAGTTCTTGAGACGATTCACCCCCGCCATCAAGCGCACGACTCCAGGCCAACTGGGCATCAACGCCTTTCTTCCACCGCCAGTCGCCTACTCACCTCAAGCCTCTTCACCGAAAGAACGCGCTCGACCGACACCTACGCCAACCGTACTGTTATCGCCCACTCCACCTGCGATGACTCCAGCGCCTGTGACCAAGCTGCCACCCGCTCCGCCTGCGTCCCCACCCTTGGCAGACGCCTCGCCACCACAGCCGCAGTCGTCTGCGTCACCCGAGCCGGCGCCACGCCCGGCTCCTGCTTCACCACGTGCAACTCCTGCCGCCCCATTGCGACGTTCGGCCCGCAACGCGGCCCCGCCAACGTGGCTAAAGGACTATGTTTCCACTGTTGACACTCAGTGAACTATGTTATTTCTTGTTCCTGTTTTTGTTCTACTAACACAAGCCATATTATTATTTGTCGACATATCAGTCTTCAGTGGTTTAAAGACTTGGGGGGCTTAGAGGGTTATATAGTTACTGTTATTTACTAATCCATGTATTCTGGTTGCAGTTCTCATTGAGTTGTGATCATTCGTACTGGTGTACACAATACATCGTGGAAATTGATCTCTGATCTTATCTACTCTAATGATGTCACGCCTTGATTTCGGGAATGCGGTATTACATTGGGTCCCTGATTCTCTCCCCTACGGAAACTGCAGATGGTGCAGAACTCAGCAGCACGACTCATAACTGGCACCTGTAAACGAGAACACATCACTCCTGTTCTGTTCGCTCTTCGTTGGCTGCATGTTTGTCAAAGTATTGAATTTAAGGTAGCAAGGCATTCCTAATGGACTTTTTCCCTTCAACAGATATCAATCAACCCTATATGCCATTTGGAAGGGTATAACATGCAAATTTAAATAAATGCAAAATGTGCATAAATTATGCTAATTAGTGTCCAATATGGCCGCCAAAGCCATGAAATCAGCAATTTTTTAAGACAGGATTTCTCCAAAACATTTTATGTGATCACTCTGCAATTTTCACAGGTTCTTTATAACGCAATGGCACATGTCCTGATCAGAGAAAATCTTGAGAAAACATTTTGGAGGAAAATAATTGTCTTTTTTCATTTTTTTGTCATTTCCGTCAGCTAATTATATATTCATAGCAATAAAAGTACCACACAGAATTGTTTTAAGAGAAAATCCCTAGATCATTCCTTAGGGATATATCTTAAGTTCTTGTGTTCAAAAAATGAGATTGATAACTCAAAAAATTAGCGAGTAAGGACGTCTCAAGTGATGTCCGGTAGGCCAAAATCAGTTTTTTGGAAAAATGACAAAAACTGAAACTCAATGTACTTTCACTTCATCTCACATGTATGAAATGCACAGCAGTGGTCCTATCACACAGAAATATACCCAGTGTGCTCCAGTTTCATACAGATTGCCTTCTACTTCATCAGTTTTGTCTTTAAAGCCCTTTTTACTGCCCGAATGTGCTTTCGCTTCGCCCTTCCCACCTCGGACGACTTTCGCCCGGCATCGTAGGCAGGCCATGCTTATGTATGTAAGTTTCTGAATCATCACCAGAGGGACATATTATGGTTTGGCTCGTCCGCTGTACTAGCAACATGATACAGGCTACCAAGTACAGCTATCTGCATATAAATTATGTCTCCTTTGTTTTGATGTATTTCCCTGAATTTTGTTTGCATACCATCATGGCTCAATTGTGAAATATACAAGTCTAGCACATTTATGATAATGATGATATCGGATGGTCACTTTGGTCAAAGATATTAGTGGAACGAATTGAGAAAATTTCAGGTGCCTGAGCTTTGACATCTACAATAGGAAGTAGCTCAGACCATGTGCATTTGTAAGACTTCCTATGATTGGTCAGTTTCAAAACATGCTATAGACTTTTCTGATTTCATTCACACTCTGTTCACACTAAGACAGTACGCCATCTAGCGAGTAACCAAAAAAACATGACATGTGAATGACTCCATCTTGTCTGTCAGATGGGCTCGAATTGAATACATAATTTTTTGATTCTACTAAGTTGTCTTGTCGTCTTTATATGTCAGAATCACCACGTGGTGGCAGCGGGTTAGTAAACCTTGCCAGTTCACAGTCAGTCGACAGTCTGTCGTCAACGGTCAGTCAGTGAATTCGAACGATCAGCGAATTTGTACGGTCAGTCAGTAAATTTGAACGGAAAATAAAATGCCGAAATTTAACCCGCCAGAGTCGATGTCATTCGACGCCCCGTCCAAATGGCCGGAATGGAAAGAGCGGTTTATGCGGTTCAGGATCGCAACGTCACTGCATAAAGACGATCCAGAGGTGCAAGTTGCGTCGCTCATATACGCCATGGGCAGACAAGCCGAGAACATTTTCAAATCGTTCAAGTTTGCGGAGCCGTCAGAGGGCGCCACAGACCCTCGAGATGACTTTGTCACAGTGATACAAAAGTTCGACGAATATTTTGTGCCAAGGAGAAACACAATACATGAGCGTGCAATTTTCTACCAACGTTCTCAGCAACAGGGTGAGTCAATTGAAGCGTTTGTGCGTTGTTTGCATGACCTCGCGGCTCACTGTCGGTTCGATAAACAAGAAGAGAACGTGCGCGATCGACTCATAAGCGGCATGCTCGACAAAGAAATGTCGCAGAAACTTCAGTTGGAGCAAGATGATCTGACGTTGGAGAAAGCAGTCGACAGCGCGAGACACAGTGAGTTAGTCAAAAGTCAGAACACTGTGCCGATGTCAAACGTGAACTTTGTAAAAAAAAAAAGAGCGTAAACAGCAAGCTAGTCGTCATCAGCGCCACAGTCAGAGAGGCGTGAGAGAGGAAGTCGTCGGGAAAACGCCATGTGGCCAATGTGGCTATGTGCATCGCTCGCCGGGCCCCGACGCACGTCCTGCTAAGGTCACTTCGAGAAGATGTGTCGCGCCAAGTCGTCATCCATTCGCGAGGTGAAAGTGCAACCGGACGAGGAGTACTTCTGCGGGTCGGTCAGTAGCGATGACAGCAGTCCAGCGTGGAAGGTTGACCTCGACATCAAAGGTCGTCCTGTTTAAAATCGACACGGGTGCCGACGTTACGGTGATGCCGCACGCGAGCTACGTCATGCTGAGGCCGCGACCGCCTCTCAAGGCGATCAGTGCAAACCTCAACAGTCCTGGTGGTCCATTGGACTGTCGCGGGCAGTTCATCGCCAGCACAGAGGTCAAAGGCACCACCTATCACTTTCGTGTCATCGTTGTCGCAAATGACGTGGAGAACCTGCTGAGTCGTGGGGTTGCTTCGCGAATGAGTCTCGTCAGAAAACTAGACGCTATTACAGACGGCGTCGGTTGTCTGAAAACAGAGCCGGTGAGGTTCATCCTGAAGGAAGACGCGCAGCCATCAGCCCTCACACAGTCGCCCGCAGAGTGCCTATCCCAATTCTCCCCAAGGTCAAGGAGGAATTGGACCGTCTGGTATCTGCAGGGGTTATTGAGGCTATCACAAAGCCAACGCCGTGGTGTGCTCCCATGGTGCCTGTCGTAAAAAAGTCGGGGAAGGTCCGACTGTGCGTCGATTTGAAAAAGCTCAACCAGCATGTGTGTAGGGAGAGGTATATCCTACCCACCCTGGAGGACGAGACGTCGCGTTTGTCGGGCGCTACGGTGTTCTCGTCATTGGACGCCGAGAGCGGTTTCTACCAAATCCCTCTTGAGTCGTCAAGCCAAGAGCTGACGACGTTCATAACGCCCTTCGGTCGTTATTGCTACAAGCGACTGCCCTTCGGGATTACCTCTGCCCCGGAGATCTTCATGAGGAAGATGGTCGAAATCCTCGCGGGGCTCGAAGGCACAATAGCATACATGGACGACATTCTAGTGTATGGGAAAGACGAGGCCGAGTACGAGACGCGCCTCGCGGAAGTCCTTAAAATGCTTCGGGCAGCAGGCCTAAAGCTAAACGAGGATAAGTGTCACTATGGTCAAAAGGAAATTACGTTCCTTGGTCATAAGTTTACGCCAGACGGCGTCGTAGCAGACCACGAAAAGGTCGAGGCCATAATGAAATTGCCTCGTCCGACGTTTGTGCCACTTCTGAGGCAGATTCTCGGTATGGTCCATTACTTGGGTGCGTACTTACCGGACTTGCATGTCGTCACTCGTCCGTTGAATGATCTGCTCAAAGGAGATGCGGTCTGGGCATGGGGTCCAGACCAGGAGAATGCGTTCAATAAGCTGAAGCAGCTGGTGTCGTCAACGCCAGTGCTCGCCTATTACGACGTAACGAAGCCGACCGTAGTGAGCGCAGACACAGTGATCATGCAGGAAGGAAAGCCGGTCGCATTCTGCTCCAGATCCCTCACTCTGGCTGAGCAGAGATACGCCCAGATCGAAAAGGAGTGTTTGGCGGGGGTGTGGGCGTGCGAGAAATTTGATCGGTTCTTGTGCGGTCTGGGTCAATTCAAATTACTCACAGACCACAAACCGCTTGTACCCCTCATCAACAATAAAGATCTTGACAACACGCCACTCAGATGTCAACGACTTCTCATGCGGAGTATTCGCCTGGGAAGAGCCTTGTCATATCAGACGCACTCTCGCGGAGTCCGCTCGCTCCGCAGATGCATCGTTCTTCAACGGAGGACGACGTGAAGGCTCACGTTGACCTCGTTGTGTCGAACCTTCCGGGAGGAGAAGCGAGCTGCAGTCGTCTACGAGTGATGACTCAACGCTTCAAGCTGCCATTCACTACACCATAGCAGGGTGGCCCCGCTATGAACAGGACGTTCCTGACAACCTGAAACGTCTCTTCAATGTCAGAAACCTCTTGTCAACGTCAAATGCCTTACTGATGTATGAAGGCAGAATCGTCGTACCTGCCAGCATGCGAGCTGACATGCTAGATAGGATCCATAGAGGTCATCAGGGAGTTACGAAATGTCTTGAGCGAGTCAGGATGTCGGTTTGGTGGCCGGAGATCACGCGAGACGTCAAACGCGTCGTGGGAACCTGTGAGCATTGCCAGACGTACAGGCCTAGTCAGCAGAAAGAGCCGTTGATGACGACACCACTTCCCTCGCGACCTTTCGGGAAGGTGGCGATCGACCTGTGTCTCCACCAAGGTCAGAACTACCTCGTCATGGTAGATTACTACACAAGGTGGATTGAGGTACTTCACGTGCGGAGTACCACAACAGCGGCCTGCTTAGCGAAGATGAAGGACGTCTTTGCGCGGTTCGGACTTCCGGACGAAATTGTGTCGGACAACGGTCCGCAATTTGTGTCGTCCGAGTTTAAGTCGTTCACGGAAGAACACGCCATCACTCACACGACGTCGAGTCCGTTTCTCCCGAATAGCAACGGGGAGGCGGAACGGGCTGTAAGGTCGGCCAAGGGCATCCTTCGGCAAAGTGAGCCGTGGATGGCTTTGTTAATCTACCGTGACACGGTCATGGCCGCCACTCGTCATAGCCCTAACCAACTCCTGATTGGCAGACATGTCAAAACGAACCTGCCAACGCCACCGTCAGCCCTTCAGCCGTGTCGATCCAGTGACGAGGAAGTTCGCGAACACGACGAGCGTGCGAAACGCTCGTACGCGCACCACTACAATCGTCGACACGGTGTGCGCTCGTTACCGTCCTTGTCGCCAGGTGACGAGGTGAGGGTGAAAACTCCTCAACAGGCCGACTGGGCGGAGAAAGGCGTGGTGACGACTCCCGCCGACACGCCTCGGTCGTTCATGGTTGAGACGTCATCAGGTGCTGTGTACCGTCGCAACCGAGGCCACCTGCAGGCCAAGGGTGAAGGTGATCCGCCAAACCAGCCGATCCCACCTGTGCCCGTCGACGTGCCACTTGAGCCGGGTGTTGTGTCCAACCCGCCTGAGCTGCCGTCGAGTTCCACTCCGGTACCTCAGAGCCCAGGTTTGCGCAGATCCGCGAGACGCGGGCGTGGCCAAAAGCCTGATCGCTTGATCGAAATGTGTTAGTTAGTGTGGTCATAATAATACCACCAGCGGTTGGCAATGTTGTGCCTGAGACAGGCCGTTTACTTTAATCTGTCGTAATTGCTTAATTGCAAAAGGGGAGATGTAATGAGCGCTACCTAAGACAGTACGCCATCTAGCGAGTAACCAAAAAAACATGACATGTGAATGACTCCATCTTGTCTGTCAGATGGGCTCGAATTGAATACATAATTTTGTGGTTCTACTAAGTTGTCTTGTCGTCTTTATATGTCAGAATCACTACACACTCAGTTTTACAGTTTTGATGAGATATTAGGGCATGTATCCAAGGACAAAATCCGTTGCTAGGGAGAGTAAACAAACACTTTGTTCCCAAAATTAAGCTAAATAACCCCCTTTTAATTGGATTTGAATGAAAATTGTCCTAAAATAAGCTTTAGATGAATAAAATGTATGAAAATGTATATATATCTAAAAAATGATTTGTTTAAAAAAAATCATAATTTGGGAGTGCCTTGCTACCTTAAGATTATGTTGTTGGTTAATCGTGAAAGTACACATTCTAGCCCATGCATATCTTTCAGCATTAATAATGTCACACACGCCAGCCTGATCATTGCGATCCGCTGACCTGAACTTACTAAGTGTTCCACGATATAATCTTGAACGTTATGGACGTTGCTCTTTCTCTCTGGCTGGGCTACCACTGTGGAACGCCCTGCCAATTGTTGTGCGAAACACCACAAGTGATGATGCGTTCAAGGGAGTGGTAAAGACACATCTTTTTCGAACGGCCTTTGAGGCATTACTTTAAACATCACCAATGATGCTGCTGACATTTATGAACTATCTATCTATTTATTAACTTATTAACTGTTTTATCCATGATGTATTTTAGCTCATTTAATTCGTTTTCACTCAAACTACATACATATTTCACTTATTTTATAGCCGATGCTGCTGAATGACATTTAAATTTTAATGATTATTTAGTACTAAGTTATTAATTTGCTTTATTTCATATTGTATTTTAGTGTATTTAATTGGTTTTAACTTAATGTATATCAATTTATATTACCTATATTTTAGTTTTGTAGCGCCTTTGAACAACCTTTCTCAGCCATCAGTGAACGCTGAAAACATCCTCTCCTTAAAAACAAAACTCGACAAAGAATTGAAGATGGACAGGTTTAAATGTTAATAGAAGCACAACATAATAAGACAAACCACGTTCTAAATACCAAAATACGATGCATAAAGGTGGGTTACACAAGACTGTTATGCCTTTTTTAAAACCCGAAAATCCAGGCAAGTTATTTTACTCGGATACATGGTGCTTAAGTTAAGGGAAGACACGGAACTTCGGAAGTCTGTAATACGTCAAAAATTATATTTATGACATTTTTTGTTTCTTTCAGTTTTGACAGATTGACATATCTAATTCACAATAAAGATCGTTTTTTAACAGTTACTCACCGCTAAGTCATTATATTAGCACTAACTTAGATGGCCCATCAAATTTGAATCGATGAAACATGCCAAAAGTAGTCCATGTTTTTGCCTTGACAACTCCCACGTTTGTTCACGATATGCCATTTTGTTTGGTATCAAAAGAACGGCCGTCTTCTTGGTTATCTGTCAGTTATGTTGATAGTCACATCCTTTTTCTCCCAAAGTTGAATTTTCCCGCGTTGAAACCAAGTCCAAATTTTCGATGATCTCGTTATTTAGTACAGAGCTTATGCAAATGAGACACGAAACTGGCCGAAAGCCTCACATTCGCGGTTTTGTGATACGTTTTTGTTCAAAACGAGGCAAATCAATCCCACGATGCAATGTGTTGTCTACTTTCCTGTTTACATTATTCGAAGTTGTTGCTACGGAGAATAGTTTGACACTCAATAAACGAACAATATATGTTGTAAAAAAGACAGTTTAAACGAGATGCCTCCAAAGAAATCGAAAGTGCCGTTAAAGGTGACAACCCTAACGAACAGAAGGAACAGAGCGGTCGAGATTGGTGTATCATCGATGTTGGCCAACTCAGTGAAGTGGTCGCTGATATTTCCTACCCTGCCAGTCACAGTGCTTGTGCACTGTCAGTGGTGAAAGATGGATTGCAACCGATGGGATTTGCTGAATCACTCCATTTTCAGTGCACACACTGCCCATACACTGGCAGTTGTGTGTATTCGTCACATCGCCTGCATGATTCCAACAAGCAGAATGTTGCCTTCAAGATCAATACAGTCATGACAATGTTGACCCATGAGCTGGGCAAGGGGCATGAGGCACTACAGCCGATGCAGAAGGTGCTGGGTGTCAACAATATGCACCTGAAGACATTCCAGCAACACAACCGCACATTCCAGCAGGTGTGCCAGTCAGTTACTAACAACGGTTTGGACACTGCTGCCGAGGTGATCCGTGGGGTGTATGGGGACTTGATGGTCGAATCCGGGGTCATTGATTTGACCGTGAACTATGACGGCACATGGCAGAAATTAGGATGTATGTCCCATCACGGTGTCGGTGTCATCATTGAGGTGTAGACTGGACTTGTGATAGACTATGAAATGAGGTCGTCTCCAACTACTGCCAT
Organism: Paraescarpia echinospica; assembly: GCA_020002185.1. NCBI lineage: Eukaryota > Metazoa > Annelida > Polychaeta > Sabellida > Siboglinidae > Paraescarpia > Paraescarpia echinospica. The sequence goes on along the minus strand of CM034532.1, from coordinate 33,919,625 downwards.
GCATGCGTGCTGGCAGAGAACCGATTTGGCGTGGGTTCAGCAGCATTGCAAGCCTGGCAAGCTGCACATACTGGATGCAATCGAAACTTCGATGGCTCTTCGAAGGCAACGGAAGCTGAGGCAGCCAGGCGGATCTGGAGTCGCTCCGTGCAAACGTACTCGTTTCGCTACTCACACATCCTGAGTGACGGCGATTCGAGTACGTTTGCTGCTCTGGCACAGTTGGAGCCCTATGGGCCAAACCACACCATTGCCAAGTTTGACTGTGTCAACCATACTGAGAAGAGAACGGCACTGCGGAAGGCTGCCAAATCGGCGAAGTTAGGTGAACGTGGTGTCGGCTGTTTAACTACACTGAAAGATACGAAGCTGCAGACTTACTATGGCCATGCTCTTCGACGCAATGTGGGGAATGCAGTTCAACTCTATGTCCACCAACGACGATCCACACCACCAGAAATGCCCACACGGACCGGACAGTTGGTGTGTGTTTAATAAGTCCGTTGCTCTGGGACTGCCGATGCCACTGCACGATGCCAAATCTGTAGACACACTGCTCGACCGTGATGTGGTCCAGAATCATCTATTGTCAACGCCATCTACCAGTCGATGACTGATGACAATCTGTTCGTGAGCATGACGACTGGTGGCACACAGAATGCGAACGAGAGCCTGAACAGCCTGATCTGGCTGTACTGTCCGAAGACACAGTTTGTGGGTCGCCGGAAAGTAGTCAGTGTAGTGCAGTCGGCTGTGTGTCGCTTCAATGGTGGTGCCACTGTTACCACTGAAAGAATGCGGTGTTTAGGCATTGAGCCTACTGAGATGCAGTTGGCCTGCATGGTGAAGACCGACCAATGCAGGGTGCAGAGTGCAATGCGGGCAGCGGACGACAATGTCTAGATGGTTTGCAAGAATCGCCGGACGGCACAGAAGCGGGCAATTGCACAGCACGAGGCTGGTGAAGGAGTCAGTATGCTGCTGGAGAGTTTTAGACTGCAGTTCCAACAGTATCACTGGACACACTGTTCATTCCAATTTATCTTATATTGAAATGGCGCCATGACAGTAGACACTTCTAATGTTATTGCATTAAACTGTTGAAACATGTTGATCAGAAGTGACCTGTTATGCTCCACACTGTGCCATATGGTGTACACGGATGTTGTGTTCTATATACAGCAAGTGCTTCAAAGTTAGTGATGATTGACTGACATGTCAAACATGTGATGATTGTATATGGACGCACAACTGTTGCATTTATAAAATGCCTCAGTGAAGTTGATGCTTAGGGTGATAATTCTCATAAAACCTGTTTCTACACATGCAAGTTTGAAGCAAGCAAGTCTACGAAGTGCTACAGGCACTCAATATTCATGTGGGTCACAAGTCATAACCTGTGCAAGGTGGGAAACTGTCTGAATCGGTGTGTCGGCTATGATTCCTGGCTTTATAAAGTGTGGGGTGGGAGTGGGGGGTAAACATTTCATAATTGTCACTTTTAATGGACTATTAACCCTATAAACATTTAAATATTATACATATTATTTATCTAACATGCATTTCAGAGTTGAAGATAACAGGCTGACATGTCACGACTGTATGTGGATACATACAAGCTGCATTTGTAAAATTGACCCGATTTAATAAAATAGCTCTCTGATCTCATAATCAGGGTTTTTTTGCATGATAACCAATGCATATGGACTGTTACATGCTATCAGTATGTATGTTTTATGTTGGGCACAAGTCACAATGTATGCAATGTGAATTGTATGTGAAAACTGTCTGAATTGGTGCGTCGGCCATGATTATTCGCATTATGAATTACCAGGGTAGGGGCGTAGGGGTGAGCAATAACATAATAATTGTATCACTGTTACCAAAGTATTACTCTTAGAAACAATCACATTATATATATATGGTAATACTATCATATTGATGCTTATTTGCAACAGCTGGTGTGTGTAAGATATTAACATACTTTGAGTGCCGTTTTCTTAGTTATCACTTTTGTGTTGGAAAAATGAATAGAACACCAAAACTGGCAGTTTTTGCTCACTAAATATTGATATTTTCTCACTGTTTTAAATAACAGGCAGTAGCCAAGACAATTTGCTTTCAAATCATCCACAAGGTGTCAACATTATTCCGAGAACGAGATCTCACCAGGCATGAGAACTGACATACATGCTTGTTCAACATTTTACAGTTGTGTTGTTTTGAATATTTTTGAGTGATCATGCCTAGAAAAGGCAAGTTACGCAAGTTCAGAGGAACACCAAATGTTGGGAAGCGAACTTTGAGTAACACAGGCAAAGGTGATGTCAGCCGTGTTTGTTTATTACAACCTACAACCATTGCATTGCCCACGACATCGACTGGCCAGTCTGTTTCTGAAAGTAAAGCTAGTGCAACTGAAACAGGGCCAGTGCCAGTGGCAGAGTCAGAGAGCCTTCCAATAACAGCTTCGCTATGCAAACTCAAAGAAACTAGAGTAGTACAGGCATTGAAAAAATCACTGGAAGTCCCTTGTACATCAACATTCACTGACATTGAGCAAAGTGAGATGACCGTATGTCATGCAGAGGGGTACAGGATGATAGACCTGTCAGTCTTGGAAGAAGCCACAAGTAAAGGCATACACAAGTGCACAAATGGTATGTATCTAGTGTAATTATATCAAATTATTATTATATCAAGCTAATTATTATTATATCAAACTAAGAGTTACACCAGCTAACACTTGTTTGTCTATTTGTCGTATATTATTATGTACTTCTATCAGTTACTTGTCAGATCTAACATCAGTCTTATTTCTTTTTTATCTCAGGAAACCTGAAGATAGTTGAGCTCGACAGTGAGATAAATGGTCTGGCGTACCAGTGCACACGATGTGGCAGACAGACCACTTTTCAAACATCTAGCAAGCGTTACACCTCGTCTGGTGGTGTATCGTTTGACGTCAACCGCAGAGCAGCATATGAGATGAAGGAAGTCGGCTTGGGCAGAGAAGGAATGACTAAGTTTTGTGACATCTTCAATATGCCTCCTCCATCAAATGCAGTGCTGGGCTCTGCACAATCGCAGCATCACAAAGGTTGGCGAAACTGTGCTTCGTGAGCACTTGATACAAGCGGGCAAACGACTACGGCAATTCTGGTGCAACGAAGACTAATCATTGAATGCCGACTCAACAATCGACGTGGCCGTTACCATCGATGGTACATGGGCAAAGCGTGTATTTACATCTAACTTTGGTTTGTGCCAGCTATGTTTGTCGACACTGGTGAGATAATCGACGTTGCAGTTATGAACAAATACTGTGACGAATGCGCCAATTGGTCGTGGCTCCCAAAAGACAACTTTCAGAAGTGGCAGAAGGAACATGTTGACATCGGTGAATGTGACAGGAATCATTTCGAATCTAGTCCAGCTATGGAGACAAGAGCTTCAGAGACTATTTGGTGCAGATCTCTGGAGCTACACAATTTGCGTTATCTGTATTACGTAAGCGACGGTGACAGCAAAGGCTTCTCTGCTGTATTGAGTAGAAAACCATACGGCGACATCGTGGTCGAGATGCTCGACTGTGTCAACCACGTTGGAAAGCGGATGGGTACAGCTCTACGAAAGCTGGTAAAAAGTGACAAGAACGTGTCGGGTGGTGCCAAAGTGTTATGTGTGCGCCGTATACAAAAGTTGACAGACTATTATCGCAACGCCATAATGAAAAACACGACAATCTGCAAGGATGCCACTGTGCGACAGAAAGCTATGGCACAGATACAAAAGGACATCAAAGCTGTGCTACATCATTATGTGCATCACAAAGATCCAAAGCAGCAACACAAGTTCTGCCCTGATGACAGCTGGTGTGTGTGGCGCACCAGTCCGGCGGTTTACAAAGACACTGATCATTTGCCAGCCCAGTACCTGCAGCATATGAAACCCACATTCGACCATCTGTCAAAGACAGAATTGCTGCAGAGTTGTCTGCCAGGCCTGACACAGAATCAGAATGAAGCCTTGAACCATACGCTGTGGCAGAGATACCCAAAGGACCGCTTCTTTGGGAGTAAAGCTGTTGTGGTTGCTACAACATCAGCAGTTTTGCATTGGAATGCGGGCGCCTCTTCTCGTGAAGAGATGGTGAACGCCATGATGTTACCGGCAGGAAGGCACACAATGAGTGGCAGTGACAAGAAAGACTTGCGGAGATTATCAAGTTCCATAAAAAAACAACGATGAGCTGATCAAGCGGAGGCGTAAAGCCTCTAGGCTTGAAAAGTTGACGGCAGAATCAGTGAAAAAACAACATGAAGGAAAAACGTACAGTGCTGGAGCATTCGATGCAACTTGGTTTTGGTTATGATGTACTGTGTACCATGAAGTGTTGTGTCACAGAGATGTATAGAAATGATGTTTCTGCATAAAAAAGATGTGTTATGACACAGTGATTGTGGATATATGTAGATTAGATCAAATATTTTGTGGCGGCCATCTTTAACAGTCAATTTCTTAGTTTGATACATTTTTTTTACAAAAATGCTAAAACTTTATCACTTTCAATGGTATAGCATTGAAATTTGGTATATGGCTTGCTCTCAATGATATCTTCAAAATAATGGGGTATTTAAAAAAAAAACATTACCTTCAGAAATATTTACTTTTAAATGCATGTTTGCTGGAATATGGCCAAAATAAAAATTTTAATACAAATAATTATATTTTCTTTTAATGGCCCCATTATTTTATTTCTACTATGAACAATATTCTTTGTTGAAAGTTTGATTAACATAGCTGTCGAATTTGTGGAGAAGTAAGGATTAGCAGTTGCCGATTATTTTATTATGAACGATCATTTACCACCTTATCATGGCAACCATATGTATTGTTTTGGTCATATCTTTGAGTACATGTCACAGATGGAATGCTGAGTGTATGAGTTTTCCAAAAATGTCTACGTTTGCATATGTGGCTCATATTTATAACCAATAGCAGCGTTAAAAGTCGACCACCCTCGTTTTAGCAATATCAAGTAGTATCCTGACCTTAAGAGTTATTACAAGTATGTCAAGTGATGTAATTTTAGAACCATTAAAAGTGGTTGAAAATTATAATGAACCCACAATTTATACTTCGAAAAGTTGGGGTAGGTAAGAAAACACTTGTAAAGTATACAAATCTTGTAGAATACATATTATAGAGACAGCCATGCAGGGACACTGATTTTCCGCGATCGCAGAAAACGGACGGAATTCGCGGAATTGTGGTTTTGAAACGGAATTGACCTTTTGGAACGGAAATTCCGCGATCGTTGAAAACGGGCGGAATTCCGCGTAATCGACGTTTTGACACCGGAACTGCGTTTTTAAACGGAAACTCCGTAAAAGTTGAAAGAGTATAATCTTCAACGCTGTAAACGATAATGACTTTATTGGCGATATTTTGAAACAAACATGATTACTATGCAACGGTATTCGTGTATTTTGGTGGATTTATGACGCAGGACTTTTAAAACGCAATACAGGTGGAGCAGCAGGCAGCTCGAACATGGTGTTTAACGTTGTGTATTTGCGACAAGAAGATCTGCTTGTCGATTTCGAGTCCGGTTAGATGCCATTTTCTCTCAAGTGCTCGTCGCTTACGCCTTGAACCTAAGGTTTCGTCATCAATTCACGGCTGACTTTTCTTTCTCGAGTTCGCAACACAACTGGAGCATGAATGTCGAGTGTGACAGAGACGGAATGTTGACACTATTGTAGGAGATCGTCGACGCTATCGCTGTTATTGTCATCGTGTGAGGTTAGTGCGCCGTGAAGGTCAGCTTCGAATATATCCAGGTGTATATGACGGTAGTCACGCCCTCGTCAATTGTTGGTTGGTAGGCGTAGCGCGTGTCCTTCAACAGAAAATGTTATTGAGTGGTGATCCGAAAATGTGTTAGGTGGGACAGCAGCGGGAGATGTGAGGTTGGTGTCTTCTTTCCGGGAGATAACGACATCCAGAGTGTGGCTGGAACGGTGCGTAGGACCAGTCACATGCTGGACGAGTCATGTCGATGCCAGAATGTTCGTTGTGCGACTTACTCCCGGCGATAGTGCGTTGCCGAAGTGAAAATTGAAATCGACCAATATCAACAGTCATCCTCGAATGATCGCAAGTGAATACATATATATATATAGTATTAGCTACATTTGCATTATATTTTATTCCTGGTGAAATTATGTGGTTTCTACTGCATATTACCTAATAGAGAGTTCAATTAGTTACTTGTATGAAGCGTTTCAGTGTTATATGTTTTATCTCATACATGAAATGTATTAACAAAGTATGTACACTGTACTTACTTTGAATGCTGTTTTCTCAGTTATACATTTTTAACATAAACTTTGTGTTCACCGGACAATTTCTTGACTATTTCTCAACAGATATGCTTGATTTAGGCAGTGGCAACAGCGATTTTTTATATTTGACATAATATTGTTGTAATATGCCATTGAAATAAGGTACCGTCACTATTTTGGTCTTTACATTCATGTATTAAAAAAACTTTTTAAAATCAAAACTCTAACGTTGCTACTGCCTATATGATAGCCTATTCTAACTGGGTTTTTTTTTTAATTGACCATTTGATTATGCCTTAAAAAGTCCTGTAAAAAACGAATGTGTAAATCCAACATGGCGGCCATAGAGGTGTTAGGGTATAAGTAAAAATCTGAACAAATTGAATAGTGTATATTTTAGCATAACTCACCATCTCTCATCAGTTCCAGCCCTCTAAGTTAAGAAATAACAAAAAAACAGATCCGAGAGACTCCTGTCTTAATAAAAATATATTACAATTAATATACGCAACATTAACACAAAATAACGGGTGCATAACAGGATCTAAACAACCCAAATCCAAATTAATTTAAGCAAGACGCGCAGCCGTCGGGGGCGACATGTACACACGGCGACCTGCTATGGCAGTCTACGCGCGAAAGCAACGTTACGACGTCATTAAACCTACACATTATAACTATAAGATGGTCCCTTGTAAATTTAATTTTGGTACACTTAAATGTTTAAATATTACTAACATTATATTATTTATACTGATCTAATAAGGCTAGCAAAGATGTGAATTTATTTGCTGGTGATCAAATTAAATTTATTTTCAGATCGTACAATACAGAACTTTGTTCATACTGAAGTATGTGTAGGTTCAATAAAAAATATCGCATTAGTTTTGTCCATGTGAAAAAATTGTACTTCCTGGCTTTGCATTGGTTGTACTCTGTGTGGAGGGTGGCATTTTCAAAGACAAAATGACGCAAACGTCTGAGAGAGCATTTTATTTGTTGGTAGCAGTTTCTTGCAACATTATCAAATATCGCAAGGAAAATATTCCTAACTGTTATCTTATTCCTATCGTAATCATTGTACTATTTATATTTCCGGTATAAGTACACATTTCAACTTCCTCAGCATCTGTAAAAATATTTCTTGAAACATCATATGATACGTCTTCTTTTAATATTCGTGATGAAAAACATTGTTAATCACTTAATGGCCTGGGAAATATTTGCAATTAAACGACTATTTAAAAAAATACATTTGAGATCAAATTGTGCCCAACAGCAGGAAGATTAGTTGCTTAAATTAAATAATTTCTTAACGCTTTTTCAAAGCTTCCAATCACTGCGACAATTACTCAGACAAGTGAAAATTTTGCCGGACAGGTAGATTTCAAAACTAACTTGTCTGGCGGACAAGTCAAAAGTTTGGCTTATTTATATCACTGACATGTGTACAATTTTTTATTTCCACGATAACAATGTTAACGATAAAGGGACCAAAAACCTAAACCACTGCATTTTCCATTCCAGGTGCAAGAGAAACTGACTTGAGAAATTCTTAGCTCCTACAAAGGAAACTATCATAACAAATTTCAACGAAATAAGTTGCCAGATTGGCTAAGATGCCTACCTGTGTGCCATGATTATTCCAAAGAAAACCCGAAGGAAAAGGCAAAAAGATGTCGTGGCAACACATGACTGCAGATTTCAGTATCACTAACAAGTGAAACTTGGGGATGTGGTGAAAGTGGTTTGCCGGGAAGGGCTTGCAAGTTTTACACAGGATTGGAACAAAAAGAGTCAGAAGATTAGCATAACAATTAACACCAGCCACAATGAGCCAGTGTTAAAGTTTTGTCTATTAGACAAGAAATGTGCGTTAGTCAGGATTTTGAGGGCGTAACCACCCCGGTTCACCTTGATGCAGCACTTGGCCAAGTGACAAGCGCAATATACCCCATCTGGTTACCGAACCCGACACGGGCTTACAACATGAACTACTAATAACTGTGTTGGGGCAAATGCCCCTATGTTTGAACTGTAAAGAAATAGGATACTTTAGACACGATTGCTGCACATCCTTCTGCCAACAACACAGTGTTTACGGTCATTCGACAGAAGAGTGTTGTGCAGAGGAGCAGCCAGCCGGACATACAGCGCCAGTCAAACCGGACGAGGCAAGGGATTTATCTCAAAATTAACACTGTTCTTTTCTTCTTAAATTACTGATAAACAACAAGACACAACAGGCAATTACTATAGTATCCCCAATAGACGCGCAGTGTGTGAGTGCAAGGGTTTGGGTGCATGTATATTAATTTATCTTACGACATAAGTAGCACAAGTTGTGAGGGATGGGTGAACGCACAAATTGCATGCACGTCACACACATGCAACTCTAGGATAGACAATACGTAGCAACAACAGATTCTGCACATCTACCAAAACGTCTGGCTGGCTCGATTGACGGAACACAGTACACGACAGGAAGCGCGAATAGAGACAGACTGCTTCGATTATTCGAGCGATGCAACACAGACAATCATCGCGCTAGCCAGACGACACCGTTGGATAAATACCATTGGACAATGCAGGAAATTCTCCGTACGTGCTGAATCGGCACTCAAATAATTAAAAACTGCGTGCTTTGCCAACGTCCAGACAACGATGCAACACCAACGGGGCAACGCGAACATTCTGCGACTCGTGCGATCGCTGCACGAAGGGAGCGATTCACTCTCAGCGACTCTCAACTGTCACAGGAGCAGGTTGGTTCCGACCCAGTCGGTCAACTTTTGCTTAAGTGGCCTGGCTGACTGGTGGTATCAAAGAAGGGTGTGAGGCAGGTCTCAAAAGTGGGGCTGTATTTGTTGGCCTGACTACTGCCTATGACACTGTGGTGCCGAGGCCTAATGCTGATGGTCCTCCGGATGCTACCTAAACGACAGATGGTGAAATTCATCCGAGATCATATCAAACCGTAGTGTGGTCGTGCAAACCAGCGACGGTAAACGAAGCAGACTTAAGGCATTAACTATGCCATGCTACAAGAGTCTGTTCTCCCCACACTGCTGTTTAACATCTACATAACAGACATGACGAAAACAACAGCAAAACATTTCTATGCTGACGACCTAGCCTTGTTTGAGGTCGACCAAAACTGGTACCACATTGAAACATCATTAAGCCCAGGCATGACCATGCTGTAAGAGTGGCCATCGGCTGCAGGACACAATGCAAGATGCCCAACAGACAACCAACCCACTCGTTCAGCATACTAGACAACTCATCTCTGCTGCCGCTCCAGAAGTCTGTAAAACACTGGTGCAAGGTGGATCGAATCATGGACATCCACAACTACACCAGTTCACCATCACACCATCGACCAGCTCTACAGCTGACCTCCCATGCCGAGCCCGGACATGATTCAACCATCTATGGTTCAGCCCCTCCATGCTGTGCAGGGGCTTGGCCACAAGCAAACTTTGCAATGGGCAAGCCAAACAGCTGAATATATCATCACTGGAAAATGCCTCATCTACCGAATATGTGGAAATATACAGAGATTTGTGGAGGTCAGCCCGAGAAAATGTGAGTGACTTCACCAGACCAACTTTGACATTTAATGAAAAGACATGCCACACCAAAAGGCCTGATGGCATACTTCTACTTTGAATGGTTATGTTGATGGTGGAGACAACTCTGGAGTCCACCTGGAGCTTAGAACATTTATTACTTGATCTCAATGAAGCATGGTCAAGGAAAATCTGTCTTGGTGATAATTCCATGACATTTGGTAGAGTTAGTTGTTTCAAAAACTAATTTGGTCAATTAGTACATTTTACTACAAATTCTCAAAATACAGAGGAACCCCGTATAATATGATGATAACATATGCAACAAAGAAAATGACGAGACTGTTTCGGCTTGTACACCACTAACCTACTTGATGTGCTGCACTCAGATCTAAAGAAGACAAGTGTCAGGCTGTAGCTGGGCACACACCTTGTGTTGCTCAGAAAGATGGTGACACACCAGAAGAGGTGTATTGGGACAATGGAAGACCTGATTTCAACATTGCAATGTCTCTGTACCATTTCTATTGCAGGAACGGTTCTTATTATCGTCAACAGGTCATTTGTATGGGTATCACAAATATCTGAAACGCAATAACATACACATATGTTGTATCATGCGAGGTACAGTCACGTGACACAAGAGAACAGTTCAGTTAGATTATGATGAATGTAATGAGTGCGACAACAGGGCATTGTCAATGACACCAGTAACAATGATGACACAACAGAGCTATATTTGATATCCAGTGATGCATCCTCTCAAAGTACTACTAAAATGCTTACTCGTCACTCTTATGACATCACTAAACCAGACCTGGGGCCGAGTACATTTTCATGAGTACGACTACTTTGACGACGGATGAGTATGACTACGAGTATATTGCAAACAGCTGGGTTCGAGTACAAGTACATTCTCACGAGTACGTATAAAAGTAGTACATGTTTTAAAATATAAATATTAAAAACGTATTTTAAAAACACCTTTTGAATTAAAGTCAAACGGAAATTATGTGGGCAACAAAACCAATGCTTCTATTCTGGAGTATATGGTAAGCATACGGTAAGCTTAATAAATTATGAGAGGCTGACCGAAACATGCGACTAGCTCCTCCAATCCCAGCAGTGGCAAAACTTCAATGGTGCCAATTTATTTGTTTCACCAATATAAGTAAAATAATATGTCATAGCCTTTCCAAATGAGCAGCTTTTTCATTTTTCTTGAAGGAACTCTGTTTTGGCATCAATCGCGATTACTCCCACTGCTTCCATCAGTTGAGTCTAATTAAGTTCTGACAAAATAATGCATGCATCATAGTAATGGGTATTTCTCATTATATGTTGCAGGCAAAAAACTGATTCACAATGGCCACTAATACTGATGAAGGAGCAGGCAGTCTGCCGCCAAAGCGGTCGCGGCTGGGATGCGTCATCCACCTTTCTGATGACAACACAGACAGGCTGGTTTCACTAGAAAATATTGACTCCTGGAGAACATTGCTCAGGGCATCTCAAATCCAGAAATATGAACCAGTTTTAGAACTGGCAAAATACCTTCCTGGTGGACACATTCCATCAATCTGGTACCACAGAAAGTGCCGGAGTCTCTTCACCATGAACAAAATTCCTTGGTGTCATCCTTGCAAAAGAACAACAACAAAACCAACAAGTATGCCAAGGGACAGAATACAAGGGGAATTCAGATACAATGTCGAGAAATGCGAGCTCAGTATGATGCTGCTGTGAATCAGTCATAAAATTAACTGTTCCGTTTCCCTCAGAAAGGAGCTTTTTGGCAATCCTCAAGTGATGACAATGGCTGATCTCTCTTCAAGACTGGTTGCTTCAATGAACTGTCTTGGTATTGTTCAAGTTAAAGAATCAACCAAGAAGTACATCAGGTGAAAGCTGGAGAGTGAGTTTGCTGGAGCCTTGCATATCTTCCCAGGTGGAAAAGGAAAACTCCTCCTCTATTCAGATAACCTGTCAATGTGTGAACTGCCCAAAGAAAATCAACCCCTCAAAGGAGAGCTGTGCACTCTGAAATGCATCAGTGCTGAAGGTGTTGTAGCCAAAGCAGCCATGAACATGAGAGCTGACATCAAGAACCAAGATGCTTGTCAAGCCTGACCACCAGAAGTCCAACCAGAAGCAGAACATGATACCATTCTAGAGTCTGTCATGGTCTTCCTGTGCTACCTACCTACAGGCTCCAATGATCCTGCTCATGCATCCTAGAGAGTCCAGCGGTTTATGCGTTCATTTGACCATGACATGGTATATGCTGTTACAAGTGGAAAAACAAAGCCTCCAAAACGCATCGTTCTGCCATTCACTGTCAAGTCACTGACAGGGGATGTAGAGCTGATCAACATCCTCAACCGACTTGGCCACTGCGTGTCCTATTCACAGATGGAACAGATCGACACAGCCCTGTCTCTTCAAAAACTCTCACTGAAGCGATGTAGCCCTCCCAGCAAACATCCATCCTGGCATATTCACAACCTTAGCGTGGGACAATATCGACCGTCTGGAAGAGACCACCAGTGGTGAAGCAACATCTCAGAGTCAATGGAATTGCAGTCCAAGCAAAGCTAACCAACCCAGTGCCTGCCAAAACCATGCCCGCTGTTGGAAAAAACAACGCAATTGATGCACCGCCACCAATGCTACCAACATACAACACTGAGCAACGAGTGGGTCAACCACAAAGCAAAAGTGCAGAGGTTGATACTGCAGCTAACTCACCTTTCCAGAGAGAAGAACCTTGTCTGAGTCATGGCACACCTATCACAACAAGAAAACCAATCCATCATCAGCTGGAGAGGCTTCAACATCCTGACTCGAGATGACGTGACAGTCATTCCAGATAATGTAGGCTATCTGCTTACCATCAATGCTCTAGCAACAAAAAATGTATACAGTCAACAGAGTGCTCAACCAATAGCTTAGCATCATGCAGTCCTTGGACCTGACGAAGATTGTGTGCATCTTTGGCCAGGCACTGTACGCAAAGGCTGTTGAGATCACATGGAAATACGCTGACAAGTTCCAGAACACCATTATCATCAGGCTTGGAGTATTCCACACCATCTCCACACTGCTGTCAACAATAGGGATGCGATTCCAAGATGCTGGATTGCAAAATCTCTGCATCGAGTCTGGTGTGATAGCAGATGGTTCCATTGCTGGGGGTTATGGATGGTCGCAAGCACAACAGGGCAGTCCGACTACACAAGCTTGTGTACAAGGCACTCAAACGACTGGCCTGTAAGGGTTTCAACTCATGGCTGGAAACCACTCATGCCAACGATGTGGTTCACATGGATGAAACACTGAGGATCATAGACAGGACGTCTCGCAAACATCCCTGAAGCATGTCCTTGAGAACAGTGTTGGGATGGCAGAATCACCTCCACGTGGTCCAACCTAGGTGCCGGCCTGCGAAGGTCGGTAGCTAAGAGTTCTGTCCCTCACCGTCGGGCGGGGTTCCTAGCGGTGTTGTAATCATATAAGCGCATGTGTTTTGGGTTTGGCTAGACAGATGTCTGCCTCGTGTGAAGAAGGAGCCACTGCTCCTTTAAGCGTACCAATGGAGAGCGAGGATAATGCAAGTCCTGATGTGGTCATTAGCAGTGAGAATGGTGTTGGAGTACCCTCCGAGGTGTTTGCATGCCAGGTCTGTGGCCAGCCATTTGGCTCCCAAAGAGGCTTGTCACTGCACCAACGTATGCGCTACCCGGAATGGTATCATGGTATCAGAATAACAGATGTAACCAGGTCCGGCTGGTCGACTGGTGAAATGGTCCTCGTAGCGAGAGAGGAGATTTGGCTGGTGGAGGCCGGGAGACGGGTGCAAGGCCCCAAAGCAAACATTCGTGTCAACTTTGATCTATTCCGGAGATTTCCGGATAGATCGGCCGATGCCATAAAAGGCTGAGGAAGTCAGAGAAATACCGGAAATTGAGGGACAGAATTATGGAGGGGGCCTCCCCAGTCGAGTTTCCAATTGAATATGAGAGGCCATGGAGGTCAAGATTGGGGATGGTGGCAGGTCTTCCTCCAGGCCCCTCCCAGGAAACGAGTCAGAGTAAGCCCGGTACCATGGAGTACCCCAGAGAAAAAAGACAGAACGGGACCGAAGGTCAGATGGTCTGACGAATTGTTAAGGAGGATGGCTGAGGCGGAGGATCGGTTGGTGGCGGCGGGTACCAGAACGATAAACCAAGATCTTGCGAAGGCGTTTCCTGAACGTACCTTCGATGCAATCAAAAAGATGAGGCAGTTGCCCAAGTACAGGGCCCTCCTGAAGGGAAAGAATAGGAAAGGAGGCCCCGTCGTTCACCCAGTCGTGATACCGTCCAGTCATCCCCAATCGGAAGTAGACAGGGGGACTTTGTCCCCGAGTGCGCAGACGAATGTGTCACCATCACTAGTGACCTGCCTAGCATCACCCGAGACGATGAATACGAGAAATGCCTTCACACCTGAGCGTTCAAGGTATGGAAGAGATGACGAAGAGCATGTGAACTGGTCTTTAAGTCCAGAGGTTTTGCCGCGTCCGTCATGTACTCCCCGACTGGAAGACGTGAGTTTGACGGTCGGGGAAGACGGTAGAAATTCGGCGACAACGCAGGAGGTGACAACCACTGATGAGACAATACCGAATGTGACTAACGAAAATGACAATGAGTTCGAGTTAGAGCCGGCCAGTTGAGCAAGTCCGACAAAGCTAAGATCGACAAGGAATACAAATAGTGGGTAGATCTTGAGCTGAAGGTCTCAGGTGCGAGGAAGGGGCCGCGCCGGAGGGCAAGGCGGCAGGCGGCTGTCAGAAAAGAAGCCGCTGACCCTGCTGCAGCCATGGGGCGAAGAAGGCGGAGGAGGACTGAGTATGCTCGGATCCAAAAACTGTATCGCACCAATCGTACAGAATGCGCCCGCAAGGTTCTCAGCGGAGATTGGGTGACCTCGGTGACCCCGAGCATACCACTAGACGACCAGGTTACCTTCTGGAGAAAGGTGTTCGGGGAAAAGTCCGAGGTCGACGAAAGAAACATCAATCCTCAGGATTGGAAGAGATCTATTCTACCCTGCGTAAGACCAAGGACGGGGCAGCAGGCTTAGACAGGATCTCGCGCGATGAGGTTCGGAAATTGGATCCTAGAGCCCTCCTTACGCACTTCAACCTGTGGTTGTACGCAGGTTATCAGCCGGACGAGTTCCGCCGTAGCCGCACAGTCCTGATACCGAAGGAGGCGGTTCCTTCAGGTCTGGGGCAATATAGGCCGATATCAATATCGTCCTTCGTATCACGCGTGTTCCATCGGCTTCTGGCGGGTAGATTGTCGGGACTCCTGCAGTTCCAGTCCCGCCAACGGACATAAATAAAGGGAGACGGCATCGCGGACAATGTATTCTTGTTAAGATGCATTCTCAGAGGCAGATGTAACGATCTAAGGCCGCTGTCCTTGGCGTTCCTTGACGTGTCCAAGGCATTCGACACGGTGTCTCACGCTTCGCTGTTCTTGGCAGCGAAGAGAATAGGGGTGCCTGGGCCCTTTATCAATTATCTTCACAGCCTCTACTCGGAGGCGTCAACTTTATTGCACGTAGATGGCCAGTTTAGCAGCCCCCTGGAACAAAACAGGGGGGTGAAGCAAGGAGATCTGTTGTCACCGCTGCTATTTAACTGCGTCATCGACTGGGCGTTGGCGTCCCTCGAGACTGAGATGGGTGTCGTGATTGGTAAGGACGGCCCTCGCCTCAATCACTTATCATGTTCAGCTCAGTTTTCTTCTCCTCCTTCATCTTTCGTTCCTCGGCAAGATGGGAGGAGTACATTTTGTATGCACCCTCATGTTGTGAACGAGGCGACCATTCACTGGTTCATGCAGGTTGTCCTGTTTGTGGAAGTACTGTAGTGTGTAGCAGCAATCCATGAGTGAGTACTTCACAGTCTGGATAGTGTTGAATGTACTAACATTCATTCTGGCAGTGGCAGTATTCATGATGCTAGACATAATATTATGACTAAAACTCCCTTCCACTTAAGGACCATGAAAGCAGCTCATCATTGCAGCCGGCCAGCTTTGACAAGGCTGGGAACTTGCCAGTAGAGAATATGGTAGCCCACCAAGAGTCCAATCTAGTACTTGTGGAAGTGTGCTGTCTACATGAAATCGGTGAACTTCCATGTCAAACGCAGTTTACATCGGCTTCGCACCACAAACATAAACTTTCCCTGCTGCTGGTAATTTACGGAGGAGTGTATCCAATACAGTGTCTCCCGCCGATCTCTCCAGCCTCGCCCAATTCCACTTATTCTTGACACCTTTGTTAATGTCCGTCACGCAACATTTGTTTTGCCGTACAACAAATCATCGATTAGCCATTGCGTTCGAAAATGATCGACGTCTCCACAAAATAGATCGTTGTTTTCTATTGGTCCACAGCTGCTTTTGCGCGCGCGCTTCGAAAGCACTGAAGCGAACAGCTGACAGAACTAAGGGTTTTACTTCGCAGATTCACGGGTTCGGTTGGGTTTTAACCGCCAGGCAGCATCATTAACACGTGGTGACACCCGGTGGATAGATGGTTAACTAAATCCGTAGATACATCGTTAGTGAATTGTCCAGGACTTTATATGCCCTACCCTCAACATTCATTTTTTTCTCCCCGGATTTGCACGATTCACAAAAGTGATCTTTGGAGCAGTACAAAAACCGGAAATATATTATTTTTATTGTTTTTTTAATGTGTCTATATTGTGAGCGCATTGATTAACTATTAGTTAGAGATCACGCGGTAAAAGAACCTTTATTATTATTATTATACGACAGGTGTTCAACCTACGCTACTTCCCATACTATTATGCCCAGATGTCTCAGCTGCCCACCGCACACCCAGATGTGAATGCTGAATTCATGAAAGGAGGCTTTTCAGTTCAGCTTGGCTCCACCAACCCCTTTGGAAGAATCCCTGTCGACCAAACGATCGAAGAAACAGTGAATAAAGATACCCAGACGCCAGGAGGGACAAAGGGGTTCAGACGCTGTGAGAAAGTACTATCTAACCGCCGAGTACAGGACCCTGTACCTGAGAACGCTGGGGGACATGATAGGCCAAGGCAGTTCCAAATAGCAGGGTCCAAGGCTCAGGAAAGATGAAACATCACTGTCAAGTCCCTCATTGATCTGATGGAAAACAACTGGGTGAATCCACTATCTCCTAACGAACTGGTTTACCTGTCCACTGTGGTACTATGGCTCCACCTGATGTGGCCAGGGATCTTCTGAGGGTATTCGACATAGGAGAAGAAGCGTACCAGACGTATGAGCAGACCAGGTTAGACGAGGATCCACCATCGGTGAAATTCCATGAGAAGATTACCAAGCAAAGACTGAAGATATTCTCGAACATCTGCAGGAAGAGCTAAGAGCAGGAAGGTGAACATGAAGGATGTCCTAGCTTACCCATTGGGCCCACTACCATGGGCACTGGCAAATACGGATGGGGTCCCTATGAAAAACAAACAAGGCGGAACATGCCAGGGAGCTTGAGAAGAATGTCTCTCCTGTGGAAGCTATCCCAACTCCATCAACCTGCATCATTGATGGGATGAGCCTGGTGCAAAAGATGAATGGCAACAACAAAACATTTGCACAGCTGACAGAGTCGCTCTTGTCCCTGGTCCTGAGGTCCATAGAGGGGATAGAGTCATAGGGTTGATCTTGTATTTCACGTATACCGCTAGCCGTCACGTATACCGCCAGCCGTCAATCAAAGATGCTGAAAGACTCAACTGGGGTGCAAGACAAACCCTTCAGTATAATAGCATTGCAGGGGACACAACATCCAGCAATGGAGAAAGTTTCTGTGCAGTTCATGCAACAAGACCAGCCTCATCAAGTTCTTGGTGGAAGAGTGGAAATTTCCACGATACAGAGAATTGCTGCAAGGCAAGGCACTGTATGTGACTTGTGAAGAAACCTGCTACAACATGCAGTCTAATTGGGCTACATGCCTTTACAGGCTGTGACACTGTAAGCGCCTTTGCCGGTCGTGGGAAGCTGAGTGCCTTGAAGCTCGTGAAAGGGTACAACACCTACCAGGAGATTTTTAGTCAACTTGGTCAGTCATGGGATGTCAACCCACAGCTATTTGAGAAGGTACAGCAGTTCACATGTCGTATGTATGTTGCAGCTAGCAGCACTGGTGAGGTGAATGACCTGCGCTACCAGCTCTTCTGCACCAAAAGGGGAGAGGTTGACCCGAGTCAGATGCCACCATGTAGAGACTGTCTCTTCATGCACATCCTTCGAGCCAACTACCAGGCAGCAATCTGGAAGTGCTGTCTGCAAACTCGCCCCGTGGTGCCAAACCCTACCGAGTGTAGATGGACAGATGATGATGGCAAGCTCGCCATTCACTGGATGTCACCAGCACCAGATGTGGTTTTGGAATTGTTGGCTTGCAAGTGTGTGCGTTCCTGCAAGCTGCCAAACTGTACATGCCTGGCCAATGGACTAGCATGCACAGACATGTGCAAGTTGCAGACCAGTAACCAGAAACAATAGGAAGATGATTCCAACTTTGAACTCGGAGACTCAGATAATGATACAGATGAGTAGTTTGATGATTGACTTTGATGTTGTTATTGTGGTACATTGATGAGTACTAGTATTACGCTGATGAGCTCAGTATTATGATTTTGGAACGTGCTTCTCCTCAGAATACACACATTAAGGACATTTTGATAATTATGTTTGACCATTTAATGCTCGCAGCCACCCGTCTATCATTTAACATGTTTAATGTGAATTGTTGATTATCTGTGTGATTTAGCTACTGTGACATTCCATATTCCATTATTACTCTGTATGATCAGTATCATGCTGATACGTTCAATATTATGCCTCTGGGTTTGCTTCCCCTTGAGTCAACCCTCACAATACTGAATTAAGAACAGTTTGAAACCACCCTTGTATAATACTGAATTACAAAGAACGGTCTGATAATAATATTATGTTTTGCTTCATTCACTTTTATGTTAATGTGTGATGTTCAACAGTTTTTGTAACAGTCAGATATGCTAGTAGCTACTGTGGCATTCCTTATTACACGGTATGATTTGTGTCTATTTAAAAGATGATTACTAATATTAATTTTGTGACATACGTTGCCTCTATCTAAGTACTTCCCGAATAGTATGCCCTGTTCGTCAGTCTGAACGCCTTTCATAGGGTGTGGGTATTACAGAGCTGATAACTACCACTAAGCTGCCACTCAGCAAAGGCTATTGTAATGATATGCACATCATTATGGCTAGCTGCAGATTAGCTGCAGCTCAGTCGTCTTGACCTAGATAGGGAGGCTGGTGTTTCAGACATAAAGCATAAACGTTTCTTATTAATCCGTGTTCTGTGTTACACGCTACCCGAACAAACACAGTAACATGACATGGCGGCAGCGGTGAGATCGTGAATGTATAGCATATCATAGCCTATCAGATGTAGCCTTGGCGAAGTTTTGAAGAACATTGCGAAACATTGCGAACGATTTCACGCACCAAAAATGGCGCATCGGCTATGAACTGTCATTCTCGATAACCGTGTCAAAGGTCACGTCAGGCGCTGTGTACACTCGCAGGCCTAGAACATTCGTAAAAACACCTACGCTGATCTGTAAGCTAGTCATGACTCAAAACAATAGTCAGACAGCTGTATACGATTATTATGTAAGCTTAGACTCGTAAAAGCAGTCATACAGCTACACATCGACATTGCCACTCAACAACAACAACGTCAGCGAGAACGTCAACGCGATAGCCAATAGCAACATGGACCACGTACCACGAATGGACTGGTCAGTGCCGAATCCGGCCGACACTTTCAAACTGTTCAAACAGAGAATTGAGTTGTACTTCAAGGCTAAACGCATCGAGACCGCAGATCAAGTTGTCCACATTTTGCTTCAAGTTGGCGATGAAGGTTTGCGACGCTACAACTCTTGGACACTATCCGAAGAGGACAAGAAAGATCCCAAGAAGATATTCGCAGCATTTGAAGAGCAGCTTGAGCCACCGGAAAACTACCGGATCAGTCGTCTGAAACTGACGCACTACAGACAGACGCGCGAAGAAGGATTGGACGATTTCATCAACAGGTGCAAGCTACAAGCTTTAAAGTGCGATTTTGTTGACGACGAATTGAACGAACGTTTAATTGAGCTGATCATAGCAAGCACACCAATCGCAGACTTTCAAAAAGAGCTGCTGAACAAGCCAAAAGGCATGAAGCTTCACGAGGCAATAGCCCTTGGACGAAGTTACGAAGCATCGGCAACACACGTCAAACAACTACAGCAATTGCATAGCGACGGTCGAGCACAGCAGATGGATGTCATCCGAGACAAGCGGGACACATGCTGCAAATACTGTGGTCGAAGTCACCCATACGGAAAGCGGTACTGTCCAGCTAAAAACGACACTTGTAATGCGTGCCAGAAGAGTGGGCATTGGCAAAAGTGTTGTTTGACAACAAAGCATGAACAACTAGCTACGAACTATTCCGCTAGCGGACGTTACCCTCCACAGCAAACAACAGACTTGTTCGGTAGAGGGCAGCACCGTAGAATACAACTCAAAAAACGTTATGAGACGCAACGCCAAACGTACATCGTCCTCACAGACGCAATCAACGACTTCACACAGTAGATGAACAATGCGACTACGATGACAGCAGGTCACAAGCAAATTAATTTTCATTCAATGTAGTCCACACTTCAACTTCAAACAGGAATGAGGCATATGCTACTCTGAAGATTCAGCTATGCAACAGTCCAGGCATGCACAACTTCACGCTGAAAGTCGACACTGGCGCACAGGCAAACACTATGCCTTTCCGAACGTTCAGAGACATGTTTCCAGAACAACTCGACACAGTTGGAAATCCTCGTGTAGACTGCCTACAGCCAACAGATAGCATTCTAACAGCGTATAACGGAACCGCTATCACATGCAGAGGCACTGTTGACATCAATTGCTCCTACGACGAACGAGAATGGAGAAAGACGAAGTTCTTCGTGGTCGACGTGCCAGGACCCGCAATCCTCGGGTTATCCACATGCGAAGACCTACACGTCGTCACAATGCACTGCGCATTGAGCAACGAGACGCCTCATCCGCATAAGATTGACAACATCGGAGACTTAATGAAGCAATATCCACAACAATTTGATCGGATCGGTGAGCTACAGAAGACGCACAAGCTGATGGTCGATCCGAACGTTCCTAGTCGCATAGACCCACCACGCAGAACTCCTATCGCTCTTAGAGACAAAATAAAATCAGAACTGGACAAAATGGTCGACCAACAAGTCATTCGCGTCATCGAAGAACCAACCGATTGGGTCAGTTCATTGACGTATGTCACCAAACGAGACGGCAGCATCCGTGTGTGCCTCGACCCGCGTCAGCTAAACAAAGCGCTGATTCGTCCTCGACACCAAACGCCAACGTTGGACGAACTCAATCATAAGTTTGCGAACGCCAAGTTCTTCTCCAAACTCGACGCAAAGGCAGGATACTGGTCGATTAAACTAGACGATGAGAGCCAGAAGCATACGACGTTCCAGACGCCATTCGGGAGATACTGCTTTTTGAGACTGCCATTCGGACTCTCGGTGAGCCAGGACATATTCCAACTGGAAATGGACCGAATACTCGAAAAGTGCACTGGGGTTTGCGGGATAGCAGATGATTTCGTGGTGTACGGCGCAACCGAACTCGATCACGACCGCAACCTGCAGCAGTTCATGTGCATCGCTAAGCAGCATGGTCTAGCACTCAACTCAGCAAAGTGTAACATCAAGTGCAACAAAGTATCATTCTTTGGTCAACTTTACACCAGCGAGGGAATCAAGCCAGATCCTCAAAAAGTGAATGACCTCAGGGCAATGCCTGTACCGACAACAAAAGCCGAACTACAACAATTCCTGGGCTTCATCACGTATCTCTCACGTTTCGTGATAGCATTCAGCGCCAAATCTGCGGTGCTGAGAGCTGCTACGTCAAGACTCGGACTTTGTGTGGGAAGCGCATCACCAACAAGCGTTCCTTGACATGAAGAACGAAGTATCGGAGAACTCTTTGCTACACTACTATGATCCGCGTAAACCGGCATTCCTCCAGTGTGATGCGAGTTTGAAAGGTATTGGAGCTGCACTCCTGCAACCAGACTCAGATGACGAGCTCAGACCCGTCGCGTACGCGAGCAAAAGTCTCATCACAACTACCGAGCAGCGATACGCATGCATCGAGCGTGAACTATTGTCGATCGTATTCGGAATGCAACGATTCCATACGTACTTGTACGGACGAGATTTCAACGTCATCACGGACCACCGACCGCTCGTGATGATCACCGATAAACCCATCGCATCAGCTCCGCCAAGACTGCAACGGATGTTGATCAAGTTGCATGGGTACAACTTCACGATGACGCACCGACCCGGTTCACAAAACCAACTCGCAGATGGTTTGTCACGATTACCTAGTCCACACAACGCCACACCCATCGACCTTGATATGCGAGTAGATCTTGTTCGTTTTTCAACGGAACGATTGGATCAAGTCAGGCGTGACACATCACTGGACGCAGTACTGAACCAGCTCTTGGAAACAATCGTGGCAGGCTGGCCAGAAGACGTCAAGGATCTACCTACAGACATTCGATCGTTTTGGAGTTTCCGAGACCAACTGTCTGTTGAGAATGGTCTGGTCCTGAAAGGCCAACAACTCGTCATTCCACGAACACAACAACCTGATATCCTGCGACAACTACACACCGCTCATCTCGGCAGAGAGAAGACCAAGTTGCTGGCAAGAGACACGGTGTACTGGTTGAACATCAATAAAGACATTGATCGACTTGTGCAAACCTGTAACGTATGCCAAGAACACCAGTCATCGCAGACACCAGAACCTTTGCTGCAACACGATATTCCATCCAAGCCGTGGAGCGTGTTGGGGACTGACCTGTTTGAGTTTGAAGGGCACCAGTGGTTGATAATCGCTGATTACTACACCAAGTACCCCATCATCAGACAACTACCAAACCCGTCTCCAAGTCATGTCGTGGTGAATGCCACAAAACAGATCTTTGTCGAGTTCGGAATTCCTGACCGATTGGTAAGCGACAATGGCCCGCACTTTTCCAGCGAGGCCTACCGTGATTTCGCACGGACTTGGCAGTTTGATCACATCACAACCTCACCTAGACGGCCCCAGGGAAACGGTTTCATCGAGCGACAAGTGCGGACAATCAAAGCCTTGCTGAAGAAATCTAAGCAATCCGGCACGGACTATCAACTCGCCCTGCTCCACTGGCGTATCACTCCCATCAACGCAAAAATAGCTAGCCCAGCGCAGCTGATCATGGGACGACGCCTCAAGTCAACCATTCCTGTGAGAGTTCGAAACGACGTCCCAAACGAAGACGATGTGCACCTCGAGCTACAGCGGCGACAAGTCTCACAGAAACACTACTTTGATCGACGAGCACAATCTACTGACTTGCCTCCTCTCTATCCCGATCAACAAGTTCGTGTGCAACACCCGGTAACAGGACGATGGGACCCCGCCACTGTACGAGCAGAATCAACCGAGCCACGATCCTACATTCTACGGAACATGAACGGGAATGAGTTCAGAAGAAACCGTCAGCATATCCGCGAGAGTCGTCAACTTCCGCAGACTGATGAAGCCATCGAGGAAACACGTCATGCGACACCAACGCCATCACCGACCGCGGCTACAGAAACTGAGCTACCGAGCACAGTCGCCCCAATACCTTCGCCATCAACTCCTGCACGATACACCACGCGAAGCGGTAGAGTTGTGAGAAGCCCGCGACGACTGGACTATTAGGACTTGTGCCATATCCTTTTAGTCGCATAGCTAGTATTTGTATTTTACCTTTGAACATTTATCAGCATGATACTTAGATAGTTTGTTATCTAGTTCTGCTGTTCGAAAGAAGGGAGATGTAATGATATGCACATCATTATGGCTAGCTGCAGATTAGCTGCAGCTCAGTCGTCTTGACCTAGATAGGGAGGCTGGTGTTTCAGACATAAAGCATAAACGTTTCTTATTAATCCGTGTTCTGTGTTACACGCTACCCGAACAAACACAGTAACATGACAGCTATCACATCAAAATATATGCCACATACATGGATTATTCTAAACATTTATTACTAGAATTTGCCACCTCATGTGGTACCAATAACTGAAATTTCTGATCCGGGCCCATGGACTATTACTTTCATTTTCTGAGGAGGTTTGAAAGTGCAGCAACTATACACACTGACGCATGATATTTTAAATGCCAGTAGAGATATTGTATTTATCGAAATTGTGATGAACGATTTAACGAATTGTGGACATATATAAGTGGGCAATAAAGTGTTGGCTTTAAGAACATATTTAATTGTGATGGGAGGGGTCCGTCACAATATAATTTCGCAAATGTATTACCGTGACGCTAACGCATCTGCTTATCCAGTGGATGGCAATTTTAAAAACAGGGTTTTTCTATATAATAAGTATATGCATGCGGCCACCAAATGTTTTGACAATGTTGATTTCTGGTCGCATGTGACGAGTGGTCCGACTGGAAGTAGTACCTACTTGATGGTGTACACCTTAATGACGCGGGAAATAGAAAGGACTTCAACACTTTTCGAGGGGAAGTTGTTGCCGCGGCAAATAAGTTGTAAGGTTATGAATGCCGGAGGTGTTTGGAGAGATAAAGTTTCACAATTTGCGACAATTGTTTTGGATATACAACTGCCTAACAAATTCTTGCTATTGTGGTCGTGAAAATACTATACCTTATTGGCAGTGTCTCTGGTTGCCGTGTAAATGTAAATTGGTGACTTTGTAAATATATGTTCCTTGCAGTTCCTCAGTTACAAGGGTTGACATTATTGCTCATATTCTCTTAAAGAGAAAAACAACATTGAAGATATACTGATGGCGCTACACAAGTCGCCTAGGAGACTGCCAGTGTTTGCGGTTACGGATTTGTCCACCCTGCCGCCGCTCGACGTCAACAACATCGACTTCGGTCACATTATTTCCGAGTTTCGTGCGATGCGGGCAGAAATGGCGCATCTGCGGCGTGACATGATAGCCGTCAACAAGGGACCTGGCCCGCTGGTATAGCCTCAGCGTAAGCCTGAGCTCACGACAGATGATCGATAGACTCTTCGGGTGAATCTGCCGCCGATCAGCGCAATCACCACAGACTAACCGAGCCACACGTCGGCTGACGTAACCGTGAGTAACATTCGAGCTACGTCCACTCGCAAGCGTGGACCTGCGATGGATAACAAAACACTTCTACCAGCTGCGAAAGCTATCGGGAGCCGTGCGCCGGGTGTCGCGAAACAACCAAGTAAGACTATCGTTGATGGTGGCTTTAAGCTGGTGTCTGGCAAGAAAAGGCGCAGTAACAGCTCGAAGGCGGTGATCGGCACGCGGAAACACGGCAACCAGCTCAAAGTAAAGGATGGACTATTCCTGACAGCCTTTATCTCACGACTGGATCCTACGGTCACTTTTTATGACATGTCTTCGTATGTGAAGTCTGTGCATAAGCTCGAGGCCAAATGTGTGAAACTAAAAACTAAGCATAAGAGTTATGCCTCATTCTTTAACACCAAGAACTAAGTTATGGAAATTAACATCACATCTTTAAATTGTAATGGTTTTAAAGGTTTTATGCCTTTCTTAAATGACTTGATAATGAAATGTGATACACTGTGCCTACAAGAGCTTACGCTCACTAAACAAGATTGCCATATGCTAAACACCTGTCACGATGGTTATGTGGGTTATGGTGTTTCTCCTGTAGATGCATCTTGTGGTATTTTAACTGGTAGGCCGTATGGTTTTAATGGAAACATTTCCTTGATCAATACATCACCATTCTTGACCAATGCTATGACTGGCTATGCAGCATAAGAATTTGTTGGAATAATAAGGAGTATTATCTACTGTTATATATGACATATCACGTGTTCCTGTTCCTGGTTAGAGAGTTGTTCCGGACTTCCGGTAATAAAATGTTTTGTTCTATTTGACTACGTCAATAGTTCTCTGTAAATGTCGTACCCAATACACGACATATTGGCGACGAACGATGGGATGAGTAACCACAACAAGACGAGCTCTAGCACCTAGACCGTCGCACGCAAGTAGAACTTTCGCTGACTACGTCATTGTGAAAAATGGAAAACACGGGTTTCGAGCCGTTCGCCATAACGCCTGCTGACAGCGCAAGTGCGCGATGGGAGCGGTGGATTCGCAGTTTCGACAATTTCGTCGTCGCGCGAGATATAGACGACGACAGGCGGAAGAAGGCGATGTTGTTACACTACGCTGGTGAAGCTGTATTCGAGCTGAGTGAGTCTGTTGGTGTCGTCGACAGTGACAATTACGCTGAAACGAAAGACAAGCTTACGGCCTACTTCACACCGAAACGAAACGAAGAATATGAAGTGTTCGTCTTTCACCAGTCACAACAGCACACTGGTGAGACACTGGACCAATTTCACGCTCGACTTCAACTGCTGTCTAAAAATTGCAATTTTCAAGACAAATCGCGTGAAATAAAATCGCAAATCATTCAGAAGTGCACGATGCCTAAGATTCGCGAAAAGGACTGAGTGAGGCAACGATCAGTCTCGATCGTTTGCTGACGTACGGTCGTACGCTTGAGTCCACAATGCATCAATCATCGGTCATGGGGACCAACGCCGCGTCAACGACGAACGTCAACGCAGTTTCCAGTGATCGTCATCACCACCCGCGTTCGAGGAAGCAAAACCGCGACTGGAATAGTCGTTCTGTTGGTCGCCAGGGTGCGCCACCGAAAACTGACAATCAACGAAAACCACGTCGTGTGGCGCCACCGCGCTGCAGCGATAACGTTTCAAAATATGGCAATGCACAATCTTGTCCAGGCTGTGGAAAGTCTCCGCACAATAGAACGGAATGTCCAGCTTGGGGCAAAACATGTTACAAATGCGAAAAACCTAATCACTTCGCTAGAGTGTGTACAGCTGTCTTGGCAAACACTAATTTGGTAAAGGACGTTCCACAACAATCAGACAATGCAGGTTTATGCAACGACACATACACATTAAATCTGTACAACTGCAACGCACACTGTCGCACCATACATGTGTACAATTGACATTCAGAGTACACGAGTCAAGATGGAAATTGATACTGGGGCTTCAGTTTCGTTGATAGCAGACAGAGACTGGGTTAGAATCAAAGAGGCTAATCCACAGCTGACACTCAGCACACGTGACGTGCCAAGTCTGCGCACGTATTCAGGCGACACAATTCAACCACTGGGGCAGGTGCTATTGAATGTACATCACAATCGCCAACATCATACGCTGAGTTCGCTGATCGTCCCAGGGGCTGGTCCGAATCTGCTCGGACGTGATTGGCTGTCGGTGCTACGTCTTAATTGGGCTGAACTGCATAAAATGGACCAAGATTCGTTTCTTGAGCATTACCAAGCTGCCTTCACGGCAGGACTAGGCAAGCTCAAAGGAGTTACTGCCAAGTTGTACATTGATGAGTCTGTACAGCCACGGTACTGCAAACCACGTCCAGTGCCGCTCGCTCTTCGTGCAAAGGTAGAAGATGAACTAGAACGCCTACAGGCTGAGGGCGTCATTCATCCCGTTGAGTTCTCAGAATGGGCTGCTCCTATTGTACCAGTACTCAAGTCTTCAGGAGACATCCGGATTTGCGGAGACTACAGGGTCACGATAAACAAGGCAGTGAAGGTCGACAAATATCCCATTCCCAACATCGATGATCTGTTCGACAAAGTAGCTGGTGGACAACTGTACACAACGCTCGATCTAAGCAACGCTTATCAACAAGTTGTCCTCGATCAGGAGTCGCGCAAGCTAACCACAATCAACACCTCCAAAGGTCTGTTCGAGTACGAACGCCTTCCGTTTGGCGTATCTTCTGCTCCTGGAATTTTCCAACGCATCATGGAGCAACTGCTGCAGAACATTCCTATGACCGTGGTATATCTGGACGACATCCTTGTTTCTGGAAGGACACCAGAGGAGCACGACAGCAACCTGCAAATGGTGCTCACGCGACTGCTCGATACTGGAATACAGTTGCAGAAGGAGAAGTGCACGTTTCGACAGACGTCTTGCAAGTACTTGGGCCATATCATCGACAGGGAGGACATCCACCCGACGAACGACAAGGTGCTCGCCATACAGAGTGCGCGTGCCCCGCAAAACGTGCAGGAGTTGCGCAGCTACCTTGGTCTGATCCACTATTATCACAACTTTCTGCCGAACATCAGCAACCTCTTGGCACCGCTGCATGAGTTTACTCGATTGGACGCGAAGTGGAAATGGAGTGCGATTCACCAAGATGTATTTGAACGATCAAAGGCATTAGTGTCTTCTTCTACGGTGCTTGTGCACTACAACCCCCGTTTACCCATCGTTGTGAGCAGTGACGCTTCTCCCTACGGCATCGGGAGCGTGTTGTCTCATCGCCTACCCGACGGCAGCGAAAAGCCAGTAGCGTTCGCGTCACGCACTCTATCTTCTGCTGAGATGAAATATGCGCAACTAGAAAAGGAGGCGTTATCTCTTGTGTTCGGAATTACGAAGTTCCACAAGTACCTCTATGGTCGCGAGTTCGTACTGCAATCGGATCATAAGCCATTGTTGGGACTCTTGAAACAAGATCGACTCATATCGCCAATGTCCAGCGCACGAATACAACGTTGGGCGCTGACAATGAGCAACTACCAGTACAAATTTGAGTACAGGCCGGGGACCAGCATCAGCCACGCTGACTGCCTTAGTCGATTACCTCTGCCTGACACACCAGAGAAAGTACCGGTTCCACAAGAAGTAGTCCTGGCATTGTCAACCATGGACGAGAGCCCGGTCACATCGGACCAGATCGAAAAATGGACGGCTCTTGACCCCGTTCTTTCACAAGTACGTCACTTTGTGGAACACGGTTGGTCTAACCAAGCACCACGAGAGCTCGATGCATACTGTCAACGAAAAGACGAATTGAGCGTACAACAAGGAGTGTTGTTCTGGGGAGCCAGAGTGATCGTGCCGCCCAAGGGACGCGATGCGCTGCTGGATGAGTTGCATAACACACACCCTGGCATCGTCAAGATGAAAGCGCTCGCCCGAAGTTACATGTGGTGGCCTGGATTGGACATGGAGATCGAAAGATACGTGAAAGACTGCAATGTGTGTCAGCTGCACGGCAAGCAACCGCCTGTAGCACCACTACACTCGTGGGAGTGGCCAGGTCGCGCTTGGCACCGAATCCATATTGACTATGCTGGACCTATGCAAATTCATCGATGCTCATGTGGTATCTACAGCAACCACGAGCATAACTCTCACCAAACTTAGGCAAACATTCGCATATATTGGACTGCCTAACACGATCGTCTCGGACAATGGAAGTTGTTTCACAAGCGAGGAGTTTGGACAATTCTGCAGAGCAAATGACATCAGACACATCAGATGTTCACCGTACCACCCATCAAGCAATGGTTTAGCTGAGAGAGCAGTGCAGACAATCAAGGCTGGTCTGAAGAAAACCAAAGGTAATCTGGAAGACAGATTATACACTCTGCTAGCGAGGTACCGGATCACGCCACAGGGTACCACGGGTCGAACACCTGCAGAATTCGTACTCAAGACTTCACCTCGAACACGCCTGGATCTCATACGACCATCAGTTCAAGATCGCGTTCTGCAAAAACAGGCATACGACAAACAACGTCAGGACGCTCATGCGGCTGCACGTACGTTCCGAGCCAGAGACTGCGTCTGGGCCATGAATTTCCAAGGAAAACCTAAGTGGGTTTCGACAGTCATCAAGAACCAGCTGGGCCCACTCACGTTCACCGTACGTTTGAGTGACGGCCGCCTTTGGAAACGCCACCAAGACCATCTCAGAGAGAGACGACCCGATGAAACGGAGACGGTTGATGCAGAACAACAACAACAGCAGCAGCAGCAGCAACAATCGGTTGTTCAACTGCCAGAAGTACTACCTCCGTCGCCAGCTATCGACGCGGAGGCGATCGCGAGTACTCGACATTCAGTGTCTACAGAAGGTTCGGAATCGAACTTTCCCAACGTCACTGTGACGGAATCTGCGACACCAAGATTGGTGGCAAGTCCCGTGAGAAGATCTGTGACACACTGCAATTGTGCTACGTAGTATCATGACGCTATGCCTATTACGTTCTATCATGATTGTCGTTTTATTAACCAATGACGTTCCTCCTTTTATTCGGATTTGAATAAAGATGTCGAATTCATACAAAGCGTGCTTGTGACATGGTGTCAGAAATATAAACAACTACGCCTACTCAAGTAAGTTGTACTTTTGCGCACAAATGCCGCACTAGTCTATAACTATGGAATCGCTACGAAGGCCCGATACTATGCGTTTTGACGCGGCCAATCTAGCGGTAACTTGGCGAAGATGGAAAGCAAATTTCAATGTGTACCGACAAGCTGCGGAACTGAGCGATAAAGCAGCCGTTACGCAAGTCGCAATTCTACTGCACAGCATGGGGTTCGACGCGGTTGAAATTAATGAAACGTTCACGTATGGTACAGATGAAGACAAAACTGACATTGAAGTTGTGCTACGAAAATTCGACGACTATTGCATTCCACGCGATAATAGCGTCTACGAGCGATACAAATTCTGAAGCAGAGACCAGAAAGAGGGCGAGAGCATTGATCAGTGGGTCACTGATTTGCGCACTCGTGCGTCGACTTGCAATTTTGGAGATCAACAGGAGCTGTTGCTTAGAGACAAAATGGTGTTCGGCGTGCGTGACGAACGCATAAAAGAACGATTACTCAGGGAAACTGACCTAACTCTTGGTAAGGCACTGTCCATATGCAGAGCTTCCGAAGTTAGCAAGGCACAGTTACAAACGATGTCAACGAGTGGCAACCCTGAAACAAGCACTGAAGTTCACGTCATCAAACGCCGACAAGCTGACAAATATAAAGCTAAAGAGAGCACCAAACTGATACGCGATTGCAAGTACTGTGGGCGAACGCACGAAGCAAAGAAATGTCCCGCGTTTGGAAAAGTCTGCAGTCAATGCCAGCGACGCAACCATTTCGCAGCGGTTTGCAAGTCAAAAGTGGTGCGAGCAATAGACTGCGATGTTCGTGACGTCGAAAACGAACTGTTCATTGGTTCGTTGTTCATTGGTGACATTCAAGACAAGTGGCAGGCAGACGTATCATTTAATGATACACGCATTCGTTTCAAGCTTGACACCGGTGCTCAGGCAAACGTGCTGCCATATCATGTGTACTCAAAGTTTGCGAGCAGCGTGCCAATGAAACCGACAAGCTGTGTTCTAACGGCATTTGGAAACTCCAAGGTACTGCCTATGGGTACAGTCGCGCTAACCCACACGAGCGGTGATGAACGACATGCGGTTTCATTCTACATCGTCGACGATATCAAGTCAGCAATACTTGGACACGACGCATGCGAACGCTTGAAGCTGGTGTCCCGCCACAACATCGATGAAGTGAAGACGAATGAGAAGGGCAAGCTCACCAAAGAAGATCTGCTAAGCGAATACCCAGCAGTGTTCAACGGCACAGGCATGTTTGCCAAAGAATATCACATCGAGACATCGAGTGAAGTCAGGCCGTGCATCCAGCCGCAACGCAGAATCCCATACACACGTCACGATAAACTGAAACAGACACTTGATGACTTGAAGCAGAGAGAAATTGTCGATGACGTCGATCGTCCTACGGATTGGGTCAGCAACCTCGTTATAACGGAGAAGAACGGGTCGATGCGTGTGTGCTTAGATCCGAAGCCTCTCAATACAGCCATCGAGAGAGCATTATGAAATGCCAACAGTCGCTGACGTCCAGGCCAAACTGGCTGGGAAGAAGATTTTCTCTGTGCTTGACCTCAAGGATGGGTTTTGGCAAGTGCGTTTGAGTGACGAATCATCATATCTCACAGCGTTCAACACACCGTGGGGTAGAATGCGCTTCCTAAGAATGCCGTTTGGCATATGCTCAGCCAGCGAAGTCATGCAGAAGCGGAACATGGAGACGTTTGGTGACATCCACAATGTGCATATTATCGGCGATGACATGATTATCGCAGCTGTCGACAACGAAGAGCACGACGCGATCATCCGACTGGTAATGGAACGTGCGCAGGCAAGTCACGTGACATTCAACAAATCGAAGATACAATACAAGGTCAACCAGGTGAAGTACATGGGTCACATCCAGACGCCAGATGGTTTCAAACCTGACATCGACAAAGTGAAAGCCATATTTGAGATGCCTCGACCTGAAGACAAGACTTCACTGAGACGGTTCCTTGGAATGGTGAAATTCCTGTCGAAATTCATCCGGAACGAGTCTGACATTACAGCGCCACTCCGATCGTTATTGGCAACGGACGTCGAGTGGGCGTGGCATCCGGAACATGACGCAGCCATCGAGAGACTCAAAACAATATTGACCAGTGAACCAGTGCTGCGATATTATGATGTCACGAAGCCCGTCAAAATACAGAGTGACGCATCGCAACGAGGCCTTGGCGCTGCATTGATCCAAGAGCGGCAGCCAGTGGCATACTCATCACGGGCAATGACATCCGCTGAGTGCAACTACGCTCAGATTGAGAAAGAACTCTTGAGTATAATCTACGCGTGCGAAAAATATCACCAATACATCTACGGAAAGGTGGTGGAGGTCGAGACAGATCATCGACCTCTGGAAGCAATTCTGAAGAAGCCGATCGCACGGGCATCACCTCGCATCCAGCGTATGATGATACGCCTGCAACGATACGAAATCAATGTGAAGTACGTGCCGGGTCGTCTCATGTACCTCGCTGACACGCTGTCGCGAGCGTACAATCCTAAACAGGAAGAAACGAACGATCTACATGCCGACATGGAAGTCATGGTGCATACACTGGTGGAAAACATCCCGATGAGTGCTGTACGAAGAGAGCAGATACAGACAGCGACCGCAGCCGATGAGACGATGTCGATCCTGAGACAACAGATCAGGCATGGCTGGCCTGAGTATAGACGAGATGCGCCGATCGTCATCCAACAGTACTGGCACCAGCGAGACGAGCTGCACGAGGCTGAAGGCATCGTGTTCTTAGCCGACAAGATAGTGGTGCCAGCATCTCTGAGACAACAAATGTTGAAAGTCATCCACGAAAGTCATCTCGGTGCTGAGAAGTGCAAGGCCAGAGCGCGCATGTGCTTGTATTGGCCGGGCATGAGCACCGACATAGAGGAAGTCGTGTCGAAGTGCCAAGCGTGTCTGAGGTACAGACCAAGGCAACAGCGTGAGCCGCTGAAGCCTCATCCCATCCCCAGTCTACCTTGGGAGAAAGTTGGTATGGACGTCATGACATACAACAACCATGACTACTTAGTGATTGTGGATTATTATTCCAAGTACCCTGAACTATGCAAGCTCGACAGTAAGACGGCCAGCAGTTTGGTTGTGCACTGCAAGTCGGTGTTCGCGAGGCACGGCATACCTCGCGAAATCATCAGTGACAACATGCCATTTAACAGTGCCACCTTCAAGGCGTTCCTGTCCGAGTGGGGAGTTGAGGGAACAACATCCAGTCCGCGGTACCCACAGTCAAACGGTGAGAGCGAGCGTTTCGTTCAAACGCTGAAGCGCATGCTGCAGAAGGCGAATTTCGATCACCGTGACCCATACATTGCGCTCTTAGAGTATCGAAACACGCCGGTGTCTGGCATGACGTTATCGCCAGCTGAGATGTTGATGAGCCGTACGTTGAGGACGAAGTTGCCTGATTCGAAGTCGGCGTTGCGTCCACGGGTAGTCAGCGCAACTTCTCAACTACTACAACGCCAGGCGACGTACGCCAACCACTACGACCGTGGCGTGCGTACGCTACCTCCACTGCGTGAAGGCGATGCCGTACGCATTCGCTCCGGTGCAACATGGGAGCGAGCCGTCGTGAGCCGAGTCGAGAATACTCCTCGCTCATATACGGTGACAAACGAAAACGCGCAGGCATACCGACGAAACCGGCGCGACCTCCTGAAGACGAAGGAGAAGCCGCCGCTCCCGACACCGCCGACCGCGATCGCCGAGCCGGAGGCACAAGGAAGGCCTCATCATCAGGCTGTCCCCGAAGCCGTGGCTCCTTTGCGACGTAGCAACCGCAACGCAAACCGCCCAGGGTGGTTGAGTGATTACGTCGGCTGAATATGCCAGACCAGCTGAGGACAGTCTACTCCAATGAGGCTGGTCACCTGTTTTTTGCGTTAATTGCGTTGTTAGTGTTTTTAGCAGTTAGTATTCGTGACTTTATATAACCATATTAATTACTTCGACGAAAGGGAGATGTGACATACTGCAATTGTGCTACGTAGTATCATGACGCTATGCCTATTACGTTCTATCATGATTGTCGTTTTATTAACCAATGACGTTCCTCCTTTTATTCGGATTTGAATAAAGATGTCGAATTCATACAAAGCGTGCTTGTGACAAGATCTACCAGAGTAGTGAAAGCACCTATAAAGTTAAACTTGTGAACTATAACTACAAAGTTAGTGTAGTTATCAGTGTACGTTTTTATTTGCACATTTTCTACGAGCTGTAGAACACTCTGGACTGTTTTCTAATTTAGTTTATTTCATTCATAGAACAGTGAACTCTAATACAAGTTTGTATCCTAAAGAGGGAGGAATGTTATATATGACATATCACGTGTTCCTGTTCCTGGTTAGAGAGTTGTTCCGGACTTCCGGTAATAAAATGTTTTGTTCTATTTGACTACGTCAATAGTTCTCTGTAAATGTCGTACCCAATACACGACATCTACTAAGCGTATATTTACCTTATGAATGCAGGGAAAACAGGGACAGGTTCAATGGTTATAATTATTGTTGTTATGTTAATAATATGTATCATGTATCACTATTGTTGGTGATTTTAATGCGGATATTTCCAAGAAATCAGTTTTGGGGAATATCTTACCTGATTTCGGCAAAGAATTTACTCTGGCTATATGTGATCCAAGCTACTCTCCCGATAGCACAT
This sequence comes from Paraescarpia echinospica, assembly GCA_020002185.1. Lineage (NCBI taxonomy): Eukaryota > Metazoa > Annelida > Polychaeta > Sabellida > Siboglinidae > Paraescarpia > Paraescarpia echinospica. The sequence continues at coordinate 33,884,477 of CM034532.1, read as the reverse complement.
ATACATACGTTAGTTCTGCCTGGGGTACTACATCATGGCTAGACCATATCATATGTACCGCTGATGCCTATCTAATATGTCCATACTTTGATATTATTTATTCTGATCACCACCCGATATCGTTCAGCATAGACAGTGCTATTGTACCAGAATGCGTTAGTGGTAGTGTCAATACTAATGAAATTATGCAAGGCATTCACTGGGACAGATTATACCAACAAGATATTGACGCATATAGAGAATGCACGAACGTTGGATTGAGCAAACTGAATGTTCCACCGGGTATTAGATGCACTGATCCCAATTGTCATAATTGTAATCATCATGATGATCTCGATGACTTTTACAATTCTATCGTGATTACATTGAAGAGGAGTGGTCACACACTCCGGTCAAATCGCAAAGGTGCTTATAAGTATAATGCTGTACCAGGTTGGAACGAGCGAGATAAAGAGCTCCATTGTGCAGCCCGTGATGCTTACTGTATATGGAAAGAGACTGGTAAACCTAGACAAAGGGTGAAATTTTTAATGTTATGAAATTATCCAGAATTAAATTCTAGCAGGCGATCAGAAAATGGGAGACAGAAAATATAATTGCTAATAACATTGCAGAACAGTTGTGTCAAAAAAACTTCCGACAAACATTGATAATATACACGGTGCTGTAAACATCGGGTCAATGTGGAAGCATCATTATGAACATTTATTTAATTATGTGGATGATAGCCGATGTGATAGTTTGTTTTGATTGTTCCACTGGCAATAAGGGAATGACTGTTGGTACAGTTGAACCGGTGGATATTATTAATGGACTCTCAAAAAATAAGTCACCAGGTCTGGACGGTATCAATGTAGAACATATTAAGTTCACTGATTCTCAACTCGCTGTGCTTTTGTCTATCCTTGTGTCTTTGATTCTGGTGCATGGTTATATACCAAAAGAAATTTCACAGTCTGTTATTGTACCAATTATTAAAGACAAAAATAGACGAGCAAACGACAAAGGTAATTGTAGGCCAATATGTATATCGAACATATTTTCGAAGATAAATAGACACTGTTCTTTTTAGCCGAATGGAAATGTACTTGGAAACCACTCCTAATCAATTTGCCTTTAAGCCTAAACATAGTACGGAGTTATGCATTTGCATACACTAAACATGGTTCAGCTATGCACGTCGCGTTTTTTAGATGCATCAAAGGCGTTTGATCGTGTCAACCGATATCAACTTTTAGCGAAACTAGAACAACGAAAAGTACTGAAATATATCTTAAGAGTACTCAGCAATTAATTCAATAATCAATGTGTATGCATACGATGGGGAAATACCTACTCGGACTTCTTCTCGGTAGGAAGTGGTGTTAAGCAAAGTGGGAAGTTACCCCCTTTACTTTTTAACATTTATATGGATAATCTGAGAATACAACTGCACAAAAAACAAATCGGTTGCAGTCTTGGTAACATGGTTGTTAATCACCTTATATACGCCGATGATCTACTTCTGTTTGCACCTTCTGCTAAAGGACTACAAACACTACTAGACATGTGTTACTCATATGGATGTGAGCACGACATGAATTATAATGCGGGTAAATCCCTGGTCATGTACTTTGAATCTAAATAAATGACATTAGGAGGAAAGACGTTAAACTGTGCCACCTCTTATAAATATCTTGGGCATGTCATTTCCAATAACTCGTCAGATGAGTCTGACATGCAAGCCAAAGTGAGACTTTTGTATGCCAATAGTAATGTGTTACGTCAAAAATTCCTCTTTTGTTCAACTGCTGTAAAAAATTTAGCTATTTACAGCGTATTTTGGTAATATATGTGTGCGTTATGGGTGAATTTTAGAAAAGTTAATTTTCAGCAATTCGTTGTTGCATATAACACCTCTTTCAGGATATTGAACAATTTGACCATGAGATGTAGCGCTAGCCACATGTTTGTTACAGCTAATGTCAGCTCGGGTAAATGTGTAACCAGAAAGGCTACTTTTAGCCTAATGAATAGGATTGACATGTCTTTGAATCCCATTATTTATAGCATTAAAACTAGCGACATGTATTGTCCTTCGAAATTTCGGCACCAGTGGGTCCGGGATTTATATAATTTTTAAACATGTTGTTCTTCTCGATGTATTTTTATATTTATTTACATACTTTTATTGATGTATTTTTATATATGGACATGCTGATTGTCTGAAATAAATACATTATTATTGTATGTATCCTGGCTTTGGTATTATGGTACAGTACATATTATTGGAGGCAGAACATATTAATGCAATTACAGTGTGTAACATTTGTATAATGGTGTTTACTTCCTATCTTGGCCTGGTTCCATACTAGCTAGTATGAATTTACCCAACTGTATGGGTACATTATACTAGTTTGACCCAGTGACTGTCCGGTTTTCTTTTTCATAATGTTTCAGGATGCCTCCAAAACGTAAACGCGTTGCAAAAGCGCCAGCTCAGTATCACGAGACAGTCGTAGGACCTCCTCGCAAATGAGCCAGGACGATTGACAGGGACGGGCCTGAGGATGGGAAACCATCAGCCAGGCGACCCCAGGAGCAGCTGGATTAGCAACACCAGCAGCGGCCGGGTCAGCAGCAGCAGCGGCTGGGTCAGCCGCAATGGTCGCGGAGTTGATCACTGGTGATCTAGGTGAGGAATTACCTCAATACTCCTGTAACATGCGGGCACTGGCAGCAGTACCGCTTGGTAGCAGATTAAAGAAAGAATTTGGTCCAACCAGTATACTGATTTGGCTTTACTGATTAGTGAAGCAGCGCATGAAACGACATATATGTTTACTAGTCTCAACTTTGAACAAACATAGCCAGAGGCCATGAAGAAAATTGCTAAAATCGAGCAATTTCCTGATTTTCATGGCCATCTATACAGAGCAGTGGCCATGAGAGACACAGGGTATCATGAAATACACGCAGATCATCCATACCGCGGCTACGATTCACCCCGTCCAGATTTTTCTTGCATATGACAGGGACTTTAGGAAGTTGAGGGAACACTTCAACATGCCGTGATGTGCGTCACACCAAGAACTCCTACATTCGGTTAGCAAGACCATAGCAAATCAGCCGACCTTTTCCCCAAAGGAGACAGCCTGTAGCCAGACAACAGCCCTTTCCCACAGGCTAGTGCTTCGTACACAGATGCCCATTATGCAATGTACAGCATGCAATGTCGCAGTGCCAAGGTAATCGTCCGACCCCCAATCAAACACACTTCCACCACCCTGCCACCCTCTTCAAACAGCCTGCTTTCCCAGGCATCGAAGCTCCCAACTCCAGTCCACACCGCCCAGCTCTGGCAGCTCCTACAAGAAAGTACGTATGAACCAGCCTTGACAGAAGAAATTTGCCAAGGATTTACCATGAATTTCCACTTTCTTTTCAAGGCGATCTAAGCCACAAAGCAGTATCGTGCAACCACCCATCTCTCTTAGCAAACCTTTCAGTGGGAAGGGAAATGATTATAAAATACTGTACTCTAGGACGCATTGCAGGCCCCTTCAAATTACTCCCAATTTTTAACTTGGTTATATCACCATTAGGACTTATTCCAAACGCAGAGCAAGACAAGTTTTGGATATCACGATTTATTCCCAAAGGGAAATTCAGTTCATTTTGGAATACCAAGAGTTGTTCTGTAACATATGAAAATTACGACTACTTTGTTTCATTGCTGACACCAGTACGTCGTGGTTGCTTTACTGCCAAAGCTGGTATTGAATCTGCATTTCGGATTATTCCGGTTCATCCTATAGATTATCATCTGCTTAGTTTTTCATTTGAAGGTCAGTATTATTATGATAAATGTCTTCCAATGGGTTGCTCCAATTCGTGCAAAATTTTTGAGCAATTTAGCTGTGCCTTGCAGTGGATTCTACAAATAAATTTCTTGTTTTTCGTTTTTCGTATGTCACACATCCTTGACGATTACATTTTACTATCGCCATCTCAGTGGCTTTGCAACTTTTATCTGCAGCAATTTTTTTCTATGGCTAATTGTCAATTCCGGTGAAGCATAGCAAAACTGTGTGGCCATCAACTTGTGTGGTTGTTCATGGTATAGAAGTAGACACTGTGAAAATGGAGGCTAGGCTCCCACAAGACAAACTTTGTGTACACATGGAAAACGGATTTTACCTAATGCCTTGTTTTTATTTCCTTTAAATTATATTTCAAAGCGCGCTTTTATAATAAGTCTATTAAACTGCAAAGAAATGGATATTCATTAAAAACAATACATATGACATAGTGTAGTTTATTCAATACACCTTCACAATTACTTATCGTCGACTTCTGGATAGGTCTTTGCATCGGCTCTTGTTTTGCACCGTCTCTTAGCTGATATGGAATTACCACTCCTAGCGAATGACAAGTGGGATCCGGCAACTAAATCTAGCATAGTCATATGCAGTGTCCAACAGCCTCTAAGAAGTCTTCCGTGTTTTTGTTGCCAACTGCAATGTCCACACACAGTTTGTGCAGTCAGGTTTGTAGCTCTGTGTACACTCGTTTGGTGCGAGCTTGTGGTGTCTGACCTCAGTGGTCCTGCAGCAGCATTTTTGCTGCCACTGCTTCGTCTTTCCGCAAGCAGATCACTGCCATCCACAAGGACGGATGGTGGTGGCCTACAAGTTGTTGGAAGCCTTGGTTTTACGAGTACGAGTATTTCAAAAATGTACTCAAGTACATGAGTACACGAGTACCGAATACTTCTGCCCCAGGTCTGCTAGAGACAACAATGAAACTCTGAGAGGAACTCAGATGCCATGTCTGCCATAGAAGCTTTGAAGTACAAAGCTTCACAAAAGCCGAGAACAAACCTATCAATAGCATGGTACTACTATCCTGTCCATTCCAGTTCCATTGAGGCTGCAATGCTTCCAAGTTGGAATGTGCGTAACATTATTGTACATTAACTAGTCAGATCTGCTTGAAATTTCTGACAAGACGCACTAGATCTAAAACGTAACATAATAAATATAAATCAAATTATAGTAAACATCATATAAATATATATATATACATTGTATACAAGTCAGGATTGCAATATGTTAAATATGTTTGTACAAATTGTACATTCTAACATAATTAAATATAACTTAATTTCAGCTGCTCAAGAAAGTACAAAGTTGTATTTCCAGCATGTCATGAAACCAGTTCAATGATTATGTAATAACAGGCTAGCACAATCAAACTTGATCACGTCCATAGTGTTAAATGTTTTATACCTGGTACACAGATGTCTTCTCTTCTTTTCTCAGATGTTGCCAATTCATAAGTTAACCATGCCAGCCATATCAGACATACATCAGTGGTGATGTTTACACACATCTTTTCGTCTCTGAACTCTCATCTACAATGACAATCAACTAGGAATAAATGATATAAAAAAGTATGTTGTTTGTACCCAGACAATAAAGCACAACATTCCATTCGGACTCCAGTTACTCTTACCACAAGGATACAAATTAGCACCAGTTGATTTGCAAATTTGTATAAAATACCTTTCATGTTAAATTAGGTAACCAAAATGTCATAATGTACCGGTAACTATTATTGATTTGCAACAATGACAGGTCTATTGAAAGTAAGAGCATTAGCACTGGTTTTGACATCACAGTACTTATCATTTTGTGGGTACTTTATAGCACAAAATTTAAGGCTCGGCTATATGATGTTTCCCATCATTAAGAATTCTAGGTTAATGCTGCTGATAGCCATTTCCATATGCGAAATGACTTATTATTTGATGAAACAAAATTTTAGTTTTTTGCCAAATTGGCGGGACTTTACTGTTGTCACATCCGCTCATCAGGCAATAGATTGCTAATCCATCCTTTTATCCACACCCACAGAAATATAACCCAGGTTAATACAATAAAGTTTTGTGTTGGCTGTCTAATCTATTAGTGAACATGTTCATGAAGTTGAAAGAAAATGTTTTTTGTTGAATTTTCTTATAACACAACTATTAAATTTAAACTCACTTCAATGTTTTGACTGCCGTTGATTTGTCATGCACTACTTGCAAGATGGTGTGGCAAACAGACTAAACCATGAAGAGAGATGAGGGGAATAAAGATCAAAGCTGGGTCCAATTATGTAATAGTAATTGGTTCTCGTTTTGAAATTATAATGTAACTGTAATTGATTATTTTGTCTAATTGAAACAATGACACAAATTACAATCAATTACAGAGTTTTCTGACATCACAAGCTTTGTCTAAATCAACTACTTGGAACAACTTTTCCACAGATTGCTTTCAATTTACCCAATGCCTAAGTTGTGATTCCAACTTGTCATTCACCAAATAGTACTAGTTAATTACTCTGGCATTATCCAATACTGTTTGCTCAGTGTCCAAGGTCAATATCCTCTTTGTTCTTTAGTCAGGCTGTAAGGTGCCACTGCTAACTGGCTATACTGGTTTGAGTCACAGTATTTCTTCTTCTTCTTCTGAATAACGTGGTAGCCCCGACTTCCGGGTAATGTCCCACAGGTTTCTTCAGAATATTTCTTTAGAAGATTCTAACAGTTCTTAGCAGTTAGCACTTTCTCTTCTGAGAGCAACAAAGGTATTTTATTACAGATTTCCTGGCTTAATTTAACAAGCAAACGGAGCAGTGTTTTAATTACTTGCAACCAGGGATATGAATATTAACTAGAGGTTTCTGATTGCGAAAGCATGCCCCTTGAAGGAACTACAAAATGTTATATGTTCAATTGTACCATTTTAGTACATGCACAATTTGGTAATGTGCTTTTTCCAGATGCACACATTCTCTATCACAAAAAACATCCAGGCCAACAGAACTCCCAATACTATCACCTGACAACATAAAGGCTGTGCACTGTTGCATCTGAACTGGTGCATGTGCTACCTGTATTGCAAATCAGGGTTTTGAAGCCATTGTTGTTAATGATTTAATAAACATGAGACACATGTTGCCAATTTACGAGTTAAACTGGAATTGAATTAGAAAAAATTATTGAATTAGATTTGATCCTTTAACACTTGTAGTCAGTACTTTCAACAACTGAATTTGAATTGATCCTTGACCTTGGTAAATACAAATGATTTGAGAAAAAAATAATTGAACCCAGTTCTTGTTATATTATCCAAATAGTTGTAAGGCGTCGCCTAGTTGTAACGGCAGGCGCCCAACATAGGCCATGCCAATGCAACAAAAACAGCACAGCAAAAAATGTAGGCATCGAAAAATGTAAAAACTACATATGTGGCCAAGGCCCAAGCCCAAGCCAAGGGTAATGTCATACCTATGGCGGCCATACCGATGAATGGCTACAACGTTTATGCATATATTTCATGTTGAAGTTATATTTGCACACTGGGCAGCCCAGTTTGGCGATCTTTTACTTTCTGACCTAACCATGAAAACGACCACCTACAGCCGCCAAACTTCTTCTCCTCATATATCTTATATACATATACACATACACACTACATTAAAAAATGGGCCAAGTGGCCCTGAAGCCCTTTGGACTAATACGTCTATGTGACCCCGGCTGACCAAAGGAGTGATAAGTCGGAAAAATTTTAACATTGTTTTCTTACATCCTTGTAACGGTTTGGTAGGGTGCTTTACACGGTTTAAAAAAATATGACTGCTACAAAAATTGGCAAAGTTATGGAGCATTGAACATGGTAGGGATCAAAAAGTGAAAATTAAGAAAACGGCTGTTGAAGTTTTACATTATATATGCAAATGGATTGCACGGAAATATTATATGCACAACATTCAAATGTGGCACACAGTATGTAATATGTATGTCATGTTGCAATGATATACTGGAAGTACAAATGTGCTGCTACAAAGACTTATTAAGTTATGCCAGATTATGTCTTCATGTGTAAAACTAAGGACAGATTATTTGAGAGCAAAAGGTAGACTCACACTGTTTGACACAGTTTAAAACCTACAGGCAACTGTCCAGTTTAACAGGGGTCTAGTGGCTTAATGCTGTCTGTTGACACAAGCTACTGCCAGTGACCAATTACAGATTAGTCACAGTTTCCATCAAACAATAGCAGGCAGAGAATCTTAGCTCTACAGCTGGGTGTAATACACAACCAGAGCCACCACTGATTCATGGTCAAGTAGATTAGCTCAATGCACCAACTAAAACAATACACAACACTGTGAGTGACAGTGTCCAGAGTGAGGCCTAAGCAGTGTCCTCATTGCTGAATAGATCAATTAAACCTGCCAAGTGGGTGACATTCTGCACAAGTGTTCATTAATCCTTAGTGATTGTTCAGAACACCAGACTGACCACATACCTAAACAAAGCGAATGTAATAGGTGAAGAACAGGCAGTGTTCAAATAGGGGTATTGGTTGAATTGTATTTGTCTCAATGCAAAAGGCTTTATTGTGCCTTCATTGATTATAAGAAAGCATTTGATTTAGTAGACCGGTCCTCCCTGTGGTCTAAGATAATTTCATACGGTATTAATGGTATTGTGTTGAAAGTTGTATACAATATATATACAATTATGGGTCAGCTGGATGCTGATTGAACGTTTGAAATTGAAGCCTTTGTAAAACTTTTGTCTCGACTTCACCGAAGGCGGTGTCCTGCTGTCAGAACTTCGAAGGTATTACTCACCTAACTTACAAATATATAGGGAGCTAATGGAGAGGCCCATCATAATCCATAGCACTACAAAATGAAGTATCTGAAAGTCACACTTCATATACTGAGTGACACATCTCGTACTGTCTCTCTGCACTGTTGCAATGTCCAATAGTTTCCTATCACAACCCTCGTGTACAATATACCAAAGCTATATATTTCTAACACCACAACATATGTATTATCATTGGATAGGTAATTGAATAATCTTTCAGATGAATGCAACTTGTAGCAGCAGAAAATGAAGCATACAAAAGTTACACCGCAAACAATGACATGCATTCTCAAAATGTGATTCATTCAAAAATTAGTGCTATGTAATAGTAGTTTGTCAAAATGTAAACAAACTCAAAGACAGTTGCAGCTTACTGTCCACCAAGCAGTAGCAGAGCAGTTTTATAATAATAATAATCCACAAGTTAAGTGAGCAGGGCGGATGTTATCATACGTAGAAAGGTACAGAAAGAAACTGAAATTTTCTATAAAAAGAACACGTTTGCCTATCAATGGCATGTATTTCCTATTGTTGCTGTTTCTGCTGGGCAGAAACAGTTTCTGCCCGGCATAAATCAAACCCTGTAGGTAATTATTAATCAAATGTTTTTTGGTGAATCATAGTTACAGATCATTAAGGGTTATGATGGAAGTAAAATGTTTACATGTTTACTGTTCACTGAAAAAAACAGCTCCACAGAACTAATTATAGTTATTGTTAAGATGTTTAACCTAGTTCCATTATCTGACATTGTGCCAACATATTGGTGTATTGGGATCATTAAGCCTATATAATTATTATATAAACATAGCAGCAGACACTGGGACTGCTGCCTGGCTAAATGGATGCAATGGTGCTTTGAAGTTAGTTCTTCTGCCAACTATCCTTTTCACACAAGCCTATAGGTTTAGTAGCTGCCAGCACACAACTGAGCCTAAACTACCATGCAGGTGTGAAAAACGTGCTGATGTATTTGAACTTGATCCATTAATTAACTGACCACCAAGCAGTAGCAGAGCAGTTTTATAATAATAATCCACAAGTTAAGTGGTAGTGATCTTCCTTTTATCATTCATGTGATGTTTATTGTGAGCAGGGCGGACAAATGATTATCGTACGTAGACAGGTTCAGAAAGAAACTAAAATTTTCTATAAAAAAGAACCACATACCTAAACAAAGCGAATGTAATAGGTGAAGAACAGGCAGTGTTCAGATAGGGGTATTGGTTGAATTGTATTTGTCTTGACACAAAAGGCTTTATTGTGCCTTAACTATGTCAACTCTTCTAATGGTTGAAATTTTGTTCTTTCAGGTGACAACTATATTGTGAATCTGTAATTATTAGTCTATATTGATACAATTGATTTACACAGTAACATATCTACACAAGGCATGGCAAGCGTAAACAGAACAGTAGAATGCATTTGATATAAATAAAGTGTAGGATATTTCACTCTATAGTTGTCCAGAATATTAATTTTCTATGTTTGTCACCTACAGGTGACAGAATATTAATTTTCTATGTTTGTCACTGTTATAATCGGACATTCTGTAGTCGTTACATCGGGTATAATCTATTCTGTGTATACGGCGCGCTGTTGCGCGCTTTGTGTGTGTAGTTGGTTTCCGCCGCAGGCGTGGTTCTTCGTTCATTATAAAAGGTTTATAATACTTACTACTCTCTAGTTATACATTAATAGTCAAGTTACAACAGCTGGCGACGAGGATAATGGCAGGCTACATCGGTCAGCTAGGAGAGTTCAATGAGGCTAAAGAGGACTTTGAGAGTTACGTAAAGAGGCTGGATCAGTGGTCTGAATTGAACGGAATCGATTCGACGCAGAAAGCAAACGTGCTTCTTTCTGTGATCGGGCCTACGTCATATAAACTACTCAAAGATATCCTGACGCCGGAGAAACCGAAGGATAAGTCCTACGTTGAACTATGTGATGCCTTAAAGGGGCATTATTCGCCAAACCCTCTGGTTATTGCCGAGAGATTCCGATTTTACAAGAGAGGACAGAAGGAGGGAGAGTCGGTGGCAGACTACGTGATCACCTTGAAGCAGCTGAGTGGTACGTGCGAGTTTGGAGAGTTCCTACCGCACGCCCTGAGAGACCGTCTGGTGTGTGGTCTTCGGAATGAGAACATTCAGAGGCGATTGCTAACCACCAAAGAGCTCACCTTCCAATCAGCAAAAGAAGTAGCGATTGCAATGGAGCTGGCGACCAGAAGTGAGGTCTGTCTACGGGCCACTGGTGAATCCGTAAATAAAGTCACTTACTCGCCGCGTCAAGGAAGTGGTCGTGCTGCACGCAAGCCTGAGAAGTCGAGACGGAATGAGTGTTATCGCTGTGGCGAGGACCATAATCCTGAAAGATGTCACTTCAGGACGGCAGTGTGTTATGTCTGTAACAAAGTGGGACATTTGGCACGCAAATGCAGAGGAAATAACCGCAGAAACACGTCTCAGAGTCAGATGACCAAGAGTCAATCCCAGAATGTTCGCTACGTCGGTGTGGTCGCTGATGAGTTGGACATTGGAATCTACACGTGTAACGTTGGAGGGGCCGGGGCGCAGCCAATCTTCGCTGAAGTGGATATTGGAGGCAACGCCGTGAGAATGCAGGTGGACACAGGTGCAGCTAAGTCGCTCATTCCAGAGACACTGTACTTGAGACATTTTGCACATCTCGCTCTACAACCCACCAACCTCACTCTACGCACCTATACTCAAGAGGTCATCGAGCACATCGGAGTGGTCACTCTGGATGTGAGGCATGGAGACCAACGAGCTGAGTTATCCGCAGTGGTCGTCAAGGGCGACAAAACACCTCTACTAGGAAGAGACTGGCTGGCAAAAATGAAGTTAGACTGGTCGAGTATCCTGGCAGTCACCGCAATTGCAAGGCATTCGGTGGAGGAAGTGCTGAAAGGGCATTCAGAGGTATTCCAAGAAGGAACGGGCACAATAAAGGGCTACACAGCGCACATCTACATGAAGGAAGACGTGCAGCCTCGCTTTCATAAGGCTAGGCCGGTGCCCTACGCACTGCGAGATAAAGTTGAACACGAACTGGACCGGTTGGAGAAGGAGCGCATCATCCAGAAGGTGGACCACAGCGATTGGTCGGCTCCGATTGTGGTAGTGCCGAAGGCGAACAAGACGGTGAGGATCTGTGGTGACTTCAAAGTCACGATCAATCCGAATGTGGAACGTGAGCACTACCCACTTCCAAACGTGGAGGATCTCTTCGCGTCACTAGCCGGTGGCAAGGTGTTCAGCAAGCTGGACCTATCCCATGCGTACCAACAACTCGAGTTGGACGCCGAGTCGCAACACTACGTCACAGTGAATACCCACAAGGGCACGTATCGCTACCTGCGTATGCCGTACGGTGTGAGCAGCGCACCGAGTATCTTCCAGTCGGTGATGGATCAGATCCTGCAGGGCATGGATCATGTGATGTGCTTCCTAGACGACATCCTCATCACGGCTGAGTTGGAGCAGGAGCATCTGAAACTTCTAGACGAAGTACTCACTCGTCTGGAGAAGTGTGGCGTCCGAGTGAATCTGGCGAAATGTGAGTTTGCCAAGAAATCAGTTGACTACTTGGGTCATCTGATAGATGCGGAAGGCATCCATCCCATATCTGAGAAATTGGACGCAATCACCAATTCTCAGAAGCCGAAGGGGTTGATCAACTACTACGCTAAGTTTATACCCCGCATGTCTACCGTGTTACGTCCACTACACCTACTGCTCATGAAGGATCGTGAGTGGAGATGGACTTCCGAGTGTGATGACGCAATGCAGAAGTGCACAGATCTGCTGACGTCACAACAGGTGCTGGTGCACTACGACTGTCGTAAGCCACTGCGACTGGCTACGGATGCGTCTCCGACAGGCGTCGGGGCCGTGCTGTCATATGTCATGGAAAACAGAGATGAGAAGCCAATAGCGTTCGCGTCACGGACCCTTTCGTCGAGTGAGTGCAACTACACACAGATCGAGAAGGAGGCGTTATCGATCATCTTTGGAGTCAAGAAGTTCCATAAGTATCTCTATGGACGCTCTTTCACATTGATCACGGATCATAAGCCGTTGGTCACAATCTTCGGTCCCAAAACGGTTGTGCCAACGTTGGCAGCGTTACGAATGCAGCGTTGGGCACTCATCCTGCAAGCGTACCACTACGGTATCGAGTACCGTTAGTCCGAGGATCACGCCAACGCTGATGCATTGTCGAGACTACCTCTACCGACTACAACGACATAGGAGCCGGCAATATTCGAAGTATTAGTGGTTGACGATCTCCTGGTCAAGGCTAGGGACATCGCCGTGGAAACCCGCAGCGATCCTTTGTTATCACGAGTACTCGAGTATGTACTCACAGGTTGGCCCAACCACACAGACAAGGAACTACAAGTGTTCTTCGCGAAGCGAGACGAGCTGTCAACTGAACAGGGTTGTCTGCTGTGGGGATCAAGCGTTCTGGTTCCGTCAGCCTATCACCAGGCGATGCTAGATGAGCTCCACTCGGAGCATAGTGGAATCAGCCAGACCAAAGCATTCGCGCGCAGCTACATATGGTGGCCAGGTATGGACAATGATATCGAGACGATGGTGCAGGCTTGTGCAGTGTGTCAGTCAGTGAAGAATCAGCCAGCCGTAGCACCACTGCATCCATGGCCTTGGCCCACACGCATATGGCAGAGAATTCACATTGACTTTGCTGAGAAGGACGCTGTGAACTATCTGATTGTGGTTGACAGCCATTCGAAATGGTTGGAAGCTGTGGCGATGAGGTCCACTACATCCGCTAAGACCATTGAGGTACTCAGAGGAATGTTCCCATCTCATGGTCTACCGGAGGAGGTCGTGTCAGATAACGGGCTTCAATTTATCGCACACGAGTTCAAGACGTTCATGGACAAGAACGGCATCAAACATACGAGGGTGGCTCCATACCATCCAGCGTCGAACGGTGCTGCTGAACGCTGTGTGCAGACTGTGAAGCAGAGTCTTCGGAAGTACTCTGTTGGAACTCATCTGACGAAGGAGAGTTGGCTCGCTAATTTTCTCCTGCGTTATCGGTACACTCCGCATACCGTGATCGGTGTGTCTCCTGCAGAACTCTTCCTCAAGCGTCGACTGAGGAATCGCTTCAGTCTTCTCAAACCGCACCTAGAGAGACACATGGAGGAGAAACAGACGCAACAAAGAGCAACACGATCGGAGTAGAGTGAAGCTTCGAGAGCTGGTCAGCAGTGATCCAGTACATGTTCGCAATCATCGTGGCAGCGGTCCTCCGAAATGGGTCGAGGGCAAGATCATCAGACGACTGGGTCCGCTCACCTACTTAGTGCAAGTACGTGCACAGTGTCGCTATGTGCACGTAGACCATCTACGGCTGACGGATGAAAGTGAGGTGACTGTACCTATGGTTCCGGAGATTCCAGAGTCGGTGTGTGTTACCTTTCCTTCATCTTCTACGGAGCCGTGTGTTCAAGCATAGTCACTTCCGTCTGAGGCAGATGAAACTGTTCGAGCACCAAGTGATGTGACTGTGGTTCCTGATGAATCATCGTCTCCTGTGCTACGCCGATCAAACCGGTGTGTCAAACAACGGAAAATACTGGACTTTTAAGTGATTCAGTATTCTGACACTTCCATGTTATTACATTAGTTAGTGACTTAAAAGCTTAAGAGGAAGGAGTGTTATAATCGGACATTCTGTAGTCGTTATATCGGGTATAATCTATTCTGTGTATACGGCACGCTGTTGCGCGCTTTGTGTGTGTAGTTGGTTTCCGCCGCATGCGTGGTTCTTCGTTCATTATAAAAGGTTTATAATACTTACTACTCTCTAGTTATACATTAATAGTCAAGTTACGACAGTCACCTGCAAGTTTCTACAGACAATACATCTTTAACCAATAGATACCACAGTCACATCATTTTATAATAATTAAATGAACATCAAAATAAACACAACTTGCAATTATAGAAAATCAATAGTTTTGAAGATACAGTTTAAAAGTGTTAGGCAACTGTTCAGTCTAACAGGGGTCAAGTGTGTCTACTCTGCCTGGGTGCTGTGACCAATTAAAGATTAGTCAAGGTCTCAATGGCCTAGGCAGTAGAAATTAGTCACAGCTTTTGACTTTCTGGCACATTACACAACATCTACTGTTGGGGGTGATCTCAAGGGCCCTTCTCAAAACCACATCACTAGATAATGTAAACGTTTTGCACTTTGGGGGCCCCTTGGGTGCCCTTAGAATGATTCAATCAAATACAGATTTCTTGTACATAGTGGCAGCACCCTAAGATACATCTATGCAAAATTATAAAAAAAGTTGCTGAACAGTTTTTGAAAAAATAGGCCAAATGTTACATTTTTACCAGTTTTGGGGTCCATGGAGGCCCTAGGGAGCCCTTAAAATGATTCAATCAAATACAGATTTCTCGTGCATAGTGGCAGTGCCCCAAGATATGTCTATGCAAAATTAGAGAGAAAGTTGCTGAACGGTTTCTGAGATACGGCAGCCAACGGCGGACGGCAGACACTGAGTGATGGCAATAGTCCCTTGGACCTTCGGCCAAAGGACTAAAAAATAATAATTTTATATTCCTACCACGATCAAATTTCACAAAACAAACTCGAGAAAAATTTGACTTCTACAGCGGCAACTATCCGTTGCTCCGGGGTTACCGTAAAATCGATATTGTATCAAGCTTCACAGAAGTGTGTGTGTGTCTGTGCATGTACACTAATACGTTCTTTTGATAAGAAAATTAATACAATTTATTATTATATTATTGAAATATAATGCTACCATCAGATATGTATTAATAATAATAATATTAATACATTTTTTTACATTCATTGCTTGTTAAGCATAATGAATAAATGATAATCAAGTATGGTAGTAGAAAAATACAAAGTTTTAACGGTTTGGTCGCATTCTAAAATAACATTAATATCTTAGTGCTTTTTTATTGTGGGAAGATCGGATAAACATTAAAATTAAATAATAAATATACTTATATAGCGCCAACTCTAGTTAGAAACTATTCAAGACGCATTACATGTAAAATAATAATAAATCAAAAAAGTAATTAATTAAGTAAAAAAATTAATATTAAAAACAAATTATCTTTAAATATTATTGTGTCATATAAACAAAAGATAACTGATAAAAGTTTAATGCCAAGTCTAAAAGTCACAATAGCAGTTAAAAATGTTGATTAAAAGAGAGTGTTTAAAAGTCCCAGTGTTCATTACATGCATTGAAAACAAGTAGATCACTCCGCAGATCCGAGACTGCTGCAGCTACTGGAGTTCAAATATTGATTAAAATAGAGTGTTTTTAATGCGCTTTTAATAGCTTCTTCACTGTTTAGTTCACGCATTGATGTGGGTAAATCGTTCCAGAGGTCCGGAGCTGCTGCCATAAAATTCACGTCTCTGACTTTGCATCTTGTTCGCGGTCTCGCAAGTTGACGATTTCCCACTGACCGAAGGGACCTGGTGGGCACGCAGAGGCAGACAAGCTCGCTCAGGTACACGGGCCCACACTTGTTAACAGTTCTGTGCACGAATACCAGGACCTTGAAACGAACGCGTTCTCGTACCAGCAGCCAATGTAGGTCTTGGAGCACTAGTGTGATGCTTACGTATTTGGGCACTCGCACGATCATTCTGGCTGCAGAGTTTTGGACACGCTGTAACCGTACAAAGTTCTTGTCCATGGTGCCGTACTTGAGGGAGTTGCAGTAGTCAAGCCTTGATGTCACCAATGCGTTGACTACTCTCTCCCTCATCTGTCTTGGCAGGAACTTTGATTTGGCTGATGTGATGTAGGTGGAAATAGCAGGACCGGATAATCACTGATGTGTTGGCAGACATGTCCATGTGACAGTCTAAAGACGGCACCAAGGTCTTTAATCTGATGCACAGCTCGGATGAGAGAACCACCAACATTGATGCTGAGATCATTTACTAACTACTTTGCAGACACTGGGACAATCGGAAGGAACTCGGTTTTCTGGTCGTTCAGTTTGAGGTAATTAGAGGTCAGCCAATCCCGAATCTCCATGATGCAGGCTTCAAGACGCTGAAGGGCCTCGAGTAATGCCGTAGTATTAAGCGCAAATGCACGCATCAGCTGCAGATCATCAGCATAGTGATGAAACATTACACCGTGCCTTCTGATGACATCGCCGACTGGTTGGACATACAGAGAGAACAGTACAGGCCCAAGGACGGATCCCTGCGGCACTCCTGTTTTAAGAACGTGATGTTCAGATGCACTCTGGCCAATTACAACATGCTGTTTGCGGTCTTGCAGATATGATTCCATCCACTGGAGAGCGTAGACAGCTGAGCCGACTGAGTAGAATAGTGTAGTCAATCGTGTCAAAAGCTAAACTCAGGTCAAGAAGCACGAGCAGGGTGCCTTCTTTGCGATCCAAGGCCACCCGGACATCACTGCAGACTTTCAACAATGCAGTTTCTGCAGAGTGAAGCTTTTTGTATGCCGACTGAAACGGTTCATTCATATCTTGTGAGTCAAGATGATCAGACAATCGATGTGCAACTATCTTTTTAATAACCTTGGACAGATGAGACTGACTGCTGACAGGTCTATAGTTATGTAGCACATCACGGTCCAGAGATGGCTTCTTCAATAGTGGACAAACACGAGCCTCCTTTAAGGACGATGGCACTGTTCCTTCTTCAAATGACTTGTTGGTAATAGCAGTAATAACTGGTACCTTGATAGCAGGCACTGCAGAATTTGTTTGCCTGGCAGAGGATCGAATTGACAGCTCTTTGTTAATCCAGACACAATCTTGTGTATCTCCTCTTCCGATGTTGGCACGAGCAAAAATTCATCTTCGAAGCTCATTATAATTTCGCGGTAGTTACGTCGAATTGCCGATTCGTTCGTTGGTCATCAACTGAAAAATAACTGACCCATGGGAACACAGTTATTGGCTATTCGTATGACTTATTTTTGTTTACACTAGGTAGAAACTTTTCACTACCTGCAAACCATACGGATTATAATAATTGACTTAATTAATCGAGCTACTTTTTAACAGAACCAATGCCAATATTATAACTAGCATACACACACTCACGCGCCCGTATATATGAACGATATGTTATATATAATTATTTATATCGCGCGCGAACATGTGTACAATACTGATAGCGCCACTATACGGAATTTCTGTGAAGCTCGATACAATATCGATTTTACGGTAACCGCGGAGCAACGGATAGTTGCCGCCGTAAAAATCGAGTTTTACTCGAGTTTGTTTTGCGAAATTTGATCGTGGTAGGAATTTAAAATTATTTTGTTATAATGTAGTGTGTGTATATGTATGTAAGATATGTGAGAAGTTTGGCGGCTGTAGTGTAGTGTAGCCGTAGGTGGTCGTTTTCATGGTTAGGTCAGAAAGTAAAAGATTGCCTTCGGTTTTAATACTTACTTATTGCCAGTTTTTTTTTTAAGACACCACCCTGCAGTACCATTTTCATAAAATCTTACCGCTTTGTTTTTCCAGCAGAACGTAGCAGCTGCTCTGATGTCATTTGTCGGCCAAATTAACCGGACGCTATCTTCATGCACAGGGATCTTACCGTTACCGAGTAGGAAGTAGTGCACAACTGAAGTGTCGTAAAAGTATAATGTTCGGTATGGTAGCCTGCAATTGCGCCAGTTTCATTGTACATGAACTCTATTTTTCAGGGTATAAAAGTCCATGAAAGTAAGTACTATCGTAACATCGCGTGGCACTTCTTTAAAAAAAATAATGACCTGTCCCAACAGTTTAGCGCGCAACAAATGGTGGCGCCGCATCACGGAGCTTAGCCTTAAGTCACATTTAGCGTTGCCTACTTTATCGCTCAAAATAGCAGATTTTTTGTAAGTGCTACATTTTATTCGACGCTTGCCGAATCATGATAGGCAAAACGCAACAACCAAATATAACTTTAACATGAAATCCAAGCCATTGATTTATATATTCTGCTTTGTTGTGTTTATCTCGTTATATTTCCACGTTGCTAACAGTTATTCTGCGGCTACTTACTATGATTACGCGCGGTATCCGTATAAAAAGAAACAACGCAACGTAAGTATTACAATTAAAAATTCGTTGTTTGTCATAATTAAATATGTGGTATTCTTCAGTTGGCCTTTAAAATTATCTCCAACAACTGCACGACAGGGGACGGGTGATTTCTTTTCGGCAGTGTTTATCACTTTAACTTTGTCACAAGTTTGCAACTTTGTGGAATCGGCCATGGGTATAGCACCAGGAATGAACGACGGGCCACTGCTTTCGGCCTTTTCTGCTTTTGGCTGTTTGAAACTTGTGGTATTTATAGGTAGGCAGCAAGTCTGGACTTGAAACAGTTCAGGGACTCGGCCTTCACTACCTCCTGGGGCAGACTGTTCCATTCCGGAATTGCCCTGTACTGTGTCCTGCAATAGGGGATGTCGTAGCTGCAGGTGTTGTTCTTCCTGGAGCTCAGCCTGCTGTCTGTTGGTTCTGGCAGGTAGATGGAATTTATGGAGATGAGGCCGAGCTCTTTTGCGTCTCTGTTGCAGTGTCAAGGGAGTCGAGGATGGAGTCAACACAGGATGTTTGGTGGTGTCGGTTTGAGACCCATTTTGCTGCTCTGCGCTGCACTTTCTCTGTGGCCTGGGTATCACTTGCAGTGTAGGGGTCCCACACGGTGGCTGCATATTCCAGAATCGGGCAAACGAGAACCTTGTACGCGGTTTCTTTTGTTTCCTTGTTTTCGATCTTCAGGTTGCGTCGGAGGAAGCCGAGGGTCTTATTCGCTTTGTTTGTAGTGAAGTTTATATGAGATCCCCATTTCAGGTCGTCTTATAGATTGACACCGAGATATTTTATGGTGCCGACGTTCTCCAAAATGTGTCCATACAACTCATACGATGGTGTGATCTTATTCCTCTTGCGGGTATCTCTCAGCATAGAGCATTTCTGCACGTGGAAACTCATGGACCACCGTTTCTCACAGGTGGTGAGAGAATCGAGGTCTTCTTGCAGCTTTTTTCTGAGAATAAATATTTGCTTTAAAATGTAAATTTGTTTAAATACTGTTTTCAGGGTTTTCAAACACATTGACTAGAGTAATAAATTTACAATATTTAATATTTTAGTACAAATTATAACCAAATTAATGCAATTAATTAGTTAATTTTAGTTGTGTAGCATGCAAACTCAGCCAACACATTTCAATAAAAGACCATAATATCCTTGAATATGAAGATATTTGTATAATTTATGCTGTAAAACCACATGAATTATGGTGTTAAATATACATAACAATTTATTTAATGTTAATATAAATAATACTGGTAAGTTGTTATTATTGGCTAATTACTGTGGTACCGCAACAGACCGAGACATTTCAAGGAAAGGCCATAATGTCCATGATTATGAAGATACTTATATATAACATTTAATAAAACAAATAATTAATTGTTAGCAAATTTGAACATATCTCAAACTAATTGCACATTATTATTACAATAAAAAAAATTTACTTTAATTAACAGCCATGTCCAAGGTTATAGTACATTTCTAGCAAATATTATGTAAGATTAGTCTAAAGTCTGTAAAGTATTACAGAATTGGCATGGATTATAAATTATACACAGATAAATTTTACAAAGATTTTAATTCAACAAATTTTATAAATCACATCTGGCTCCGGCTGCAATGACACGCACAATCGGTTTTGCCAACACAGAACTTTCAAATGTGACGATTTTTGAACAGCGCAAAACCATATTTCTCAACAGAGCACACCACCAATGTTTTTCAACACAGACTAAATAAAACTAATAGATAAGGCTAAACATGAAATATTTCACATTAGACAGTTAGAAAATAATATCTGCAAATGAACACCGATGTGGTCATAAAATAGATATAGCTTAATTTTAGTCAAATTTCAACGACGTAGACATAAGTACAACTTAACTTGACAGCAGCCCAGCAGTGAATAAGGTAAATGACTGAAAAAACAGCACAAAAACATGAATTGAAACAAAACAATACCTGGGTGCCCGGCAAACAAGACGGCACTCTGGCGATTGTGAGTGGACGCACGCGAAACGACCCAGTTTGCAGAATTCATTGAAGCGCCGATTTGTTGGTGTTTGTTTACACAAAGAACTCTGGCAATCAGTACAGGAAAGGCATGTCTGTGCATCTTGCTGTATTTAGAAATGAAGATCTAGTCAGCCCAGTTAAAATATATAAGTATGTGATAATGTTTACTGTTGTGATTCATAGCCATGTTCATTGGACATTACAACTACTAAACTGAAGTTAGTACATTTGCTGTATGCAGGAGCGGAAGATCAGAGTGATAAAGTCGCAGTGTGAAGAGGGGTGTGAAAACAAGGTTGGCCTGGAACAGTTGAGTTGTGTGCGACGATGCATGTCTCCAGAGTGCTATGATGAGATCTACGCTCATGATCCGGTATGTATAATACTTTAATTCCAACTGTGTCGACATATTAACATTCTGTGCATCAACTTTAGTGTGATGAATGTTGACAGCAATCTGTGAAAACATTATTTCATTTTAGCCTATTGAATCTGGATTGTGTTACATTCATATTGTAAGTTTTCTCCCACAACCTTTGGTTCTTGTCTACATAATTTTTTGGACATCCATTTATCCCTTCATCATTCTTAGAGCTGCTGTCATGGGCACTGACAATCACCAACATCGTCACATGATGAAGTAAATGCTCAACAAACTTTTGAACAAAGTGTAGGGCACATGGATTCTAATGAAAGGACAGTGAAGCTCCCGAAAGCTCCATAGAGCAGAACCAAGGATTCTGATAGGAAGCTACAACTTTCTCAATACTTTTTCCAATGTTGCAGTAAATTACTTCAACTTACACAAAAAATTGTAACAATCACCTTAACACTGTTTTATTATAATGTAACATTATTATGATTATAATAAAGCATAAAAACAAATTAATAAAGTATAAAATGAAAATCTTCTTGGTAATAGCACAGAATGTTCTATCTGCACTTCAGCTGGAAGAAGGGGAGATTGACGTTCGCTACAGTTCCTTCAAAGGATGCATCTTGAAAAAAGTCCTTTGACGGACACAAGTCTCCAATTATAAACCAAGGCTGGTCTGAATATGATGGTGAAAGGATATTTGTGAGTTGAAACTCAACAACAGGTGTCTGCTTATTTATATCATCTATTGACAGTTTACCATCAAATACAAACCTGTATATGAGTATGTAATCTACATGTATTTATATAACTAAAGAAGTCAATAAAACATATACACATTGTTGTCTTGTGCCTGTTTAAAATCCTAACTACACATCAAAAAGATCATGAAATATGATAAATTGTCTGTCATTTACTGCTGAGCTACAAGAACTGTCGATCAGCTGGATGATGCCTGTGTCAATGTATGCAGATTGCATGTTGGTCCTGTAAATGCATGCGACTTGGCAGTTATCAAATCTAACAACTGTACATAAGATCTTACTACAACATACACTATATACACATGCCTACATTACTGCTAATCAACAACTAGCACAACAAACCCTCAATCTTGCACCTGAAGGTACTTATCATTAACTACTCAGTAGACAGCCAACAGATCAGTTTGGAAGATAGCGACTGGTTTGTCTAGTTGCTGGTCCCAGTGAGCTACACACTAATGTCTGACTGCAGACGAGCACGTTTGTTTGTGTCCTTCTTCTTCCCTGCCTTGCTTCTGCCAACTGCGGGTGTCTCGCTTGAGCTGGCAGTGCGACTAGTCGGGTGTGACTGGGTGTAGCGGGTCACCGTGGAAACACCATCGATGAAGCGAGTCTTGAACAGCACATTGGCATTGTTGAACATGCCGTCTTTGAGAGACACAACGATAAACTGGAAAACAAACACACATTAAGTTGGTTTGTATACTTACAAGTGTATAACCCTGGAATAAAATTAAATATGATGCATAAATAAAAAAACAATCTTTAAAAACAATTATTGCTGCAGGTGAAAACCTGCATTGCATTTCACAACATAAAAAAACGTGAACACTAATAAATTAACCATCATCAGCAGTTTCAGTGAGCATGTCCATATTCGTATGAGAGGAAACATTACAAACTGTGTAGTAAATGCCATCAACTGAAGTAAACACCATCAACTGAAGTAAATGGCCTTGCACATGACATAGTAACATCTATTAGAGACTACACAGCAGACCTGGGGCGGAAGTACTCGGTACTCGAGTACATTTTTGAAGTACTCGTACTCATAAAACTTATGGGTCATGTACTCGTACTCATTGTACTAAGATTTTACGAGTACATTTCGAGTACATCTGAGTACTTTCTCAATATATACTGGGAACAATTAATTTATTTGCAGTTATAAAATCAAACTTTCCTGAAATATTGAAATGCTCAACTATTTTTTTTAATACTTTGTTATTTCACATAGAATGCCACCTTGCCATCCCTACACATAGTACATCCTCATTCTCTGATAGCCATGAGTCCATGACTATGATACCCTAACATGGCAACAGGCAGCATCTTTCCTGTCAGAAACACCCTGTTAAGCAAACAATAATTGTAGGCTATCAGTTCAGGCCATAAAACAGTTTAATCAAGCCACCAGGATGTCCATAAAGAGCCAACTACTAGTAGCAGTTAACCCACCTGTTAGACAGAGAATGCATTTAATGTAGTCTGGAGACCATGCCACTTGGCACTGGCCGACAGTGCTAACTGCTAAGAACAAGAACTGCCAGTCTTCCTCTGTAGAAGTAAGGTGGCTCAAGTCAGACGTCACCCTACACTAATATAATCCAGTGCCAACTTAGTGTGACACCAGTGAAGCCATGTGGCATGATAGTCTAGGTCAGAGAGAACAAGCACTGAGGGAGCAGAGATAAGAGAAATGCTAAACAAAGACATGTAGCCAGTGGGATGCCAGGTAACAAATCCTCCTGTTGGTTGCTTTGTTTTACATGCTTAACCTGGAGACAACCAGCAAAGTTCAAATGATTGGCTGGGGGTATCCACTGGTCAGTCTCTTTTACCCACTCATTTGTGATCATTAAAGACAGATATCAACTTGATTGGCTAAGTTTTTTTCTCAAATGTAAATCGTACTTTATGATTGGTTTACGTGTGCTTAGTTGGTCGGTGACTCAATATTGCCCCTAGATATATCATGACAGTGATACCACATGCCTACATTGCAGAGATCCACTAAATTGTCGATTTTACGATACGTTATTATTTAATATTTATATTTACAAAAATGTACTCGTACTCGTGAGAATGTATTCGTACTCAGCTTTTAGCAATGTACTCGTACATCGTCAAAGTACTCGTACTCATAAAAATGTACTCGGCCTCAGGTCTGCTACACAGTTACAATGCTGTGAGCCTGTCTACCTGTGAGTGTCTGAAGTGAGTGCGCAGCATGTGGCCAATGTTCTGTGTGTGTGAGAGGTCCAGGGCAGCGTCCACCTCATCTAGGATGTAGAGGGGGGCGGGCTTGAAGAGCAGCAGGGCCAGGATGAGGGACAGCGCCACCAGTGACCTGCAAACACATTAGACACTCGGCACAGGTGCACAGATAGGGAACAATCATTGTACTTTTATACACACTTTCATTTGTTATTAGCAACAGTGAGACAAAAGACCTGACACTATTTTAGTTCAAATTTTGAAGCTCTAGTTTACACATTTCCCTTCTTAATTTGCAGCTACATGTATTGGAATGCAATGTTTTCAATCTTTACTGCAGTAAACAATATACTCTCTTATGATACTATTTTAGGTGTTGCCAAATTTACCTGTGTTTAATGTTTTTTTGCCAAATTTAACTCGTCACTTTTAGGAAAATGTATTTTTAAAAGGTTAGAATTAATAAGCAACATTTATTATTATTAGTATGACTTGATAGTCACTTGGAACAGCTTACACACACGTCTCGGACACACACACATAGAAATTAACAAAACCCACAATGATACCTTCTAGGCAACATTTCACAACATTAAGGTTTCAGCATCTAGATTACAACCGGGATATTTTCCATGCATGACATTAGTTATTGATAAGGTGAGTTGTACCTTTGTCCTCCACTCAGCTCACTCAGCGATTCCTTCCACACATTGCCAAATGCAATGTTGACTTCAAGTCCATCCAGGATACTCTGGCCCTCAGGGGCTACCAGCTTGGCATTTGTGCCAGGCAACAAGGTCGAGAAGATGGATCCAAAGTCCTGCAGCAAACAAACTAGGTTAGCGACACAACCATATCCACATATACTACTCGAGGTATATTTCAAAGAAGACAGTCCACAATGTTCACCTGTGTATTAAAGACCTTCCATAACTTGATGACGACAGCACAATGTCGACTTTCACAGACAACCACAGGTGACACTGACGATGACAATGGACAAGGACATACACTAAGCAATTCCAAGGACAGCAAAATGCTGCATACTCTCAACTACATCAAATAGCATGTACTGATGACAAGAGTGGCTGAAGTAACATAAATGAAACTGAGGACGCACACATTTTAGACCATTAGCGTAAACACTCTGGATGTTGTTCTGACAACTGTAACTGGACCAAGGCTAGTTATGATCACTGACTGCATCACCTGTGATGTGAATGGAACATCATCAAACGGCCTCACCTTGTTGACCTGGAGGTGAGCCTTCTTGAGGGCTTCGTTCTTCTTCAAATCCAACTCTGCGATCACAGCCGTTATCTTCATCTTGTCATTGAAGACAATGCGACGTTTCTTCATCAAGTCATTGTACTGTAGAAACAATTGCGTGCATAGTTACTGACTTCATTTCAGTGGTCACAAGATTATTTTACAAATTATAGGTAGACGTATTGGCTAAAATTCAAGAAAGTTGACAATGACCAGTGTAGCCATAGGTTGTTAGGCATCCCAACAGCACTGTTGAATAGGTGGACTTTGAAGGACATCTTATGCACGTGTCACAGAACTAAAGAATAACAACAAGGAAACCAACTGGAAATTACACATTGGGATTAAACGAGTTGGTGATTTGAATTAACGTACCCATTAATTTCTTAGAAATTACTTGTAAGAGATAACTCCAACATTCCTAGCAAGCGACACATGTAGGTGAGACTAAGAAACTATGCTGTGTATCCAGTGATATGTTGGTGGAAGGCTGGTGTCTGACAGAGACCACCTGAGACAGTGACACCAGATCCTTTGCTGCTGTCCATGTGAGGACATGTTATGAATGATGTACACGAGAGAACCCGGCCATGCCTACCTGTTCCTCAGCCTTGCTCTGACTGTGCCTACCTGTTCTTCAGCCTTGCCCTGGCCATGCCTACCTGTTCCTCAGCCTTGCCCTGGCCGTGCCTACTTGTCCTTCAGCTTTGCCCTGGCCGTGCCTATCTGGTCCTCAGCCTTGCCTTGACCATGCCTACCTGTTCCTCAGCTTTGCCCTGGCTATGCCTACCTGTTCCTCAGACTTGCCCTGGCTGTGCCTACTTGTTCCTCTACCTTGTTCTGTCCGTGCCTACCTGTTCCTCAGCCTAGCCCTGGCCGTGCCTACATGTTCCTCAGCCTTGCGCTGGCTGTGCCTACCTGTTCCTCAGCTTTGCCGTGACTGTGCCTACTCGTTCCTCAGCCTTGCCGTAACAGTGGGCTTAGCCAGAGACCCATCTGCCCGACTTCAAGACTGGCAGATGACTGGCAGATGACTGGCCAAGACAGGTAATTAAAACTGATAAGACTGGTGGAATTTAGGGGCGGCCAGCTGGCCACTAGATTAACTAATAGTTCCAAATCTAGGGGCCCACATTAATGACTATCAAAGGCCCAACTGGTAATAGTAATTAAATAAATAGCTGAAATTACACTGGTTTTTCACTGAAAAAAACCCAACTGACTTATAGTGGCTGTGATTGACCTGAATGGCTTCCTTGGAAGCCGTTCATCCACTAAAAGGCACCTTTGTCTAATTTAAGACTTGCACAAAATTATTTCTAGTTAAGGGTCTGGTGCCTACCTGTTCCTCAGCCTTGCCCAGCATGGTCATAGCCCGCATGTTGACGCTGCGAGACAACTTCTCCTTCGTCTGTTCCAGTTTCTGCACCTTGCGACCCGCTTCCTTTGGGTCGTTTGCACGGAAATCATATGCCGTGTTCACCTTGCCGAAGTATTGGCGCTCGTCCGCGATCCAGTGGTGCTTCTGCAGCAGGTGCTCCACCTGGTGGCAGACATGGCAAATTGTAGTCGTTCTGTGGAAGTTACTGAGCTAGGGTTTTTTCATAGCAGTTGAGCAAACATGGCAACACACAGAATGCAAAAGTACACCTACCTGGATGTGATCAAGTTAATGGCAAAGTGAAATAAACCTATGGGCAATTTCTGTGATACTTAGTAAAATAGTAATGAAACAACAAAATTGGGTAATCCTATGTTTTCAAAGACATTGCTGGAGATAATTTCAGAAGATTGGGACAGTTGGAGACATGTGATCAAGAGGATAAAACAATTAATGTGCCCCCCCCCCCCAAGGGACTAAGCGTGAAGAAGAAAAGGGAAGAAGTTATGCCCGAGACATGAGCAAGACTAAACTCAATCTACATCCACATCAAATAAACACTGACACAAACCAGACCGAGTCAGTAATATTATATAGCTGACTAAGTAACGCTCAAAACAAGCCCTCCTGCCCCCACCCCCAACACACCCCTGTCACTCCCCACCCTTGCCACCCCACACACCTCTAGCACTCGTGCCACCCCCTCTATCTCCCCTGCTGTACCTGTCTGGCAGCGTCGCGTGAGTCCTTGCTCATCTTGCTGAGTCTGTGCTCTGTCTCCTGCACTTGTAGCTGGGCGTGGTTCACCTGCTTGTGCAGTGTCTGCTGCTCCTGGGCCCGCTCACTGATGTCCTTGTCACACGCCCGCAGCAACTGCTTCTGGGCGTCCAGACGACCCTGAACCTCCTTCACCTTCGTCTACAGCAAGAACAGGACATTTGTTTGACCCCAAATTACCCGGGTGCAGTATACAAGTATATTACTATATGATATACAGAAGAACCTTGCTTTACAGTCACCTTGGTAATACAGCCACATTGCAATTAAGGTCACCCTTGTAAACAGTAAAGTATAGGAAATTAGTCCCACTAATATGGTCACCTCAATATTCAGGTCACTTGTGCCCAGTCCCAAGGGTGAACTCAATAGTGAGGTTCCCCTGTACTTCAACTATAATTAAACGAAACTCATAATAACTAATTAAAAACAATACAGTGAAACAAAAACCAGGGAAAAGGGTCAGCTGTGATATGTTAATGGCATAACAATGTCTTGCATAAAAAAAAAAAAATTTGAGCAGTTTGTTATGGCCTTACTGCTGTTACCCACTTCACACTTTCTCACAAACCCAAATAATTCCAGTTTTAGCAATCAATGTAACACCCTTGCAGTGTTTCTGGAATGATAGGCACCCATTTGGGTACACATGGCACCACTGACCTCGGCCTGAGTGACGGCTTCCTTCAGCTGGATGAGCTGTTCCTCATAGCCCTTCATTGTTTGCGTGACTGCAGTCAACTGCTGCTCATAGTTGGACATGTCCTTCTTGAGTTCTGCTACCTCCAGCTGACGACTCTCCACGTCCTATAAACACAGTGCTGTCAGTACATGGCCCACAGCTACAACCAACTACATGGCTATTTCACGTGTCTATTAAATTTTGTTTGTGTGCTCGCCAATCAACATTAACTCTTTTTATCACAACTAGGACTTTCCCATAGTTATCCTTTCTATCCCAACTGCAACTTTTCACATAATTGCGCAGGCCTATCAAATTACCTCAAGAAAACGTACACATATTCCTATTAAGTGTGTATTAATTACTGACACAAATTTAGTGAAATCGTTAAATCTACTAACAATGTTGTACAAATATTGTTATTCTTCCTATTTTTTATATTGTTATAACTTGGTAGTTATTAATGTATCGCATGTTATAAAAGGGATGGGGACAGTTTAATAAGTATAACACTTCAACTGTCTCCATTTCCACAATTGTAAAATATTGTTATAAACACATGTACCAGTTGATTGTGGAAATAAACATTCATTCATGTCACAAAGTGTGGGTATGTGTACTTGGCCGAGACACCTCCGTTTGATATACGCTTGTCATTTGAAAATTTTGACAGTGATTTTGAACGTTTTAAGTGACTAAGTACACTGCTATTTTTCATTTTTTTTGCAAAGCGGCTGATGTCAATGATGTTTATGACAGATGGATGTGACTTGTTCTAGAA
This sequence comes from Paraescarpia echinospica, assembly GCA_020002185.1. NCBI lineage: Eukaryota > Metazoa > Annelida > Polychaeta > Sabellida > Siboglinidae > Paraescarpia > Paraescarpia echinospica. The sequence goes on along the minus strand of CM034532.1, from coordinate 33,855,365 downwards.
TACTCAATGGAATTGGGACTTAATTCTGAAGATTTCAATAACTGATCCTAGCGGTCAAAATGTATTAATTGTCATAATGGCATCTGAAGTCGACTGTCTGTAATTCTTTTAAAGGAACACAGTCTGTTCGTTTTTATTTTAAAATACTGTTATACAGTATAAAATTATTGGTATCTATTATAACACACTGACAGTGGGTTACAACACAAATGTTTTAAAGAACCATTTTTGTTGGTGAATGTTTTATGATACGAGTTTGTATCAGTTGTTTACAAGCCAGTGTTTTTATCTGCAACTGTTCCTTTCTGCGATTACACAGCTTGGCGATGCGAGCGCAGTTTGTTTTGTTCACTGACACACTCTTCCTCAGCCACGCCCTCTCCTCATACCCCTTTCTCTTGCTGGACCCTGCCCATATAGCCCACATTGTTCAACCTCTGCAGCTCTTTCACTCAAACTCTGTGAGTGAAAGTATAATGTGATGATGCTAAATATTTTTTATACCAATAACATTTAGTTCGCATTCATTGTTTTGAATAAAATTGGATTCATGTGGAACCGTAAGATAACTGCTTGTTCCTCTATGATGACTAGTGTTTGTATTACATCGGAATATCGCACAATAACTCATTCTGGTGCTCATTTCGATCCAAAAGCTATCCTTATAAATATGCTCTGAATGCATGGAAAGGGTCGGCCTGAAGCGAGTATATGTCACATGTGACGTCACATCTTGGCATCCCGAAAAGCGTGCCAAAAATATGCATATTCAAAAATGTCTGGATGCACAGCATAAAATGTGGAATTTCTAATTCATTTAATTTTTTTGATTTTTTTTGGCTTGGTGGACATGGAAATAGAAACCAACCAACCGATACCAACCTGTTGTGTACCCTCCAACTGATACTTACCAGTTGTGTACTCTTCAACTGATACCAACTTGTTGTGTACCCTCCAACTGATACTTACCAGTTGTGTACTCTTCAACTGATACCAACCTGTTGTGTACCCTCCAACTGATACTTACCAGTTGTGTACTCTTCAACTGATACCAACCTGTTGTGTACCCTCCAACTGATACTTACCAGTTGTGTACTCTTCAACTGATACCAACCTGTTGTGTACCCTCCAACTGATACTTACCAGTTGTGTACTCTTCAACTGATACCAACCTGTTGTGTACCCTCCAACTGATACTTACCAGTTGTGTACTCTTCAACTGATACCAACCTGTTGTGTACCCTCCAACTGATACTTACCAGTTGTGTACTCTTCAACCTCCAACTGATACTTACCAGTTGTGTACTCTTCAACTGATACCAACCTGTTGTGTACCCTCCAACTGATACTTACCAGTTGTGTACTCTTCAACTGATACCAACCTGTTGTGTACCCTCCAACTGATACTTACCAGTTGTGTACTCTTCAACTGATACCTACTTGTTGTGTACCCTCCAACTGATACCAACCTGTTGTGTACCCTCCAACTGATACCAACCTGTTGTGTACCCTCCATCTGATACCAACCTGTTGTGTACCCTCCAACAGATACCAACCTGTTGTGTACCCTCCAACAGATACCAACCTGTTATGTACCCTCCAACTGATACCAACCTGTTGTGTACCCTCCAACAGATACCAACCTGTTGTGTACCCTCCAACAGATACCAACCTGTTGTGTACCCTCCAACAGATACCAACCTGTTATGTACCCTCCAACTGATACCAACCTGTTGTGTACCCTCCAACTGATACCAACCTGTTGTGTACCCTCCAACAGATACCAACCTGTTGTGTACCCTCCAACAGATACCAACCTGTTGTGTACCCTCCAACAGATACCAACCTGTTATGCATCCTCCAACTGATACTAACCTGTTGAAGTTCCTTCATCTTCTTGCTGGCTTCCTCCATCTTTGTCTTGGCCTTCGCGACACAGTTCTCTGCATTCCTCAGTTCCTTCTCCCTCACTCCCTTCGCGTCGTGCAGCTTCGCCTCCAGGTCTGTCACTCGCTGCTTCGCCTTGTGCTGTGTCTCTATTGCCTGCTCCACAGTCGCTGTCTGGTCTTCTGTTACAAGCACCAACACTCAGTCTCACAACATTCAACAAGTCTCTATTGCTGACCCACAGTCACTATCTGGTTGTCTGTCACAAACATCAACACTCAGAGTCTCATAACATTCAACAAGTCTCTATTGCTGATCCACAGTCACTATCTCTAGTTGTCTGTCACAAACATCAACACTCAGTCTCACAACATTCAACAAGTCTCTATTGCTGATCCAGTCACTATCTGGTTGTCTGTCACAAACACCAACACTCAGAGTCTCACAACATTCAACAAGTCTCTATTGCTGATCCACAGTTACTCTCTGGTTGTCACAAACATCAACACTCAGAGTCTCACAACATTCAACAAGTCTATATTGCTGATCCACAGTTACTCTCTGGTTGTCTGTCACAAACATCAACACTCAAGAGTCTCACAACATTCAACAAGTCTCTATTGCTGATCCACAGTCACTATCTGGTTGTCTGTCACAAACATCAACACTCAGTCTCACAACATTCAACAAGTCTCTATTGCTGATCCACAGTCACTATCTGGTTGTCTGTCACAAACATCAACACTCAGTCTCACAACATTCAACAAGTCTCTATTGCTGATCCACAGTTACTCTCTGGTTGTCACAAACATCAACACTCAGAGTCTCACAACATTCAACAAGTCTATATTGCTGATCCACAGTTACTCTCTGGTTGTCTGTCACAAACATCAACACTCAAGAGTCTCACAACATTCAACAAGTCTCTATTGCTGATCCACAGTCACTATCTGGTTGTCTGTCACAAACATCAACACTCAGTCTCACAACATTCAACAAGTCTCTATTGCTGATCCACAGTCACTATCTGGTTGTCTGTCACAAACATCAACACTCAGTCTCACAACATTCAACAAGTCTCTATTGCTGATCCAGTCACTATCTGGTTGTCTGTCACAAACATCAACACTCAGGGTCTCACAACATTCAACAAGTCTCTATTGCTGATCCAGTCACTATCTGGTTGTCTGTCACAAACATCAACACTCAGAGCCTCACAACATTCAACAAGTCTCTATTGCTGATCCACAGTCACTATCTGGTTGTCTGTCACAAACATCAACACTCAGTCTCACAACATTCAACAAGTCTCTATTGCTGATCCAGTCACTATCTGGTTGTCTGTCACAAACATCAACACTCAGAGCCTCACAACATTCAACAAGTCTCTATTGCTGATCCACAGTCACTATCTGGTTGTCTGTCACAAACATCAACACTCAGTCTCACAACATTCAACAAGTCTCTATTGCTGATCCAGTCACTATCTGGTTGTCTGTTACAAACATCAACACTCAGAGTCTCACAACATTCAACAAGTGTCTATTGCTGATCCAGTCACTATCTGGTTGTCTGTCACAAACATCAACACTCAGAGTCTCACAACATTCAACAAGTCTCTATTGCTGATCCACAGTCACTATCTGGTTGTCTGTCACAAACATCAACACTCAAAGTCTCACAACATTCAACAAGTCTCTATTGCTGATGCACAGTCACTATCTGGTTGTCTCTCACAAACATCAACACTCAGTCTTACAACATTCAACAAGTCTCTATTGCTGATCCAGTCACTATCTGGTTGTCTGTTACAAACATCAACACTCAGAGTCTCACAACATTCAACAAGTGTCTATTGCTGATCCAGTCACTATCTGGTTGTCTGTCACAAACATCAACACTCAGAGTCTCACAACATTCAACAAGTCTCTATTGCTGATCCAGTCACTATCTGGTTGTCTGTTACAAACATCAACACTCAGCGTCTCACAACATTCAACAAGTCTCTATTGCTGATCCAGTCACTATCTGGTTGTCTGTCACAAACATCAACACTCAGGGTCTCACAACATTCAACAAGTCTCTATTGCTGATCCAGTCACTATCTGGTTGTCTCACAAACATCAACACTCAGAGTCTCACAACATTCAACAAGTCTCTATTGCTGATCCAGTCACTATCTGGTTGTCTGTCACAAACACCAACACTCAGAGTCTCACAACATTCAACAAGTCTCTATTGCTGATCCACAGTCACTATCTGGTTGTCTGTCACAAACATCAACACTCAGGGTCTCACAACATTCAACAAGTCTCTATTGCTGATCCAGTCACTATCTGGTTGTCTCACAAACATCAACACTCAGAGTCTCACAACATTCAACAAGTCTCTATTGCTGATCCACAGTCACTATCTGGTTGTCTGTCACAAACACCAACACTCAGAGTCTCACAACATTCAACAAGTCTATATTGCTGATCCACAGTTACTCTCTGGTTGTCACAAACATCAACACTCAGAGTCTCACAACATTCAACAAGTCTCTATTGCTGATCCAGTCACTATCTGGTTGTCTGTCACAAACATCAACACTCAGAGTCTCACAACATTCAACAAGTCTCTATTGCTGATCCAGTCACTATCTGGTTGTCTGTCACAAACACCAACACTCAGAGTCTCACAACATTCAACAAGTCTCTATTGCTGATCCAGTCACTATCTGGTTGTCTGTCACAAACATCAACACTCAGGGTCTCACAACATTCAACAAGTCTCTATTGCTGATCCAGTCACTATCTGGTTGTCTGTCACAAACACCAACTCTCAAGAGTCTCACAACATTCAACAAGTCTCTATTACTGTTCCACAGTTACTCTCTGGTTGTCTGTCACAAACATCAACTCTCATAGTCTCACAACATTCAACAAGTCTCTATTACTGTTCCACAGTCACTATCTGGTTGTCTGTCACAAACACCAACACTCAGAGTCTCACAACATTCAACAAGTCTCTATTGCTGATCCACAGTCACTATCTGGTTGTCTGTCACAAACATCAACACTCAGAGTCCCACAACATTCAACAAGTCTCTATTGCTGATCCACAGTCACTATATGGTTGTCTGTCACAAACATCAACACTCAAGAGTCTCACAACATTCAACAAGTCTCTATTGCTGATCCACGGTTACTCTATGGTTGTCTGTCACAAACATCAACTCTCAGAGTCTCACAACATTCAACAAGTCTCTATTACTGTTCCACAGTTACTCTCTGGTTGTCTGTCACAAACATCAACTCTCAGAGTCTCACAACATTCAACAAGTTTCTATTACTGTTCCACAGTCATTATCTGGTTGTCTGTCACAAACATCAACACTCAGAGTCCCACAACATTCAACAAGTCTCTATTGCGAATCAGTACATTCCATTGATCAGAAATATAAGCAAGCAAAATATCTTGACACTTTCCAAAGCATGATATATCGAGAGAATGTTTATGCAACATTTTAATTTCCCAACATGCAGTATAGGATCTGACAGCAGAAATAAAAGGTGTGACACTAAGCTGCAGTTTAGCACAGAGTAAATACACATCACAAAAAGATTTGAACAAAGAAATATCAGACCTTCAATCTGGTGTCTTTGCTGCGAAAGTAAAAAACCCACGCAGGGAAATGGACAAAACCTGTCGTGGACTCACTGATCTGGGATCTCATTTTGTAAACTCCCAATACCAACAGTGATACTTAAAATGTTGATGTTGGTTGGTCAATTGGAGGAAGAAGACTGTGATGTTTTGGATATGCGGTAAGGAGAGTGGAAGATAAAGCGGTCAAGAAGGCATGAATGTTGCCTGTGGGGGGGGGACAAACACAGGAGAGGACAGCAAAGGATATGACTGAGGGACATGGGCAGATGAGGATCCAAGCGCTCTCCCAATACTTAGGGAATACACGGCTGAAAGAAGATGATGACAACAAGAGTTCCAAGCATGCTGGTAAATCTTCCCATTGTCTTCAGTTACAACTGCGGTGTGACTACATACCAACAGTCTTCTGTAGTGTGGCGATCTCCTCCAATTGTTTGTGATGACTGCTGCCCTTCATCTTGCCCTCTGTCAGCGCCACCTCGTGGGCACTAAGGTCATACTTCTGCTTCAGCTGGCGCCACCTGGTGATAACAAAATAATAACATTTCATCATGTTAGCAGACCATAACCACTAATTCAAACTGTTTTGAAATATATCTAAACCAACGTTGCTACCTTCTTAAAAATTCATTACTACTAATGTTGTGTTATACTCACTTATAGGCAGATTTGGCCATTGAAGCCAGCTCATTTTCGATCTTCTTTAGTTCTTGCTGCTTCTCATAGAGGGCATCCTGAGCATCCTTTAGATCTGCTAGTTTCATCAGGATTGAGCCAGTCCGGGCTCGAGACCCTACAAATACACCAACAACCTCTCAAACTGACATCACTGTAGGTTGGTTTGTCGATCTGATATTCGTGCCACTTTTCCATTCTTTAACTGGAGGAAATATGAATGTCAGATACTTTAGTCAATGTCTAAATTGTGTCCAACAAAGAGTTGTTTGCAACCAGTATCAATGGAAACTAGAACTATTGTGTCCAGGGTCCGTACACAATGACAAATACCAAATTCAAGGCTATTTTGAGGTTTTTCAAGGCTAATGAAAGAAAATTTCAAGGCTATTTAACCGAGAATGATTTGACACCAGATCATTGATCATGACCTACTGCTCGTCAACAAAAGATGGAGTGACATCAGAACACTAGCAAATAACAGATCTGATTAGAATGTTTTGACTGCCTCGTGTGTCTATAGATGCATGAACTGCTAATTCTAAGTATGTAACATCCACAACCATAAAATATTTCGTTAAGGAAGATCACTTTGAATGAACAGGGAGCCCTGAATCACAAGAAAGATCACTTTGAATGAACAGGGAGCCCTGAATCACAAGAAAGAGTCCATGGGCAACTGTTGTGCAATATATGCTGATGGGCAGCAGTAGTGCTCCCCAACCAGGGGGGGCTACTGATGAACAAAGGCTACCAGGGTCATTGGGCAACTGTAGCCAACAGCAGTGCCATGGATTATGCAAAATAAGCAGATTAGGGAATCTGGATCTCCAGCTGAGATCAGCAGGAATGTACTGGCTACCAGTGAACTAAATCCAGAGGGAGAGCAGTAATCAAGACTTTTCAAGGCTACAAGCCAGAAGGCTTGCAGCCTTGAAAATGCCTTGAATTGGGATTGGTGTAATTCAAGGTTTTCAAGGATCTCAAGGCCCCATACAGACCATGTGTGTCTTACAAGTGTCATTAAAATTCTTGGGAGTTTGATCAGTGTTTACTGTACAGTTCTCATCCAGCTGTCTGAACAAGGCAGCATAAATGATCCTATCACATTACAGAAGCCACCTCATGCTATGGACACTTAGTACATTTTATGAGGCAAACATTTGCAAGAAATAGTTACAAACCTCCGCGAAGTGTACCGCTGGGGTCAAACAGTTCACCCTCAAGGGTTACTGATCTCTTCATGACCTTTGGGTCAAAGGTCACACGTTTGGCAGTGTCCATGTCAGAGCACACAAAGCTGGTGCCAAAGACAAACTTCATGGCTGCCTCAAGCTCTTGCTGGTAGCCAACGAGTGACAGCGCGGTCTGGACACTGCCCTGGCCCGCCTGACCACATATCATCAATATCACTACAACTTCAGTTAGTCTTAGATTAATATTAATTATGTTGGAAAGATTTAATCATACAAATGTTATTGGTAAAATATTAAAATAGAAAGACATGAATCACACAAATCTAGTCAAAACATTACAATGAAATGACGTATCACATGCAGACCTGCCTACCCCAAAAATTTCTTGTTAGTAATCCATCTTCCCATTTACACTGATTTTCAGGAATATAGGCCTGCTGTCAGTAATAGTTCAGAACCGTGTCAGACATTGTCAAGAAAAGAGCACCACTGTCAGTAATACTTTAATTCTGTGCCTATGATGATAGTTGCACCCAAAACATAATTGTCTAATAAACTGTGAGGTGTTTTGAAGCGTCCAGTTAACAAGGTAAGGTAGATGTTCATAACCAACATTGGTGGAAATCAAAAGTGAAGAAGCGTAACTGTAATGTAAATGCGTCTATACACTATTGGCATAGCTAATTTACAACGACTAGAACTGTTTTACTGTCTTTTCAAGTCAAACTTTAACCAACTGAAAGAACCTCAATAATTTTGTGTTGCTTAATACTAACCATTGTAATTCTGATTTTATGTATCTTTCTAAAACAGCATGCTGACTCAAGTAAAATTCCACATTACTGCCAGATTATGTAATAAACAGCAACTAACAAATACCACTCAGAGATTTACATTGTAAACTTTACTATAGAGAGAAACACACGATTATCAGAGTGCAAAATTCAAATTCTAATTTCAGAATCAACAATGGTAGTCTCCAAATTCTAAGTTCTGAATCAACTGGTGCAAGTTGAATGCATGTCGAGCTTTACACTGCACACTGTTGCGACTAGGGCACTTGTGCAGTTCCTTCATTCAACATCATCCCAGGCATATTTATATTACGAAAATATTGTGTATTAGACTTAGCACACTTTTGAAGCCCAAATAGCGACCCAGTTTGCACTAGTCTGCATCGCTGCAGTCGTGCGTTACTGAATCGCGTTCGTAAAATGGGCGATATAGAGGCGTATGTTGGTGCAAACCGGGGCGCTATTTACGCCTCAAAAGTGCTCTAAGATGCAATATTCTTAAAAGTAAATATCCCTGGGATAATGTTGAATAACAGAACTAACGCACTAAGGCTGAGCCTGACGTATCAAAATTAGACAAAACTCAAGTTATAATGGTGAAATCGAGTCCAGATTCTACACAAGTGCTGTGACTAGCTCTGTCCACTGTCCACACAAGACATATCTAGTTAGAGTGCCGTCAGTATGCTGTTATAAACTTTTGTAGCACACATTTTTTTTGGCTGGTGGTGTTGTGCCATTTCGATCTCCGCCATCATTTCATGCCGTGTCACTTCTTTTTGTTTGAGCGCTGAAATGTGAATTTATTGTAACTGTTTCCTATTGGTCAGATTACGACCAGAAGCACCGAATGAAAAACCATGTCACAACAAGCAGCGTATATATGCTGCCACCTGTTGAATATAGTGGAAGCTAAATTTCAGGAGCACGGAAGTGATTGACGATCATTGTGATAAAGAAAGAATCCGTAATATTTTTATCCCTCGCCGTAATACCGTAATTTGAAGTGTTTCCGGAATTATTCCAGACAATCCGGAATGGTAGGCAGGTCTGCACATGCAGCATGAACAAATATATTCGTGCACAAAATTCATGCACAAAACTTGATACCATGCTACTTATTCATAAATCAAATAAGATTAACATATAAATCATACAAAACTTACTACTAAAATATTACAGTACAAAGACATCACATGAATTATGCAAATCAAGCCAAAACACTACAATAGAACAATGTATAAAAAATCACACAAATATGATAAAAGTAAAACAAAATAAATAAATCACACAAATCTAGTCAATGCATTACAAATTAATGACGTAACATTACAAAATAGAGACTTATCACATGAATAACACAAATTTATACAAAATATTACAATAATATGTATCACACCAATCTAGTCAAAACCTTACAATAGAGACTCATTTCATGAATCACAAAAATCTAGTGAAATAAGCAACATAAGAGACACAGTTTTGTTGCATGATGAATGCGAGTGTGTGAGTACTCACGAGAGACTGGCCTCTCTTGACGGCCTGTGGGTTGATGGAGTGACTGACCACCTTGTTGAGAGGGATGATGGTACAGCGCCGCTTCAACTGACCGTTCTTGAGCAGACTCTTGCCGGTCACTTCCGTGTCCACCACCACGTTGTACAACTGCACACGACACATCAGGTCAACAAGGTAATGACTGATATTACTTGCAGGAATACAAGTCAACAGACAAGTATGAATATCAACTGTTTGTTGTCCTTGTTGTTAAAAGTCTTGCCTTATTATAAAAAACATGTGTGAAGTTTCAGTTTTGCTTTTACAAATCAATTGGTTTATATTTTTTATTGTTCAAAAACATTTTAGACAGGTTAAGGGAATACTATATATATATATATTTAGAAAGGCAGGTATTCCAGCTTTCTTTTGGTATATTACACATATGTAAACAATCTCATTTTGCTAGAACAATATCTAGAAGAATCACATATAGGCCAAGTTTTTTTAAACATGCCTTGCTTCCCAGATTGTGATGCACATAACGCGTAAGTGACAATAAAAAGGGTTAACTACTGGGGTAGACTGTTTGTAAGGTATTTGTATTTTGTTTTCTTTCACAGGAGACTAAAATAAAAGTCCATGGGGAAATATGCAGTATTTTTGGCAGAAAACAAATGGATGATTTGTGGTTTTCCCAGTAAACAGGAGCAGCAATAGAGACTTGTTGGTGAAACTGTAAGTGTCAGTAAGACTAGTGAGGGTTGTGGAGCATATAAACTTACCTTGCCCCCTGCCACCACTTCTAGAGCTGTGGCAGCCTTCATGTCGTTGACAGTGATGAGCTTCACAACGAGACCGTGGATGCGACGTCGGTCAAAGTGAGGCTCCGGGTCCTTGTAGTAGAACTGGAGTTGAGGAAACCTACAGCGGCAACATCAACTCACTCAACTTCAATATGGTTGACAGCAAAGCCGCCATGGATGACAGCAAGTCATGCTTGTGATTACATTCGACTGTAACCGATTACACCAAAAACTGTAATTGTAAATGTAGCCTGTTTCTTTTTCCATATTACTGACATCTTTACCAGTGGATCGTTTTAGTTATATTTCCATGATCTCATAAGCCCAATTCTGCTCCTTAACAGTGATCCTGTACACAGAAGAACTTCACTATTAAGGTCACCCTGGGACTGGGCCAAATGACCCGAACACCGAGGTGTCCGTATTAGTGGCACTCATCACCTATACTTTGCTTATATGGAAATATTTTGGGACTGTCTTAAGGTGACCTTAACTGCAAGGTGGCTATATTACCAAGTGAGCTTAAAGTGAGGTTCAACTTTACTGAAAACTGTCAACACCAGGACATTCCACCGGGACACTTTCGCCGGTGTGTCACCGACATAATGTCCTCTGTGATGCGGAAGTAGCTTTTCGCTTTTTGAAAGAGCTCCTTCATCTTAACAATGCATTCTGTTTAATGATGGATTCTCTCATGAGCTCGTTGTCTTAGTGAAACAGTCCCTGGTGTAGAAGACAATGCAATCATAACTGAATGTCCGCATTCAAAACTGTAATCACATTTATAAACATCACAACTTTATTTATTCCATGGACTGGAAGTCAGTGCGAACACCCCCCCATAAGGGCCAGAATAATCAACAAATTGATTGTGGGCTTCAACAGCAAAAAGAAGAATTGCACCAAGAAGCCATTTGGCTGTGACCATGTGGAGATGAGACCACCCACCTTGCCTCCAGTGCCTCCACCTTCTCCTTGAGTGAGCCAATCTCCTGCATGAGTTGCCTCTTCCTCCCAGTCAAGTCCTCCTCCTTGCCCTCCTCGTAGCCCAACTTCTTCATCTCCTCCTGCACAATAGGGGGGACAGTAGAGACAATATCAGTTTTTCACTTAACATTTACACCAGGCTTTAAAATTGTCTTTATATTGATAATCTACGATAACAGAAGATACAGCATCATTTGAATGTTTGTTATCAGACATTAGACCAACGTTGTTTTAAACTAATCCTTGCATTGGTAATCTGTGGTAACAGAAGATACAGTATCATTTCAATGTTTTAAATTAACATATCACAGATAACTACAATCCAACTATATTCAAGCTTGTGTGTACATGTGTGCGTTAATGCTTTCCTCCTAGACGCTGCATCTCGGATGCCAAATTTTCATGTGTTAATCTACAATCCTTTGGAAGAAAAGCGATGCTTGTATTTTTTAGTATTCCCCATGGTTTAAGGGTTCTTACCGGTCTTATCAGACATTAGATGATTGTTTGCAACATTAAGGGGCCGAATGCTTTCACAAGGGCGGGATTACCAACTACGGTGATTGACAGACGTTTTGGCGGTTCCAAAAATATCAAACAAGATGGCGTAAGTTGAAGGAAGGACCACGTTGTCATGGCATAAACATCGACAACTTTCAGCGTATTCCGCGTATTCCCAATAAAAATGAATATATCATTGTGATAGGGGTGGACTTTATACATGAATAAAAGTCATTTAGAGGTATGTTGTTGGTCTAAAAGTGAAGTTTATTTATAGTAAACATACAAATCTACTATCTGGCGCTGGAAAATTAAATTGACATATTTTTTTCAAAAAAGCTTAAATTAGCAACCGTACCAGGCCTTAAGCACAGATCTACAATTGTTTAAAATTACACACAGTTTAGCAATCAGGTGGGCACATTTTACGTGCAACAATCAAAGCAAATATGCAACTTTGCAAGAAACTATTCAAATTTACGTAATCTTTGCATCTGGTATGAATACATCAGGAAACCGTGTGCTGCATCTGTATGTATGTAGTGCCATCTGTATGTATGTAGTGCCATCTGTATGTATGTAGTGCGATCTGTATGTATGTAGTGCGATCTGTATGTATGTAGTGCCATCTGTATGTATGTAGTGCCATCTGTATGTATGTAGTGCGATCTGTATGTATGTAGTGCGATCTGTATGTATGTAGTGCGATCTGTATGTATGTAGTGCGATCTGTATGTATGTAGTGCCATCTGTATGTATGTAGTGCCATCTGTATGTATGTAGTGCGATCTGTATGTATGTAGTGCGATCTGTATGTATGTAGTGCGATCTGTATGTATGTAGTGCCATCTGTATGTATGTAGTGCCATCTGTATGTATGTAGTGCCATCTGTATGTATGTAGTGCGATCTGTATGTATGTAGTGCGATCTGTATGTATATAGTGCCATCTGTATGTATGTATGCCATCGGTATGTATGTAGTGCGATCTGTATGTATGTAGTGCCATCTGGACATTGATCATATTTTGCGAATGATTGTAATAGGACAGAATGAGAGTTTACCTCTATCTTCTGCATATTCTTCTTGGCAGAATCATACGTGGCCTTGTCCTGTTTGTAGGTCGAGTCTGTCTTCTTCATGTCCGCCTGTTTCTTCTTCAGCTCTTCCTTTGAATGCTTCAGGCTAACAACACACTTCAAAAAGTCAACGTCACATAACAAAAATATCTTTGTTTTCTATTCACAACCAAGCAACATTTCATTCGATTCACATAGTCATTTTCAGTGTGGTCTCAGCTGTATGAGTACCTGGATGCAGACAGTGGTGGATATTTCTTCAGGAATTAGTTGCAGCATGGCTGAATGCTTCTCAGAGAAGTCAAGATGGTATTCAACTGAACAAGGAGTAAAGTGTAAAGTGCTCTGAGCAGTCCTAAGGACTGGATACTGCACTATGTAAGAACATACCTTTATTTTATTGTTATAATAATACGTTCGTTTACTATCAGCAAGTTACAAAGATGTTTCTGGCATACTGGTCTTCAAATGCTAGATGATTTGCTTACGTCATCTGAGCTTGTTTGATGTCTGTGTCAGTTGTACTGATCTCTTTCTTGGCAGCTGAAATGAAAGACACACATGTATTGAACTATTTAACAAACACCAGTGAACAAAACATTTCCTCTTGACTGTTATCAAAATAAAAGGCACATAATTGTCTACAAATATCCATCAGTTATCTTATATAAATAGATGATTTATAACTATAATCGAATGATATTAACACGATGCAGTGATTTGGTGTTTCTCTGTACATTAACTTTTATTGTCCCAAATTATTGTTCAACACCTCACAGAATTTCAGTTAATTTTTAACAAACTCACTACATAAATCGGTAGGTTGATAATTTTCTGAAAATCTGGGAAGCAATACCAGGCTGTTCCATCTACTGTACTAACCCATGAGCTGGTCATTCAGTGATGCATCCTCCCCATCCTGGTTACTGGACAGTCCAGCGCTGACCGCGTGAAAGTGCTTCTGGGCCGCTGAATGCTGCTCCACACAGTCCTGTTGTGTCTTCTCAAGCTCTGACAGTTTCCCTGCGATCTTCTCAAGCTCTTTCTCTTTCGATTTCAACGATGCTTCATCCTTTTAGAATTAGAAATAGTTCGGTAAGTTTGATCAAATATAGCTATAAATTATCCTTGCTCAAAAGCTTGAAGGCTGTAAGCTAGATTAACACTTGGTCAGTGAATATACAATTACTGGAAGGCTGTATGCTAGACTAACCCTTGGACAGTGGACGTACAATTATTAGAAGGCTGTAAGCCAGACTAACACTTGGACAGTGGACGTACAATTATTGGAAGGCTGTAAGCCAAATATACACTTGGACAGTGGACATACAATTACACCTTGAAAGTTGAAAAATGCAAATAAAACCTCTCATTAATTTCTGTCAACATACAGTAAACTGGTTGTTGTAATATCAAGTAATCTGCTTTAATTTCAATTTTACCCATTGCTGTAGTGACCCATGTAGACTGAAAGAAGTCACTCACAGTCTTCTGTTGTTTGTTGAGGTCCTTCTGTCGCTTCACTTCCACTTTGAGGGCCTCGGTTGTGTGAGCCACGTCACTGTCAGCCTTTGCGTTCACCTTCTGAGACTCACTCAACTCCCTCTCCAGTTTGTCAATACTCCCTCCTGCCTCCTACAACAACTTCTAGCAGTTACTAGGGGACTAGTTCTTTCACAAACTCAACTCTCTCCAACTCACCAGTGTTGCCTCCTGACAACAACTGTGTGTTGTGTCTACAGTACTCTTCCTCTCACAAACTCACCAATGTTCCCTCCTGACAACAACTGTTTGTTGTGTCTACAGTACTCTTCCTCTAACAAACTTATCAATGTTGCCTCCTGACAACAACTGTTTGTTGTGTCTACAGTACTCTTCCTCTAACAAACTTATCAATGTTGCCTCCTGACAACAACTGTTTGTTGTGTCTACAGTACTCTTCCTCTAACAAACTTATCAATGTTCCCTCCTGTCAACAACTGTGTGTTGTGTCTACAGTATTCTTCCTCTCACAAACTCACCAATGTTCCCTCCTGACAACAACTGTTTGTTGTGTCTACAGTACTCTTCCTCTCACAAACTTATCAATGTTGCTTCCTGACAACAACTGTGTGTTGTGTCTACAGTACTCTCCCTCTCATAAACTTATCAATGTTGCCTCCTGACAACAACTGTGTGTTGTGTCTACAGTACTCTCCCTCTCATAAACTTATCAATGTTGCTTCCTGACAACAACTGTGTGTTGTGTCTACAGTACTCTCCCTCTCATAAACTTATCAATGTTCCCTCCTGTCAACAACTGTGTGTTGTGTCTACAGTACTCTTCCTCTCACAAACTCACCAATGTTCCCTCCTGACAACAACTGTTTGTTGTGTCTACAGTACTCTTCCTCTCACAAACTTATCAATGTTGCCTCCTGACAACAACTGTGTGTTGTGTCTACAGTACTCTTCCTCTCACAAACTCACCAATGTTCCCTCCTGACAACAACTGTTTGTTGTGTCTACAGTACTCTTCCTCTCACAAACTCATCAATGTTGCCTCCTGACAACAACTGTTTGTTGTGTCTACAGTACTCTTCCTCTCACAAACTTATCAATGTTGCCTCCTGACAACAACTGTTTGTTGTGTCTACAGTACTCTTCCTCTCACAAACTTATCAATGTTGCCTCCTGACAACAACTGTTTGTTGTGTCTACAGTACTCTTCCTCTCACAAACTCACCAATGTTCCCTCCTGACAACAACTGTGTGTTGTCTACAGTACTCTTCCTCTCACAAACTCACCAATGTTCCCTCCTGACAACAACTGTTTGTTGTGTCTACAGTACTCTTCCTCTCACAAACTCACCAATGTTCCCTCCTCACAACAACTGTGTGTTGTGTCTACAGTACTCTTCCTCTCACAAACTCACCAATGTTCCCTCCTAACAACAACTGTTTGTTGTGTCTACAGTACTCTTCCTCTCACAAACTCACCAATGTTCCCTCCTGACAACAACTGTGTGTTGTCTACAGTACTCTTCCTCTCACAAACTTATCAATGTTGCCTCCTGACAACAACTGTGTGTTGTGTCTACAGTACTCTTCCTCTCACAAACTCACCAATGTTCCCTCCTGACAACAACTGTTTGTTGTGTCTACAGTACTCTTCCTCTCACAAACTCACCAATGTTCCCTCCTCACAACAACTGTGTGTTGTGTCTACAGTATTCTCCCTCTCACAAACTCACCAATGTTCCCTCCTGACAACAACTGTTTGTTGTGTCTACAGTACTCTTCCTCTCACAAACTCACCAATGTTGCCTCCTGACAACAACTGTGTGTTGTCTACAGTACTCTTCCTCTCACAAACTTATCAATGTTGCCTCCTGACAACAACTGTGTGTTGTGTCTACAGTACTCTTCCTATCACAAACTCACCAATGTTCCCTCCTGACAACAACTGTTTGTTGTGTCTACAGTACTCTTCCTCTCACAAACTTATCAATGTTGCCTCCTGACAACAACTGTTTGTTGTGTCTACAGTACTCTTCCTCTCACAAAGTTATCAATGTTGCCTCCTGACAACAACTGTTTGTTGTGTCTACAGTACTCTTCCTCTCACAAACTTATCAATCAATACAGTACTCTTCCTCTCACAAACTTGCCTCCTGACAACAACTGTTTGTTGTGTCTACAGTACTCTTCCTCTCACAAACTCACCAATGTTCCTTCCTGACAACAACTGTGTGTTGTGTCTACAGTACTCTTCCTCTCACAAACTTATCAATGTTGCCTCCTGACAACAACTACAGTACTCTTCCTCTCACCAATGTTGCCTCCTGACAACAACTGTCTACAGTACTCTTCCTCTCACAAACTTATCAATGTTGCCTCCTGTGTGTTGTGTCTACAGTACTCTTCCTCTCACAAACTCACCAATGTTCCTTCCTACAGACAAAACAACTGACAACAACTGTTGTTGTGTCTACAGTACTCTTCCTCTCACAAACTTATCAATGTTCCCTCCTGACAACAACTGTGTGTTGTGTCTAGTACTCTTCCTCTCACAAACTCACCAATGTTCCCTCCTGACAACAACTGTGTGTTGTGTCTACAGTACTCTTCCTCTCACAAACTTATCAATGTTGCCTCCTGACAACAACTGTGTGTTGTGTCTACAGTACTCTTCCTCTCACAAACTCACCAATGTTGCCTCCTGACAACAACTGTTTGTTGTGTCTACAGTACTCTTCCTCTCACAAACTTATCAATGTTGCCTCCTGACAACAACTGTGTGTTGTGTCTACAATACTCTTCCTCTCACAAACTCACCAGTGTTCCCTCCTCACAACAACTGTGTGTTGTGTCTACAGTACTCTTCCTCTCACAAACTCACCAATGTTCCCTCCTGACAACAACTGTTTGTTGTGTCTACAGTACTCTTCCTCTAACAAACTTATCAATGTTCCCTCCTGTCAACAACTGTGTGTTGTGTCTACAGTATTCTTCCTCTCACAAACTCACCAATGTTCCCTCCTGACAACAACTGTTTGTTGTGTCTACAGTACTCTTCCTCTCACAAACTTATCAATGTTGCTTCCTGACAACAACTGTGTGTTGTGTCTACAGTACTCTCCCTCTCATAAACTTATCAATGTTGCCTCCTGACAACAACTGTGTGTTGTGTCTACAGTACTCTCCCTCTCATAAACTTATCAATGTTGCTTCCTGACAACAACTGTGTGTTGTGTCTACAGTACTCTCCCTCTCATAAACTTATCAATGTTCCCTCCTGTCAACAACTGTGTGTTGTGTCTACAGTACTCTTCCTCTCACAAACTCACCAATGTTCCCTCCTGACAACAACTGTTTGTTGTGTCTACAGTACTCTTCCTCTCACAAACTCACCAATGTTCCCTCCTCACAACAACTGTGTGTTGTGTCTACAGTACTCTTCCTCTCACAAACTCACCAATGTTCCCTCCTGACAACAACTGTTTGTTGTGTCTACAGTACTCTTCCTCTCACAAACTCACCAATGTTCCCTCCTGACAACAACTGTGTGTTGTCTACAGTACTCTGTTTGTTGTGTCTACAGTACTCCTCTCACAAACTTATCAATGTTGCCTCCTGACAACAACTGTTTGTTGTGTCTACAGTACTCTTCCTCTCACAAACTCACCAATGTTCCCTCCTGACAACAACTGTGTGTTGTCTACAGTACTCTTCCTCTCACAAACTCACCAATGTTCCCTCCTGACAACAACTGTTTGTTGTGTCTACAGTACTCTTCCTCTCACAAACTCACCAATGTTCCCTCCTCACAACAACTGTGTGTTGTGTCTACAGTATTCTCCCTCTCACAAACTCACCAATGTTCCCTCCTGACAACAACTGTTTGTTGTGTCTACAGTACTCTTCCTCTCACAAACTCACCAATGTTGCCTCCTGACAACAACTGTGTGTTGTCTACAGTACTCTTCCTCTCACAAACTTATCAATGTTGCCTCCTGACAACAACTGTGTGTTGTGTCTACAGTACTCTTCCTCTCACAAACTCACCAATGTTCCCTCCTGACAACAACTGTTTGTTGTGTCTACAGTACTCTTCCTCTCACAAACTCATCAATGTTGCCTCCTGACAACAACTGTTTGTTGTGTCTACAGTACTCTTCCTCTCACAAACTTATCAATGTTGCCTCCTGACAACAACTGTTTGTTGTGTCTACAGTACTCTTCTTCTCACAAACTTATCAATGTTGCCTCCTGACAACAACTGTTTGTTGTGTCTACAGTACTCTTCCTCTCACAAACTCACCAATGTTCCCTCCTGACAACAACTGTGTGTTGTCTACAGTACTCTTCCTCTCACAAACTCACCAATGTTCCCTCCTGACAACAACTGTTTGTTGTGTCTACAGTACTCTTCCTCTCACAAACTCACCAATGTTCCCTCCTCACAACAACTGTGTGTTGTGTCTACAGTACTCTTCCTCTCACAAACTCACCAATGTTCCCTCCTGACAACAACTGTTTGTTGTGTCTACAGTACTCTTCCTCTCACAAACTCACCAATGTTGCCTCCTGACAACAACTGTGTGTTGTCTACAGTACTCTTCCTCTCACAAACTTATCAATGTTGCCTCCTGACAACAACTGTGTGTTGTGTCTACAGTACTCTTCCTATCACAAACTCACCAATGTTCCCTCCTGACAACAACTGTTTGTTGTGTCTACAGTACTCTTCCTCTCACAAACTTATCAATGTTGCCTCCTGACAACAACTGTTTGTTGTGTCTACAGTACTCTTCCTCTCACAAACTTATCAATGTTGCCTCCTGACAACAACTGTTTGTTGTGTCTACAGTACTCTTCCTCTCACAAACTTATCAATGTTGCCTCCTGACAACAACTGTGTGTTGTGTCTACAGTACTCTTCCTCTCACAAACTCACCAATGTTCCCTCCTGACAACAACTGTTTGTTGTGTCTACAGTACTCTTCCTCTCACAAACTTATCAATGTTGCCTCCTGACAACAACTGTTTGTTGTGTCTACAGTACTCTTCCTCTCACAAACTTATCAATGTTGCCTCCTGACAACAACTGTTTGTTGTGTCTACAGTACTCTTCCTCTCACAAACTTATCAATGTTGCCTCCTGACAACAACTGTTTGTTGTGTCTACAGTACTCTTCCTCTCACAAACTCACCAATGTTGCCTCCTGACAACAACTGTGTGTTGTGTCTACAGTACTCTTCCTCTCACAAACTTATCAATGTTGCCTCCTGACAACAACTGTGTGTTGTGTCTACAGTACTCTTCCTCTCACAAACTTATCAATGTTGCCTCCTGACAACAACTGTTTGTTGTGTCTACAGTACTCTTCCTCTCACAAACTCACCAATGTTGCCTCCTGACAACAACTGTTTGTTGTGTCTACAGTACTCTTCCTCTCACAAACTTATCAATGTTGCCTCCTGACAACAACTGTGTGTTGTGTCTACAGTACTCTTCCTCTCACAAACTCACCAATGTTGCCTCCTGACAACAACTGTGTGTTGTGTCTACAGTACTCTTCCTCTCACAAACTCACCAATGTTCAGCCTCCTGATGCAACAACTGTGTGTTGTCTACAGTACTCTTCTTGCCTCCTGACAACAACTTGTGTCTACAGTACTTCTCACAAACTCATCAATGTTGCCTCCTGACAACAACTGTTTGTTGTGTCTACAGTACTCTTCCTCTCACAAACTTATCAATGTTGCCTCCTGACAACAACTGTTTGTTGTGTCTACAGTACTCTTCCTCTCACAAACTTATCAATGTTGCCTCCTGACAACAACTGTTTGTTGTGTCTACAGTACTCTTCCTCTCACAAACTTATCAATGTTGCCTCCTGACAACAACTGTGTGTTGTGTCTACAATACTCTTCCTCTCACAAACTCACCAATGTTGCCTCCTGACAACAACTGTGTGTTGTGTCTACAGTACTCTTCCTCTCACAAACTTATCAATGTTGCCTCCTGACAACAACTGTGTGTTGTGTCTACAGTACTCTTCCTCTCACAAACTTATCAATGTTGCCTCCTGACAACAACTGTGTGTTGTGTCTACAGTACTCTTCCTCTCACAAACTTACCAATGTTCCCTCCTGACAACAACTGTTTGTTGTGTCTACAGTACTCTTCCTCTCACAAACTTATCAATGTTGCCTCCTGACAACAACTGTGTGTTGTGTCTACAGTACTCTTCCTCTCACAAACTTATCAATGTTGCCTCCTGACAACAACTGTGTGTTGTGTCTACAGTACTCTTCCTCTCACAAACTTATCAATGTTGCCTCCTGACAACAACTGTGTGTTGTGTCTACAGTACTCTTCCTCTCACAAACTCACCAATGTTGCCTCCTGACAACAACTGTTTGTTGTGTCTACAATACTCTTCCACTCACAAACTTACCAATGTTCTCTCCTGACAACAACTGTTTGTTGTGTCTACAGTAATCTTCCTCTCACAAACTTATCAATGTTATTGCACCCTTCCTAAACAACCTTGTGTGGTTAATGTAGATTCAATCCATCCAACTAATCTAATAAACTGTAACCCTAAAGGTGACAGACTATACACAGTGGTACCCGCTTGATTTTGGAGACAGAGTAAACTTGTTGTAATACTTTCAGTTACAGCATCGTCTGAACACAATTCAACTGACTTCTAGATATACACACTCATACAAAATGTATCTACACGTAGACCATTTAAGATCACTTTGTTACACATGATCTGCGGTTCAAAGAAAACAGAGAGAGCAGATGAAGTGAAAAATAATGAGAGAGACTGAGAGGACGGATGTGGGTGGATGTGGCTGGTGACAATGACAGCTGTCCGAGGATGAACACGGGGAAAGTGGTCTGAAGTGTCGGAAATTAGCCAAAAAATTAACTGGCCCAGATTTTTTTGAACTGGCCCAGATCAATTTTGAACTGACCCTGCTGAATTTGAACTGGCCCGACTAATTTACAAACCGCATCGACACATTTCCATTTTTCCACATTCTTTAATTACATACGTGAATGTCTATCATTTGAATTTTACATGTATTATGATGTAACCAAATAAGATATTAAATAGTTATATTTTAACATTAATAATAATAATAATAAAGCACACTATAATAATAAAGTGCAAATTATAAAATATTTTTAATTATGGAAGTAGGGAAATGAACAAACATTTTGGAAAATTGGTCTAGGTGTGAGAAACGAAAGAGGCGACACCTTGGTAGAATGGGCAACATCAAGAAAGTACAAAATCATGAATACCAATTACTATGTTCCAGAAGAATGCAGGGAAAAGATGGACGTGGAAAAGCCCAAATGGAGAAACAAAGAACAAAATTGTCTACATCCTGACAAACAGGCCAGACATGGTCACTGACATAACTGTCATCAACCAAGTCAACATTGGAAGTGACCACAGAATGGTAATGAGCAACATCAAACTAGACGTCAAGGCTGAAAGGAAGAAGATGGTAAACAATAGACCACCAAGTGTAGATATCACACAATCAGGAACAACAAATTCCAACTCGAACTGCAAAATCGATTTGAGACACTAGACGACATCGACACCATGAGAGAAAACATCACCGAGATGATCCAACTAAGTGCGACAAGTGCAGCCAAAGCAATCAACAGCGATGCTCCAGCTAGGCCCTTTCCAAAGGGTATTGCGCCCTGCCCTCATTTTGTTGCACCCCATGCCTTTTATTTTGCGCCCTGTGCCTTTTTTGGGCGCCCTTTGTTTTTTTAAGCGCCCTCCAAAGTGCCACCATCGTGCTTGTCCTGCCGATCGTCATGTCGTATGATCGCCATACTCGATCTAACACGTACTCTCGAGGTTACTCGAATACGTCATGCGCATACGTCTTGACCAATCAAAACACTCAATCGAATCACGTCAAAGCGTGCTATTTTGTTAAAATACGTTCACGGCGTACGTAAATGCCAACAAGAAAATGAACACTGGATCAACTTAAGAAAGCAGTAAAGGGCACAAAGACCTTGGCCAGTATTTTTTTGTTAGGTGAGTAAAAATAAATTGTCATGCTCGAAATTACTCGAAATCATCGACTGAAAGTGGTCGCCGTTTGCAGGTTTGTAATTTATATAGGTGGTCCCAAATTTCACTGTACGCAATAGGAACAATCGTTTTTAACAAAAAACCTGGAAAACCTCATCCATAACATATTCTGAATCTATACCATATATTTAATCAACTTTGTGCAAACAGATGTTTTGGAAAGTTGATTAAGTGCAATAGTTAAAATTTTAAAACAGCACAATCGCGTTACCACAAAGTGTTCTTTCTATAACAGTATACATGTGATGGTTGATATATATTGTTATAACTCAATAATGTTATAGTGACATTTATAACCGGCATATTCATGGTTACTTATATTTTTGTTGTATGTTCACAGGGTTTATGTCGTCTGCTGATTGGTCAGCCTGTATACAACGATACAATCCAATAAACCACCTTGCAACCATCTAATGTCAGTGTGATTGTGTAATATTGCTACGATACACGACATTACATTGTCCTAACAAATAGGCCAGTGACCAGTTACAATTTATTAATGCGGGTAGGGGTGTCTGGTATATGACTGCCTTTTTTCCCCGGGCAACGCCGAGTAACTCAGCTAGTAGCAACTAGTAATTCTGATACTGGCGGGAGCTCGATTTCATAAATATTAATTAAATGCTCAAAATGATGTGCCTTCAAAAATGTTGTTCACACGTAAAAGTGTCATCCAGCTGCCATGTGCACCTTGTCCTTTTCAAACCCTAGCTGGAACACTGAGCAGGCATGTGAAGACGAGAATATCATCACCGACATGATCACTGATGAAGAAACAACAAGAGATGGTGGATAACGGTGACCATAAAAACAAATAGAGTACGCAGAAATATGCAAGACCGTCAAAAAGAAAGCGAAGGAGGACATCAGGAATTACAAACAAGAGATCATACGAGAAACAATTATGGCATCAAAGAGCCTGAAGAAAGCCAGAAGAACGCAGGCACTAGGCCGAGACAGACTGATTACACTTCTAGACAAGCAGGGTACAGAAATACAAGTCCAAGATATGATCATGGAACAAATAGAGGATTTCTACACCGAGCTATACGACAGTGAACAGAGTACCATAATTCATACCGACCCAAAAGAGGTACCAGAGATAACACCACGG
The DNA here is from genome assembly GCA_020002185.1 of Paraescarpia echinospica. Taxonomy (NCBI): domain Eukaryota; kingdom Metazoa; phylum Annelida; class Polychaeta; order Sabellida; family Siboglinidae; genus Paraescarpia; species Paraescarpia echinospica. Next base: position 33,831,550 of record CM034532.1, on the reverse strand, counting down.
GAGGTGGAAGCAGCGCTAAGAGATCATGCTTATCAGAAAGACAAATACCCACCACATGGAAGAACGCAAAGATGGTGATAAAATCTTCAAGAAAGAAAATAAGAAAGATTTAAAGAACTACATACTGATATATCTGTTATCAAACATCTACAAATTACTCACAAAGATACTAACAAATAGGCTAGAGAAGACACTCGACGAAAACCAACCACGAGAGCAAGCAGGATTCAGAAGCAGGTACTCAACGACAGACCACGTACACGTTGTAAACCAACTGAAAGAGAAGTGCCGAGAATATAATATTCCGCTCTGCATCGCTTTTGTCGACTATGAGAAGGCTTTCGCCTCGGTGCAAACTCAAGCAATACTGACCACCTTCAAGAACAGGGGATAGAAGACATGTACATCGAATTCCTGAAAGACATCTACACCAACAGCTCAGTGACAGTCCACCTACACAAAAAGATCAACATCAAGAGAGGAATACGACAAGGTGACACCATATCACCCAAGCTGTTTACAGCAACATTCGAAAGCATGTTCCGAAGACTGACATGGGAAACCAGAGGCTTGAGGGTAGACGGAGAATATCTCAGTCATCTTCGCTTCGCCTACGACATACTCATATGCGCTACTACACTGCAAGAACTACAAAAAATGCTGCAGGAGCTAGCTGATGAAAGTAAAAAACAAAGTCTGAAGATTAACACTTCAAAGACAAAAGTGATGTTAGAAAATTATACACCAATATACGCAGTGATAGAAATAAGCCAGAATATTTACTTGTCAGCCGGACAAGTAAGTTTTGAAATCTACTTGTCCGCCAAAATTTTAACTTGTCCGAGTGGTTGTGAAGGGGAATCGATGCTTCGAAAACAACGTAAAAAGTATGCCTTATTTTTATGACAACAACACAGTGTTCTTGCTGTTTCGTTGTATGTACATCTGAGTGACTTGTGATCAAAGACAAAATTTGATTTAATCTTCAAATTTTGTCATTGCAAAATTATATTTGCAACTATTTTCCGGTCCATTATTATTCATCACGAATATTAAAAGTAAACACGTTACATGATGTATACCAATATTTTAATGATGCTGATATGAACGCTTTTATTAATAACAAATAATTATTACGATGATAGAAATGAGACAATTGTTTCCTTGCTATTTGTTTTATAATGTTGCAAAAACTGTTTATGTTTAATATGGTATATATATATATATATATACTCCTAACAGCAGCATACGTCCACCAAATATGCATAAGGGACCGCCTAAGGCAGACCGTCGTTTTTAAGCAGACCAGAGCTGGTCTGCAAAAAGTTTTGACCCCTGGTTGCGAGGACAATATCTTTTATTAAAAAATTTGAACCGTTATTATACGTAGTATACCCAGACGTATAATGATAACAATAATTATTTGCACACACAAAATATTTTTAGTGATTATGAGATACATTTTCTCGGAGGTTGTATATCCTATCTCTCATAATGGAGCGGTCGACCTATGCTGCCCTTAGGCTTATATATATATATATATAACATATAACACTACTGTAAAATGTTGGCATCAGTTTGTCATTGAAGATGCCACTCAACCATCAGGAACACGACCAATGCAAAGCCAGGAAATGTTGTCACAAAAATCATAATAAACTATATAATCTGATAATATTTTGTTAATCCTTCAATATTAATGAAGTTCTGTATTTTACAAATGAAGATAATATTCAATTGATCATCAGCAAACAAACGCATATTTTTCCTAAATGTTATATTACTATTTCAACGGTGATAAAACAGTTTTAACGGTGCCTGAATTACATTTACCAGGCGGAAAATAATTTATAGATTTAGTTACGTCGTAACGTTGTTGCCGCACGCAGACCGCTGTAGTTGGCGGAAGCCGACATGTCAACTGCGAATGACGCCCCGTCCGCGGCTGCGCGTCTTGCATAATTCGGTTTTGAAAACTTGCAATTTATGGTTAAAATAAATGTTACATAGATACAACACTTATGAAATTTCATTAATATTCCGTTTATCAACCAGCACCATAGATTTACCGGAGAGCCAGTTACAAGTTTTGAAAATTGTCACCGATCTGGATCGGCTAACGACATTCGATGACTTGGAAGTTGGAAGACTGCCGAGTTGGTGAGGGTTAGGCGTAATAATGGTTAAAACTGTATAATTATTCAAATAACAGGTAGCGATACAAAGTCTACTATTTCCAAAGTTCATCAAATATGATCCGTGAGCAAGTTGTACGTCGGCCAAACTGAACGATTTACGATTGTGTGAAATACAGCCTCGATCAACGATGGCTGATGCGGAGTCTGTCCTACGCGTATGACAGAGCTAGGTCGGTGTGCTCAGCGTATGACCCTGTTAACGCAGACACTAAACTCAGTCGAACACTGACGTACATTGGTGGCAGAACGACAAGACATCGACACACTAACAGAATTGGAACGCGCGCGATTGCTAGCGAACTTCATTTACGTTTGAATTTCCTCAAATAAAAAGTTTGCAATGTTGCATGCGTCACTATTTATTTAAAATTTTAATGTAAATTTTCACCAAAAATCACTTGTCCCGGACAAACGGACAAGTGCTATTTCGAACGCTTATACGTGTATATCAACACCACACAGATAGAGAACTTTTAAAGCTACATTTGTCTGGGACAGCGATAGAGTATCAGAAACAAAAACCAAGAAAAGGAGATTCAAATTCGCCAAATACTGCGACATCTTCATGGGTAACTTTGGAACCTGCTTGAAGAGACAAGTCTTCAACTCATGCATACTTCCAGCGTTGACATACGAAACGGAAACATGGACACATTATTAATAAAATTGGGTTTACTGTTTCCTCTATAACTGAGTCATGTCAAAGAATTCTAAAAAACTATGCATCGGATGCAGCCTAGCCTTGTCCGCCGAGATAAACCAGTGGCGTTTGTGAACCAGCGGTGTCGGGCCGATAACTTGAATTGGGGAATTTAATTGAATCGGCGGGACTTTTTTGAATTGATTCAAAGGTCTTAATTTCGAACACTGGGTCTGTACCAACACGCATCCCGTAACACCAGAAACATCTTCTGTACCTTATCCTTTTTCTTCTGTAGTTCTGCAATCACACCATCCAATTCACTGATGCGCTTTTGGTGCTGAAAAAGAGAGTTCACAGAAGGTTGTAATGTAGACATGTGCAATAGTACATACCGTAAATGAACATGTAATTTCCAAGCTTATTACAGTGTACTCCAACTGACCTCTGTCTGTGCCTGCTTCAAGCGTTCAATGTTCTGTCTCATTTCATCCAGCTCCTCTGCTGACTTGTGATGTTGCTCCTACATAACAAAACAGTCATCATGAAATGTCAACTACAGACAAGTTCTGATTCACATCTTCTGCTCCTACATAACAAAACAGTCATCATGAAATGTCAACTACAGACAAGTTCTGATTCACATCTTCTGCTCCTACATAACAAAACAGTCATCATGAAATGTCAACTACAGACAAGTTCTGATTCACATCTTCTGCTCCTACATAACAAAACAGTCATCATGAAATGTCAACTACAGACAAGTTCTGATTCACATCTTCTGCTCCTACATAACAAAACAGTCATCATGAAATGTCAACTACAGACAAGTTCTGATTCACATCTTCTGCTCCTACATAACAAACCAGTCATCATGAAATGTCAACTACAGACAAGTTCTGATTCACATCTTCTGCTCCTACATAACAAAACAGTCATCATGAATTGTCAACTACAGACAAGTTCTGATTCACATCTTCTGCTCCTACATAACAAAACAGTCATCATGAAATGTCAACTACAGACAAGTTCTGATTCACATCTTCTGCTCCTACATAACAAAACAGTCATCATGAAATGTCAACTACAGACAAGTTCTGATTCACATCTTCTGCTCCTACATAACAAAACAGTCATCATGAAATGTCAACTACAGACAAGTTCTGATTCACATCTTCTGCTTCCTACATAACAAAACAGTCATCATGAAATGTCAACTACAGACAAGTTCTGATTCACATCTTCTTACAAATACTTTTTCTCTCATGCTGGTATACTTTTTGCCTTTGCAAAAACAGGCTCTGATACAGGAGTTGAAAACTATCAGAATGTCAAGTCTACAAGGCTCTAGTAGGATTCTGTTTCAATTGTTTAAGGTTCACATTCACATTTGGTAGAACCGTTTTGACTGTATCCCACACTTCTGCATAAGGACCCTGCAGTGACCAACAGCAGTTTGACTCTATCAATGGCTAATTATCAACGGTTAAAAACAATTGTTTTTCCCCGACAGAAAACACAGTTATCTGTTACATATTAAATGTAAGATTTGTCTTACTTTATCAGCATTGTTACCATGACAGGTATCTGAGCAGCCACTTACGTCAGCACACATGAACTGGAAGGCAATGCACAGCTTGTTGAGATGTTCGAGTTCGCGCACAATTTTCTGATACTCGAGATATGAAGATCGTTCCTCTCGCAACTTTGTCAACGTTGGTGTGATGTCCTCCTTTACAACCTGTAAACAGATAGTTGTCACATGACATTAGGTTTCACAGCAAACCAGTTTTTATCAGTTGTCACTCATATGTGAATATTATTACAATTTAATAACAATACCAAAGAGTTTATTGCCAACTTAGGAATTGTTAAGTTATTTTAGATGTTGCATTACTGGATGTTCGTTAATTTTAACAGAACGATCCAATTCGTGCAATTATTTCAGATATATTTCATGATGTTCAAATCAAACACACTTTTAACACGTGTTAGACTGGTAGAATATTGTTACTTGTGCTAACTTTTCTTTTGATAGTGGCCACTAATTTCTTGTGTTTCTTAAACAATGAAAGGCAAACAGAACAAACAGTAGTAATTGAGCATCTAACGCTGACCACTGTGTATGACATGAATAGGTCTGCCGTAGAAAAAAACATACTCTGTCTATCTCATTCAACTTGGCATCTTTCTTGGCAATTGTCTTCTCTGCCGACTCCTTCTTGCTCTCATACAGTCGAGTGCCAGCCGCCTCTTCAATCATCGACAAAATCTACAACAAAACATCTATTCATGAATAGCTATATCTAACATAATTTGATTAATGTAAAGCCTTGTAACTGCTCCTTTCTATCTATAACCATTGTAGCTCTCCGGGTTTAACAGCAAATATTATATTAAAAGCACACACTACATTTGACACACTGTTAAGTTAAGTTGATGCACCCTGCATGACGGGAAACTATAGTTTACCTCAAGTGGCTTCATGTTCAGCACTTTGGTAATGCGCCCCTGCATGATCAAGAAGTGGGGGTTGTTGATGTTGAGTTGGACTGAGCGGAACAGGTCCTGGACTCGTGTGTTGTTTGCATTGCTCCCGTTGATCAGGTACTTGTTGCGGCCTCCGATCACAACCTGCACACATATACTTCACTATAACAATCTCCAGAAGCATTCATCAACTGTCTTTCTGTGCTATATCCCTGATACCTGCACAAACAGTAGCAGTATGACTTACACATTGTCACAAATTTATCCATTCCAATTTTTGTTTATGTTTGACCAACTTAATCATGCTGATGTATCCCTATAAAGCAGAAAACTGGTCAACAGAAAATCACAGTTGAGATGACAAACAAGGAACCAAGTCTGAATTGTTTTAAAATGTTTCCCACATGTCAAACATGGTCATTCCAAGGCTCTGACACATCTGCTCTACGTCTTTTACCAACACAGATTCATAGTTGTGATAATAAATGGCCAGGCTGTACCTGTCTTGTGACTGTGATCTCGTCATACTGTTCATATCCTAGTGGACTTTGCTCTTTGTTTGAGTTGTCAAACGTTATGCTGACTGTCGCCTTACTAACTCCTGCCTGGCCATTCTTGTAGACGAGTTCTTGCAAGCTGCCTGCCCGCACCTGCAATAACAACAAACAGCAAACAATGAGTAACAAATCTCCGTGTACATGATATAAATCTATTTGTAGGCCTTCGTGTATTGTACTTTGCTAGCATTAGTGTCAGTAAACCTATGAAATGAGGTGTTTTTGAACCATGATTCTTTCTATTGACAGCACACCATTCGTACCTCTATACCCACATTATGGAGAGGGTCCATTATGAGTTTCCTATTGTGGCGCATGCACGATGCTGTGCCACACTCAATGCCAGTGCCGTGGTAAGGTTAACTGGTAACTAGCTTATTTATAAAATGTAACACTGATCATGTGAATAAAATATATTATACACCTCAACGTCAAGGATGTTACTAACGTATAGTAAGCGTCTACCCATGTCATGGATCTTTACTTGTGGCAATGCGACCTACTTTAATTTTAAATAAATACAAAATTTTAATGTTACCAAATGCCACTGGAAGATTTAGATTTTAATAATATGTTGATATTGCTGTGCCGGTTTATGTTCAGTACTGGGTACATTACACTATTCGACTGTATACTGGGTCGTGCATGCATATGAATAATTTTGCCCACCTGGGATAGGTTTGTTATACCCAACAAGAAGCAGATAGCATCCAAAATATTTGATTTTCCGCTGCCATTCAAACCCGTAATTGCGTTGAACATGCGATCGAAGCCATTGATTTCGGTTCTCTGAGCGTAAGATTTGAAACCATCTACAACCATAGATTTAATGTACATGGTTATTGTTGTTAGTCGTCGATAAAATATCAAATAAAACCATAAAGTATATCATAACTAATGTTTTCCAAAACAAAAAGCGCGGTTATTTTTGACGCATGCGCGGTCGTCATTTCGTGGTAGAGATAGTAACGCGTGTGGTACAAACATGACACCAGATAACGCATCCTCGCGCGCCAGGGGGCGCTACGGATTACACCAGTATCGGTATCCCCAGGCAGATCGCCTTGCGAAACTCTAAAAAAAGCTCAGCCAATACTATCGCTTGCCAGGAGGTTCGGGTGGTTTTCGTTTCAGCCACACTCTGCTCGCGTTACATGTAATGTTCGGGAAGTAGAAGTAGTTGTTTTTAACACAATTATTGCTCAGCGGCTCGTGAGAATGATATTGGCGCAGAACTCACGCTTTTTTTTTTTCTGAGATATACTTGTTGTGATATGCCCTGCTACGCGTACATATACAATAAAGTAGTTCCGTCTCTTGCAACATGCCGTCGTTGTCAACATATAAGTATCAGCACGATATACCATAAATGCCGCTACAACAGCTATATAACATGGTGGCCGATATTATGATCCGAACCGTCAACCGCTAGAGAACCAATAGTGAGTGTTGCGAACTTTGGAAGCGATGGCATATGCGAGATAGAGCGAGATGTTTATTCGTGTTTTGGAACTTGAGTGAAAACAAATGGCGCTGTTCGCTTCGCGTGGCGACACCTGCCGCGTTAGATGTGGCGACACCTGCCGCGTTAGATGACACTGTGTGAGGACGCGCGACGCGTACGCCGTCTACCGGATGTCAGCACACTATGAAGCACTGTGTGTAGAGAAATGGCTGTGACTGCAATGCGATGATCGTGTCATCTGCTGGACTGCACGGTACTATCGACGAATTTCACCGTGTGTTATGGCGGCCAAGTTTAACCCGCCTAAAGAGTTTGACTTTCTACCAGAAAACTGGGCGGAATGGATCAGTCGGTGGTCCAGATTCCGTACAGTATCTAAGTTGGACACAGGAGACGAGAGCGTGCAGATCGATAGCCTGATATACAGCATGGGCTCACGAGCGGAGTCGATCTTCTCCAGTCTGGGTCTAGCGGCGCACGAAGTGGGCGTCTATAGTGCTGTCAAAAAGGCATTCGAAAATTACTTTATCCCACGACGTTACGTAATCTACGAACGGGCAAAATGTTTTCGTCGTGTGCAAACCGAGGGCGAATCTGTCGAACAATTCATAAGAGCACTTAATGAATCAGCCGACCGTTGTGAATTCCCTGATCGGTCTACGCAGATAAGAGATCGCCTAGTCGTCGGCATTCTTGATCAGACTGTCTCGCGGGAAATGCAGAGGATGGACATCAGTCTACTCACAGAGGCCAAAGCGGTCTCCATGGCTCGTCAAGCAGAGGAAGTTGAGAAGCAAATGCGCGACTTGAACCTGCCAAAGTCTGTGGATGAAGTGAAGTCGAACCGTCGACGCAAGCCGAGAGTGGCGCCATCTAACCAGTCGAACACTAAGATGAACAGTGACACCTTCACTCAGCTTAGTGTAGCGTGTACTCGATGTGGTTATGTGAAGCATAAGAATGGTAAATGTCCTGCTGTTGATGCTAAATGTAATCAATGTGGTACCGTCGGTCACTATGCACGTTGCTGAAAGTCGAAAACCCGTAAACCTGGTAGGCCTAATGCCAGAGTTAACCAACTAGAGGATGCTTCGTTCTTGGGCGAGATTGGTAGCAATTCAGATAGTTGGACTCAGCTAATCGTTGTTGAGGGGTTAGACGTGCCAGTGCGGTTCAAGTTAGATAGCGGGGCAGACGTATCAGTTGTATCAAGTAGATTGTGTGATCACGTGACATGGCGTCCTACATCCAAGCGTTTGATAGGCCTTGGTAACATGCGTATACCCGTGTTGGGAGAATTTGACAGTGTGCTAAGCATAGATTCACGTAGACATTGTGAGCGATTGTACGTTGTAGACCAGACTAGTGCACTGTTGAGCAGAGATGCGTGTGTGAAGCTCGGGTTGATCACGTGTAATGTCAGTCATGTTAGCTCTAGCCAGTTTAACACAGTTTAAACAGATGTTTAAGGGTCTGGGAAAGGTTAGAGCAGAGTACGACATCCAATTGCAGCCCTACGCAAAGCCGTTCGCCATATTTACCTCGCGCAATGTACCCTATCCACTCGTCGATAAAGTGAAGGCAGAGTTTGATGTCATGTTGTCGCAAAATGTCATTTTTGCAGTCGACCAACCCACAAAGTGGTGTGCGCCCATGGTTGTGGTCCCAAAGGGCGAAACGGTGAGGATATGTGTGGATTTCACCGAGTTGAACAAAAAGGTTCACAGGAATGTGTTTCCTATGGCAGACGTAGAAGCCAGTCTGGCCAAACTAGGTAGTGGTACAGTGTTCACTAAACTAGACGCAAATTCAGGATTCTGGCAAATCCCTCTGTCAGATCAGTCGAAATTGCTAGCAACATTCCTAACGCCGCATGGACGATTCGCTTTTAATCGTCTAACATTCGGGCTCAGTTCGAGTCCAGAAATATTCGCTAAGATCGTGTCTGAAATCCTAAATGGTGTCGAGGGTGTAGTTTGTCACATGGATGACATTTGCATTTGGGGAGCGTCTCTCCAAGAGCACGATGCTCGTGTTCGATGTATCTTGAACAGACTACGGAAAGCGGGTATGACACTGAACGCATCAAAGTGTGAGTTTGCTGTTAGTCAGATCAGATTCCTAGGTCACGTGATAACGAGCACAGGTGTGCGCGCGAATCCGGAGGCGGCACAGGGTCTGAATGACTTCAAAACTCCTGAGTGTGTAAGTGATGTGCGTAGTTTCTTGGGCATGGCTAACCAGCTGGGTAAGTTCTCGCACAAGCTCAGTGAGCTGAGTCAGCCATTGGGTGACTTATTGTGCAACAATACCACGTGGTATTGGGGTAACGCACAGGAGAAAGCCTTCTGTGACGTCAAAAACGAACTTTCCAAGTCCGTTGAACTTGCTGTGTACGATACAACGAAGGAGACAGTGATTCAGTCAGATGCCAGTCGTCACGGTATCGGAGCCACGTTATCTCAGGTCCAGAGAGACGGTACTCTCCGATTGGTGTGCGCAGCATCTCGATCGTTGACAGAGACCGAACAACGATATGCCACAATCAAGCTAGAGGCGTTGGCGATTGTTTGGGCATGCGAGAAGTTTCGCAACCATATCGTTGGTCTCACTGTCCGAATTCAAACGGATCATAAGCCATTGGTCCCACTGTTCAATGACATTAGCTTAGATAAGCTACAAGTGCGAATGCAGAGATTTCGCCTAGGTATGATGAGATATTCATACACAGTCGAGTATATCCCAGGCAAAATGAATGTTGTCGCTGACGCGTTGTCGCGGTCCACGGCCAGTCCTACGAAAGTCGACGAACTTTTTGTAAAAGAGGTGGAGTCCTATGCGAAACAATCAGTCAACTTCTGTGCGTCTCCTAAGCGTTTAGTCGAGATGCGTCGTCTTCAGGCTCACGACGAAGTGTTAGCACAAGTGCTAAAGTATGTGCAGGCAGGTTGGCCTCCGTGCATATCGTCGGTGCAGTCTCTTCTCAGACCGTACTGGGAAAACCGAGGGCTACTCACGATCGTCGACGATGTTCTTGTGTACGAGAACAGGATCGTGATCCCACAGTCTCAACGTCTTGACGTTCTCCAGCGTCTACACCAGGGCCATCTTGTAATAACCAGGTGTCGCGAGCGTGCCAAGCAGCTCGTTTGGTGGCCTGGTATGACCCAGAGAATCGCCGAGATGGTACGAAACTGCAACACATGTCGCACGCATGCTAATGATGTTGCCGAGCCGCTGTTGCCGACAAAGTTTCCGACTCTACCGTGGGAGCACGTAGGCAGTGACCTGTTTTACTGCAAGAAACGTTGGTATCTGCTTCTGGTAGATTACTTCTCACGTTTTGTGGAGGTTTCTTTGCTCACTGAACTCAGTACTCGGGAGGTGGTTGAGCACATGAAATCACACTTCGCTCGTCATGGTATACCAGAAGTTCTGACGTCGGACAACGGTCCGCAATATGCGTCGGCCGAATTCCGCAAGTTCGCGGAAGAGTACCTTTTTCAGCATGTGACGAGTTCTCCTCGGTTCCCACAATGCAACGGGGCCGCCGAACGCGCCGTGCAAACGATCAAGTCGATCATGAAACAGGCAGAGGATCCGTACTTGGGGTTGTTAGCGTACAGGTCGTCACCACTTGCGAAATGTGTATCGCCTGGTGAACTGTTGATGGGAAGAAAGCTGAGATCCACGGTCTCAGCCCATCCAAAGGTGTTACAACCTCAGTTGCCAGATACAGCACAGATCCGTCAGAGAGAGGCTGAATCGAAGGTTTCGTCTAAACTAAACTTTGATCGAAAGCACCGTGTCAGGGAGCTTCCACCGCTCACTGTAGGAGACGATGTGTGGATTACAGATCTCAAACGCTCGGCTAAAGTAGTCGATGCCAATCCAGGTACACCTCGCTCCTATGTTGTAGATAGTGGAGGTAGCACAGTCCGTCGCAATCGCCGAGCTCTCCGAGAGCTCCGTCAGCCATCAGTTACTCCTCAGGTCGAGCAGTCTGATGAGCCCAGTAATGTGAAAGTGTCGCGTTACGGTCGACAGATCAAGCCAGTTCAGATTCTTGATCTGTAATCTGTTGTATAACTTGTATTACCTGTTCTACTGTTTAGCTATTGTTTAGCTATACTGTTTAGTTACTGTTTAGATAGCAGTTTTGCTGTTATTAGAATGCTGTGTGTAGTTCCTACTTAAAACAAGCATGTTTCAGGATACCTACACACTAATATTATATGTTGCCGTTTATTTTATTAGTGTAATTGAGATACAGCATGACGACACATGTACCTTTGAGTTGTAATCCAAATTTGTTAGTAACCAGTACCATTGCATTCTTAGAAGGGAGGTATTGTGATATGCCCTGCTACACGTACATATACAATAAAGGAGTTCCGTCTCTTGCAACATGCCGTCGTTGTCAACATATAAGTATCGGCATATATACCATAAATGCCGCTACAACAGCTATATAACAATACTCTCAAGGTCGACCGCTTTAATGACATCTACAGCCAGACCAATATTTCACGATATATATTTTCTGATGTTAAATCGTCATTGAACGTTGAATGCGGAGGTTTAATAACATAATTATGAATTTTGAATTCAATTATACTGTATAACCAATATTTTACATTGAAAATGCATCAAAAATAAGTATATTTACCTTAAAATTGAACAATTACCTGGCCATGGAGCGATTCCTTTTCCCGCATGCACTCCCCTTGCAACTGCAGCGCGAGGCTCACGGCGCAGATTCTTATCCACCGGCCACCATATCATGTTATCCGGTAGATTTTGGGACGATATAACTTGGCACCTCTGTGGAATTCCAGGAAGTCTAGGGCTTTGTCTTGGAACTGGAGCGCGGATTTGATACACTAGCAAAAATGCCCGTCACCTGGCGGGATGCCTTGGTATTTGGCAGTCGTGATAGTAATATTTACCAAATGTTAGAAACCACACAACATCATTACATAAACAACACAACGCTCATGCAGACACTCGTTGTTTGTTCAAAATTACGAAAGTCGGAGAAATGTGAAGTTCACGTCTATCAATAGGTTCAAAACTCTTATAGAAGAGCGAAACACCAACATACCCGCTTCGCTGATGTACGTCTTTACCTGACACGATGGACAGCAGTAGTATAGAGGGGGTGTACGACCTCAAACGCCTACTTATAAAAAAGAATTTAATGACCACTAAACGTTTTCGGGCACCTACTTATAAAAAAGATCAAAGGCTTTTTTTAACACTAATTAGTTTCGGGAACCTACTTATAAAAAACGTGATTGATGACCTTTGTAATTTCATACTAATTGGACACCTACTTATAAAAAACGTGATTGATTACCCCGAGATGCCACCTAGCGGTGAGTGCAGAGACCCTTTTAGTTTGTCCCCTAGCGATCAACGCCGTACTTAGCGCGTGCTGACGTAAGCAATAATGCGTTTATCGTGATTGATTACCCCGAGATGCCACCTAGCGGTGAGTGCAGAGACCCTTTTAGTTCGTCCCCTAGATGGTGCCACCTAGCGGTGAGTGTAGAGACCATTTTGTTTGTTCCCTAGCGACCAACGCTGTACCTAGGGCGTGCTGACCTAAGCACTATATGACGCGACTATATAACCACGATAAAACCACTGTGTGCAGACTCCCCCCCCCGTCAGCACTACGTGAATGTCCCACTGTACCCTATGTTTACAGCAGTGCTGACATAAGCAATATATGACGCGACTATGTGCAGTTTTCCTAGCGGTGAGTGTAGAGATTAGTTTGTTTATGCTCTAGCGATCAACGTCGTACCTAGCGCGTGCTGACCTAAGCAGATTGTCCCCTAGCGATCAACGTCGTACCTAGCGCGTGCTGACCTAAGCAGATTGTCCCCTAGCGATCAACGTCGTACCTGCTGAGTAGAATGTACACAAGCACGGACCGCAGAGTAGACCTACCACAGAGTAGACCTCTCAAAGTAGCCTGAATGTGCGGCTATATAGCGGCGAGGACAGTGTGCTGACCTAAGCAGATTGTCCCCTAGCGATCAACGTTAGTGCGTGCTGACCTAAACACTATATGACGCGGTTATATAACCGCAATAAAACACCTAGCGGTGAGGACAGTTACCTAGCGCGTGCTGACCTAAGCAGATTGTCAAGCGTGTGCTGACCTAAGCACTATATGACGCAACTATATAACCACGATAAAACCACTGTGTGCAGATTCCCCCATCAACCCTATGTGAATGTCCCACTGTACCCTATGTTGACAGCAGCGATAAGCGCTGCTGCTGCTGGAGTGGACTATGACCCCTGCATGACAGCGTAGCTGGCTAACGCTGTGCGTTCTGGTGGTAGGATTAAAACGAAACCAATGCGTTTAAATAAATAAATACATCTAGTTGTGGGATTACAACGAAGCCAAATGCATAAATACACTAACGTACAGCGTATAGATTGGTGATACTGTACGTAGGGTGTGTATGCACTGGATACAGACGCGTGGAAACGTGAGTAGTAGAGAGAGTATTTATTATAGACTGCTGTGTGCATTGTATATTCATCACGGTGACACTTATTCCAGCGCTCGTCGTCGAATTGGGCTTTGTCGCTGCTGCTGTTGACACGGCGGTTGTAGGCAGTCGGATCTCTCTACGAAAATAAACCACAATACATGTAGGTGTGTTTAAACAAAGGGCGCCAAAATAAAATGAGAACTATGCATACATAAAAGCAGGCTTACTGAAATAAACCACAATACATGTACACGTGTTTAAACAAGGGGCGCCAAAATAAAATGAGAACCATGCATACATGCACGCATGCATGCATGGCGAGGGCGGTCACTCCGTGATGTTGGGGCGATCGTGCATACTGGCTTTGTTGCTGCTGTTGACAGGGCGGCCGTACGTGTAGGCAGTTGGATCTCTCTATGAAATAAACCACAATACATGTACGAAGCAGGCTTACGTGCTTACAACTGTTTAAACAAAGGGTGGCATGTACGCACGCGCACATGCATGCATACATAAAAGCAGTGTGTTGACGTGTGAGGAGACGATGTTTTATCCATTGTGACATGCGTAAAAGCAGGCTTACGTGCTTAATCCATTGTGACATGCATGCATGGTAGGCTTACAACTGTTTAAACAAAGGGTGTTATGCATGCATGCATGCATGCACGCATGCACGCGCACATGCATGCATACATAAAAGCTGTCTTACCGATGTGTTGGCGAATGATGAGTCGATGATGCGTTGTTCACTGTCTACTACCTACTGGCCACTGTCTACTCACTCCACTGCCTACTACCTACTACCCACTGTCCACTCACTCCACTGTCTACTACCTACTGCCCACTGTCTACTCACTCCACTGTCTACTACCTACTGCCCACTGTCCACTCACTCCACTGTCTACTACCTACTGCCCACTGTCTACTCACTCCACTGTCTACTACCTACTGTCCACTCACTCCACTGTCTACTACCTACTGCCCACTGTCTACTCACTCCACTGTCTACTACCTACTGCCCACTGTCTACTCACTCCACTGTCTACTACCTACTGCCCACTGTCCACTCACTCCACTGCCTACTACCTACTGCCCACTGTCTACTCACTCCACTGTCTACTACCTACTGCCCACTGTCTACTCACTCCACTGTCTACTGCCTACTGCCCACTGTCTACTCACTCTACTGTCTACTACCTACTGCCCACTGTCCACTCACTCCACTGTCTACTACCTACTACCCACTGTCTACTCACTCTACTGTCTACTGCCTACTGCCCACTGTCTACTCAGTCCTCAGTCTACTTCCCATTCTACTCACTGTACTGTCTACTACCTACTACCCACTGTCCACTCACTCCACTGTCTACTCACTCCACTGTCTCTTACCTACTATCCACTGTCTACTCACTCTACTGTCTACTTCCCACTGTCCACTGTCTACTCACTCTACTGTCTACTGCCCACTGTCTACTCACTCTACTGTCTACTACCTACTACCCACTGTCTACTCACTCCACTGCCTACTACCTACTGCCCACTGTCTACTCACTCCACTGTCTACTACCTACTGCCCACTGTCTACTCAGTCCTCAGTCTACTTCCCAGTCTACTCACTCTACTGTCTACTACCTACTACCCACTGTCCACTCACTCCACTGTCTACTACCTACTACCCACTGTCTACTCACTCCACTGTCTACTACCTACTGCCCACTGTCTACTCACTCCACTGTCTACTACCTACTGTCCACTGTCCACTTACTCCATTGTCTACTACCTACTACCCACTGTCTACTCACTCCACTGCCTACTACCTACTGCCCACTGTCTACTCACTCCACTGTCTACTACCTACTGCCCACTGTCCACTCACTCCACTGCCTACTACCTACTGCCCACTGTCTACTCACTCCACTGTCTACTGCCTACTGCCCACTGTCTACTCACTCTGCTGTCTACTACCTACTGTCCACTGTACACTCACTCCACTGTCTACTACCTACTACCCACTGTCTACTACCTACTGCCCACTGTCTACTCACTCCACTGTCTACTGCCTACTGCCCACTGTCTACTCACTCTACTGTCTACTACCTACTGCCCACTGTCCACTCACTCCACTGTCTACTCACTCCACTGCCTACTACCTACTGCCCACTGTCTACTCACTCCACTGTCTACTACCTACTGCCCACTGTCTACTGCCTACTGCCCACTGTCTACTAACTCTACTGCCCACTGTCCACTCACTCCACTGTCTACTGCCCACTGTCTACTCACTCCACTGTCTACTACCTACTACCTACTGCCCACTGTCTACTACCTACTGCCCACTGTCCACTCACTCCACTGTCTACTGTCTACTCACTCCACTGTCTACTGCCCACTGTCTACTCACTCCACTGTCTACTACCTACTGTCCGCTCACTCCACTGTCTACTACCTACTGCCCACTGTCTACTCACTCCACTGTCTACTGTCTACTGCCCACTGTCTACTCACTCCACTGTCTACTACTTACTGCCCACTGTCTACTCACTCCACTGTCTACTACCTACTGCCCACTGTCTACTCACTCCACTGTCTACTACCTACTGCCCACTGTCCACTCACTCCACTGTCTACTACCTACTGCCCACTGTCCACTCACTCCACTGTCTACTACCTACTGCCCACTGTCTACTCACTCCACTGTCTACTATCTACTACCCACTGTCTACTCACTCCACTGCCTACTACCTACTGCCCACTGTCTACTACCTACTGCCCACTGTCCACTCACTCCACTGTCTACTACCTACTGCCCACTGTCTACTCACTCCACTGTCTACTGCCTACTGTCTACTCACTCCACTGTCTACTACCTACTACCCACTGTCTACTCACTCCACTGCCTACTACCTACTGCCCACTGTCCACTCACTCCACTGTCTACTGCCCACTGTCTACTCACTCCACTGTCTACTGCCTACTGCCCACTGTCTACTCACTCTACTGTCTACTACCTACTGTCTGCTAACTCCACTGTCTACTGCCCACTGTCTACTGACTCCACTGTCTACTACCTACTGCCCACTGTCTACTGCCTACTGCCCACTGTCTACTCACTCTACTGTCTACTACCTACTGTCTGCTAACTCCACTGTCTACTGCCCACTGTCTACTGACTCCACTGTCTACTACCTACTGCCCACTGTCTACTCACTCCACTGTCTGCTACCTACTGTCTGCATACTCCACTGTCTACTACCTACTGCCCACTGTCCATTCACTCCACTGTCTATTGTCTACTCACTCCACTGTCTACTGCCTACTGCACACTGTCTACTCACTCCACTGTCTACTACCTACTGCCCACTGTCTACTCACTCCACTGTCTACTACCTACTGCCCACTGTCTACTCACTCCACTGTCTACTACCTACTGCCCTCTGTCTACTCACTCTACTGTGTTGGGACACTGACAGTGTCCAGTCAACCCCATACACATATAACATATAGACAGAAGGTTGGGACTCTGACAGGGTCCGGTCACCCCTATACACATATAACATAGAGACGGAAGGTTGGGACTCTGACAGGGTTCAATCACCCTCATACACATATAACATATAGACAGAAGGTTGGGACTCTGACAGTGTCCAGTCACCCCCATACACATATAACATATAGACGGAAGTTTGGGACTCTGACAGTGTACACATATAACATATAGACAGAAGGTTGGGACTCTGACAGTGTCCAGTCTCCCCCATACACATAAAACATATTGACTGAAGGTTGGGACTCTGACAGTGTCCAGTTACCCCCATACACATATAACATATAGACGGAAGGTTGGGACTCTGACAGTGTCCAGTCACCCCCATACACATATAACATATAGACAGAAGGTTGGGACTCTGACAGTGTCCAGTCACCCCCATACACATATCACATATAGACGGAAGGTTGGGACTCTGACAGTGTCCAGTCACCCGCATACACATATAACATAGAGACGGAAGGTTGGGACTCTGACAGTGTCCAGTCTCCCCCATACACATATAATATATAGACAGAAGGTTGGGACTCTGACAGTGTCCAGTCACCCCCATACACATATAACATATAGACGGAAGGTTGGGACTCTGACAGGGCCCAGTCACCCTCATACACGTATAGACGGTAGGTTGGGACTCTGACAGTGTCCAGTCACCCCCATACACATATAACATATAGACAGAAGGTTGTGACTCTGACAGTGTCCAGTCACCCCCATACACATATAACATATAGACAGAAGGCTGAGATTCTGACAGTGTCCTGTCACCCCCCATACACATATAACATACAGACGAAAGGTTGGGACGCTGACAGTGTCCAGTTACCCCCACACACATATAACATGTAGACGGAAGGTTGGCACTCTGACAGTGTCCACTCACCCCCATACACATATAACGTATAGACGGAAGGTTGGGTGTAGGGTTAGATAGAGAGAAAAAGTTGGGGTTAACCTCACGAAAATTTTATGTTTTTGTCCGAGAGGGACAAAAATAAAATTTTCTTAAAATTTATACAACCACCTTGTGGTTGTTTAAATTTTCGCGAGGTTAACCCCAACTTTTTCTCTCTATCTATACGTTATATGTGTATGGGGGTGAGTGGACACTGTCAGAGTGCCAACCTTCCGTCTATATGTTATATGTGTATGGGGGTAACTGGACACTGTCAGAGTCCCAACCTTCCGTCTGTATGTTATATGTGTATGGGGGTGACAGGACACTGTCAGAATCTCAGCCTTCTGTCTATATGTTATATGTGTATGGGGGTGACTGGACACTGTCAGAGTCCCAACCTTCTGTCTATATGTTATATGTGTATGGGGGTGACTGGACACTGTCAGAGTCCCAACCTTCCGTCTATACGTGTATGAGGGTGACTGGACCCTGTCAGAGTCCTAACCTTCCGTCTATATGTTATATGTGTATGGGGGTGTCTGGACACTGTCAGAGTCCCAACCTTCCGTCTCTATGTTATATGTGTATGCGGGTGACTGGACACTGTCAGAGTCCCAACCTTCCGTCTATATGTTATATGTATATGGGGGTGACTGGACACTGTCAGAGTCCCAACCTTCTGTCTATATGTTATATGTGTATGGGGGTGACTGGACACTGTCAGAGTCCCAACCTTCCGTCTATATGTTATATGTGTATGGGGGTAACTGGACACTGTCAGAGTCCCAACCTTCCGTCTATATGTTTTATGTGTATGGGGGAGACTGGACACTGTCAGAGTCCCAACCTTCTGTCTATATGTTATATGTGTATGAGGGTGATTGAACCCTGTCAGAGTCCCAACCTTCCGTCTCAATGTTATATGTGTATGGGGGTGACTGGACCCTGTCAGAGTCCCAACCTTCTGACTATATGTTATATGTGTATGGGGTTGACTGGACACTGTCAGTGTCCCAACACAGTAGATTGAGTAGACAGAGGGCAGTAGGTAGTAGACAGTGGAGTGAGTAGACAGTGGGCAGTAGGTAGTAGACAGTGGAGTGAGTAGACAGTGGCCAGTAGGTAGTAGACAGTGGAGTGAGTAGACAGTGGGCAGTAGGCAGTAGACAGTGGGGTGAGTAGACAGTAGACAGTGGAGTGAATGGACAGTGGGCAGTAGGTAGTAGACAGTGGAGTATGCAGACAGTAGATAGCAGACAGTGGAGTGAGTAGACAGTGGGCAGTAGGTAGTAGACAGTGGAGTCAGTAGACAGTGGGCAGTAGACAGTGGAGATAGCAGACAGTAGGTAGTAGACAGTAGAGTGAGTAGACAGTGGGCAGTAGGCAGTAGACAGTGGAGTGAGTAGACAGTGGGCAGTAGGTAGTAGACAGTGGAGTCAGTAGACAGTGGGCAGTAGACAGTGGAGTTAGCAGACAGTAGGTAGTAGACAGTAGAGTGAGTAGACAGTGGGCAGTAGGCAGTAGACAGTG